>CAXKWD010000005.1:60251869-60568197 GCA_964059195.1 Ectobius pallidus
GGAGAGACTTTAAAACCAGAATACGCGAACATGAAAGGGATGTAAATAGTGGGAAATGCTCTATTGGACTCAGTCAGCATATGACAGAAAACAAGCATGGCATTGGTACATTGTAAGAATTGAGAATGATTACATAAAAAGAAAGGTATATGAGGCATGGTCCATAATCGGCAACCAGGGGATGTGTTTAAATAGGTATGATGGTGATATAGGGGATGAATGGCTGGATGTAATGAGGAGACTGAAAAGGAAAGTTCCAGTGTTAAAAATTCCCCAGCCACCAGCAGAATGCATAGAGGAAGAAATGTTTGATATTCCAAAGAACTGGAAAGAAAGACATTTGAGAAACAGTGTTTTTATTGATGGTTACCATGACGAAACTCAATCTTCAAGTCACCTGAGGAAGACTCCAGGGGAGAGTTGAAACGTTGTGTAGTGATTTTAACTTTTATCCACTGACTTGAAATACATATTTAAACACTTCTTTTTATCAAATTACATTTTAATTCCCACAGATGTGGATATGAATAACCCCTGGCCCAGTTACCCCCTGGCCCAGAAACCCCAGAGCACCTTACTGTTTTAAGTACTGAAGCTGTTATGTGCTTTTATGAAGATATTGTGTGCATCAAATTAGGCCTATCCTAGTGAACAGTATAAGTTATAATTTTGTTAAGAATTTCATGAATACATTACAAAATTTATAACGTTGGTTCTCTTTTAAGCTGTGCACTTTATTAAAGCAACTTTAAGTAATACGAGGGAATAAGGTGAATACTTATTATAAATTTTCTATGTAATAAGTTAATTACTCTCATAGATTCATCATAAAATTTGTCAATCTTTCAAGATCATAGCTACTATTACTCAAGTTTAATTACTTTAAATTTTAAACAATAGAGTAGCCTATCTAACTTAATCCTACTTTAAATTTAAAATTTCATAGCTTCAGTATCATAACAATAAATATAACTTACATAACATTTAAATATTTCACCTTACAATAACCATCCTATATTCAATACACACACTAAAAATTGGTATGTTGACAATTGACACAAATAACGTTTTTCTTTGTTTTTCAGCGAAGCAGGTTGCCCAACTAGGCCTATGCTCATTGCAGCAGTATGATAAATTTTGCATGAATAGTCTAAATAATGCTTAATACTATCCACATAGTTCAGCAAGCAGAGTGCAAACATATTCATTACTGGTACTAGTCTAAATAATGCATAATACTATCGACATAGCTAAGCAAGCGAAGCAGAGGCGGGAGCCATAGAGGAACGCAAACACATTTATTACTTTAATAGTAGTATCATTCGTCGATATAGCATCTCCTCTCCAAAGAACAACTTATATTGTGACTTTAACATTTTCTCATTTTACTTATAATTTGCACATCTCATAAATAAACTCACTTATTAAATATATATTTTATTATAATATTCCGCCTTTACCCTTACCATTTAATACACAACTTATTTGAAGATGCATTTCGGCGTATGCTGCACCATCTTCAGTTCATATAAGATGTTATGAACACCACAATTCTTCTGAAATAATGTTAGATAAACAACATTATTTCAGAAGAATTGTGGTGTTCATTACATCTTATATGAACTGAAGATGGCGCAGCATACACCGAAATGCATCTTCAAATAAGTTGTGTATTAAATGGTAAGGGCAAAGGCGGAATATTATAATAAAATATATTTAGGCCTAATATTAACCCTTATCTGTTGGAAATGAGTTATTTTAATTTTAAACTCACTTGTGGTTTCTACTTCATGCAAAGAACATAAAAACCTCAAATTTTGTTATTTTCAACATTTTCTGTGAATAATCTTCTGACGGAAAGAGCCCCAAGTGTGAAATAGCTTAATGCATGCATACCAGTAGCCTAAGTTATATATTACTGAGGTTTAAATAATGCATTCTTACCAAGAATATCATCCAGGGTGCACATTTCATATTTGTACTGAACAACTTTCACATTACTGCGGACTGTTTCCAAAACTACTGACAAGTGCGGAGCTCGACTAGAAGCTACAAGTAGGCATGAAGCATCTGCTGGTCGGTTTGACATGGTAATATGCTTCGAAAACTGAAATCCACATCTCTTGAAATGATCACAGATGAATAACTGTAGAAATTAACATCCTAAAGTAAATATGAAATTTAAACAAATTAATCAATCTCTGTTTTATAAAATAGTTTAGGCTAATAAATAATAAAGAAGAGTGAGTTTATTAGATCATTAGATGAATCATGAGGTAGCCTACTGGTTATTGAATTCATATATTAAGTTAGGCCTAAATACAATTTGTTTCTTGCTGTAGTTTTACAAACTACTTTGACTAGAGTTACTATACTATATGGCAAGATGGCGCCGGTTGTTGTGGTCGACTTGCATGTGTCTCCTATTAAAAATAAGGTTTTAATAAATATAAAGTGCGTCAAATGGAATAGAAATGTTCGAAACGGTATTCTATGTGAAAAGTGTGATTACTGTTATCATTTTAGATGTGTAAATATTGATAAATATGAGGTACCAGATGAAAAGAGTGACTGGGCATGCCCTGACTGTGCTACGGCTGATGAAAATAGTGACTCGGAAAACAGTTTAACATATGTAGCAGGAGGTGTAGCAGGACCATCATTCCAAGACCAAATCCAAGATCAACGAGCTAGTACTGAGATAAATGAAATAATAAGTCCCTATGTTGACAAAATATTATCTTTGAAGGAAATTATTAAAGTGCTACAGCAAGAAATAACTACACTGAAACAACTTTCTACAAAACCTGCACAACCTAACCTTGAAATTACTGAATCGGATTTTCCAACCTATGGTGAATCATGGAACTATGTCCGAAAAAAAGGGGAAAATAACTACAAGGTAACACAAAATAATAAAACTTGCCCAAATCAAGCTAGTAACGATGTAAACATACTGAGTAAGAATAGATTTGACATTCTCCAAACAGATATTGCTGAAAAGAGTGCTGCTACAATAGAGGAGGTAAATCAGTCTGGTAGTAAGCTTAAATACCAGTCATCAACAACATCAAGAGCAATATTGGAAAGAAGAAAGTAAGGATATATGGAGATAGTCATGGAAGGGAAATATCACATATTCTTAATGCATCCAAACTTGGAATGGAGTATTTCTCTAGCGCAATCATCAAGTCAAATGCAAAATTTGATAAAGTGACGTCTGAAATAGAAATTGACTCTGCGGAGCTTTCGTCAAGTGACTATGTTGTACTTATAGGAGGTGCAAACGATGTATACAAGAATGAAACCGTAGAAGCTACAACTATATTGAAGAAGACTCTTAGCCATCTTATGCTCACTAATGTGTTAGTTTTTGGCATTCCCCATAGACATGACCTAAAAAACTGGTCAATAGTAAATAAGGAAATTGAAATAGCAAATAATAAGTATCTAAACATTTGTAAACATTTTAGAAATGCGACGTATGTAGATTTAAGTATGTGCAATAGAAGCTCCTTTACAAAACATGGACTTCATCTAAATGCATTAGGTAAAGTAGAGATATGTAATATGATTAGCAAAATAGTTAAAGACAAGTTAGCATTGCAACAAGTCTACCAGCATCCTATTACCTTAGGTAATACAGAAGATTTTTTAGGATAGATTCTAGGCTTCAACCTGATCTATACTTAAGGAACCAGGCAAACTTAATTAGTAGGCCTAGAACAAATGATTCTGACATTTCTAACCTCAATTTAATCGAACTAAAAAAGGGAAAATAACACATTGCGGCCCACCCGAGCCCCCCACCACTACGAGAAACCTAGCGGCGGCATTAGAACTACTAGGAAAGTAGCGACGGTGGCTACATCATTTAGTAAGGAAATGGTGAAAGAGAAAAATAATTTATTTTTCCTTTATTCTCTTCTTCTCTTCCTTTCCCGTCTCTTTCCTCTCTTCCTCTCACCTCCTCTTCACCCTACCTACCTATTCGAGACCTATTCCTAACAGTAAATTTTGGATCGAACGGGGATCGAACGCATGACCCTTAGCATTGTAGCCAAGAGACTTATCCGTTACGCCACGAAGGACAGTTGAGCAGTGAAGGAAGTTCCGGTATATTTTAGTTATCTAATTTAGTTGGCGCTAGCGAGTGTTAACGCAAGAATCGGGTTTTCTAATTTTGAGATGGTTTGTTTGTTATGAAAAGAGTAGTGTTGGGGCAAGGGAATTTTTCTGCATCAATTAACACGGCGTTTTTTAAAATTGGGAAATATTATGTCAATTTCGATTTTTTATATATTGTGAATTTTTTTTTTCTTTCAAATCGGTGTTTAAAGATCGTGAAATATGATGTTTGGTACAAGGGTATTGTTTTAATATAATTCGTGAAATTTTATTTTGTTTTTATAATCGTTTTTAAAAATTGTGAAATATTATGTATGGTGCAAGGCAATCATTAGAGTAAGCTGCGGCTTAACACAGGAAGCTGCATTACCGGCGCTTAGTAGCGGTCGCCAAGAGCAATAGCGGGGTAGATGCACGCGGGACGATGCGTGGTAGGCGGAGGGGAAGCCTGCCTGGCGGAGAAGGCGACCGGGCCGATGGAAAGGGGAGCCAGGTGGGTCGCAAAGTGTTAACTTACCCTAAAAAATAACAAAGAGGATGGGAATGATAAACAAACTAATAATACAAACACAGGAATAACCATTTACCACCAAAATATACAATATCTCAGTAATAAAATAGATCAGATAGTATACGAAAAAACCTATGATATTGTAGTCCTGACTGAGCACGGATGTAAATATGAGGAGTTAATATCATATAATATTAAAGACCTTGCCTTAGTAAGTAACTTCTGCAGGAAAACCCACAAAAGTGGAGGTATAGGCATTTATAAAATTAAACAGTGAAACAATATTAGTGTTTGTGTTGTTTCGTCTCTTGTTGATGTTGGCGTTGCTTCTGTTGTATAGGTAAGAATGATTTCAGTAAAAAAAATGTGCCAACTAAAATTACCATCATCATCATAGCTTAGTCCACATTATTAGTTTTCATCTATTAGGCAGTGGTTTTTTACAGAAATGGGACAAAAAAGAACCTTCTGGAAGCGAATTTAAGTAATCAGAAAACGAAAAGACAAAAGATGTAGCATCAGCGCTTGGAAATTGGCTGCGAAATGAAGATAAGGAAATTGGTGAAACTTGCATCAGTAATGCACTTCACGAAGAAGAAGCAAAGGAAGACGACCAAAAAGAAAATGGAGAAAATTAAAAGGAAGATAGTAAGACTGAGACAGTTTCAGAAGACGACCACAGCCAGATCACTCCAATGGAGTTTGGATCATGAGGCTGAGTGCATTCCGTTCCAGACCTCCCTAAAATCCGAGGATGTACCGGGGATCGAACCCGGGCCTACAGATCGATTTAACTCTTAATAAAAAATACTATGCATTTTTTCATTTTCTCATTGCAGGTTGCAGAAGCTGTTTTAAAAAGTTTCTATTCGAAAAAAATACTTTTACCTAGGCCTAACTTATATTAATTGTGTTAAAAAGTTTAGTAGGCCTCAGGCCTATTATGTACTTTTACTTTTGATACTAGATTTTATAATTTAATTATTTTTTAAGTAGTTCAAACGTCTGAAAATAAGATTTTAGTACCTTGAAAGTCCAACACTTGGTTCGTTTTCAAATTGAGGTTTAGGTTTTCTTTGATAATAACAGTGTTTTATATTAAAATAATAAACAATTTTACAGAAATTTAAAACAATTGTTCAGACCCCACCCCCCCCCCCAGTATTGGAGGGCGCAGATTGTCAAACTCGCCAAGGGAGCAGAAGGACCTTGCTACGGCCCTGCCCCCTGTTAATTAGGGTACGTCCAAGATGCACGCTGGTTTTCTGAGTCAGACAGTCGGCGCCGATCGGCGCTGAGTCGGCGTGCGTAAATTCATGTGTTGCTAAACGGGACTGGCCATAATGCACCTGCGCGCAGACTTTCTGCGTACTGGCAATCTGACTCCGATTTTTACCGGAATGATTTCTTCATTCTGGTTTCAGACAACCTGCCTCTCTGACTGTTGATTTTCGTTCATGTGTTGAGTGTTTTTCATTCTGTTACGATGGATATCGAGGATTTTATATCAAAAGCTCAACTTAATCAGGAGTGCCCACCCCCCAAACTTCATGACTCACCCCCCCAAACTTCAAGACTCACCCCCAAACTTCATGACTCTCCCCCCTCAAACTTCATTGCTCACCACCAAACTATATAATTTTATAATTGGCTGTCGACAAGGGCGCCAATATGATATTTTCTAGGAAGGGGCAATTTTTTTAATTAATATATTTTTTGTCGTTTTAACTTCTTGGGCCACTTTGTAACATTATATTAATAATATAATAAGTGCAACAATGACGTAGCCAGAAAATAATTGCGGGGAGGGTCGAAAGCGCCGGGGGGGTTTGGAATACGCCCCAAAAAGGGGGTCGGGGGTCCATCCCCAGAACATTTTTAAATATTGAACAAATGAAAATCACATTTTACGCTATTTTAGCACTCAAAAACTACATAGTTAGGAAATTTGTTTACCATACTCTAAGACATGCCAATGTAAACAAGAAAATATTACCTAAGTCGGGTGTCCACCCCTGGGAAATTTTTAAATATTGAAATAATGAAAATCACATTTTACGCTATTTTAGCACTGAAAAACTAGTTAGCAAATTTGTTTACCATAATCTAAGGCATGTCAATGTAAACAAGAAAATATTACCTAAGTCGGGTGTCCACCCCCGGGAAATTTTTAAATATTGAAAATCACATTTTACGCTATTTTAGCACTGAAAAACTAGTTAGCAAATTTGTTTACTATACTCTAAGACATGGCAACTTAAACAAGAAACTGTTACCTAAGTTATAATAATTATTACTATTTATAAGAAAAGCTGAATAACACATGGAACAGTGGACATAATAGGCCTACGCGTTATGTTATGAAAAGAAAATAACTGCTATATCATATTTGACACACCAACAAATCTTGTTTAATTAAATAAATATTTTATTTCTTAAATACAAATATAGAATTTTAGATGACTTTTGGGGTCTAAACCCCTGGACCCCTTTTCCTAATCCACTGTGGCCATGTTGTCGATTTGGTAAAACTTCTCCAAACTCTTTATGTCTTAACTGACTTTCAAATAATTGTCTTAAAAGAAAAACACCTGACTATAATAATTAATACACATTTTTTCCTTGCGCCCCCCCCCCCCGCCTCCAGGTATGGGTGCCCATGGCTGTCGAAATTCTTCATCTTTATCTTTATAAAAATCGGGGATTTGTAAATATAAACAGCGCTGGTGTTCAACAATCGAAATTTAGTATTGACTCTGCGCTGACAACCTGCTTGCATAATGGCCACATCCTATCTGCCGCTCGGAGTCCGATAGTCGGCGCCGAGAATCTGAATCTGACTACCTGCTTTTACCAGCGTGCATCTTGGACGTACCCTATGGCTGCTTTTACCTATACCTACTAGCTGAACAGTATAACTTATTTTATTCACTTCAAAAGAATTATCTTTTTGAGGTTTTATTACCTTTTGAAGTTATAAAACTTGACCTTTTTATTTTTAACACATAAAATGCCAATTTTCTAAAAATGTTTACCCCCAAGAAATTTCGATGACGCACTCTGCGTCTTAACCCTCCGCTGTGGGCACCCCTATAATAATAGTATGTAAATATACTAAGTAGCTGTATCGCCACATATTTCTCTCGAAGAGGAAAAGATTATATGTAAATTTGACAAAAAACAACTAATTAACTTTTGAATGGAATACACTAAAAATTTGGATAACACCTACGCATGGTTCACATTTCTACACACGAGGAATTCAGCACACTAACACTGCACAGTACTTTGTAAATAAAGGGTTGTCATGGCAACCAATTACAGTGGTTTCATTGGCTGGTTCTAAGCATGAGCATTACACCCTCAGCGCTGCGAATGCGCTAGCAGCATTTTTATTCCATTGGGCACGTTTTTAAAGTCATCGATTGATTCCACCGGTGCCATCGGTCTTTCACCAGGGGCGGTATTCTGTAACTTTCGTCACCAACGCATTGGTGTTGTTGAGAGCTCAACAACCGACAGCAAGATACCAACGGCCAGAGCGTGAGCGATTCTGTAACTCCCTGTTGGTATCTGGAGAACCGTTGTTGAGGCCCACCAATAACTTTGTGAATTTTCGTGAATGTTGGCAATGAAAGTAGCTATGAGAAATCTGTCTTAACAAACTGCAATGAATATCATTGGCTGATGGAGTGCGGGAATGTGATTTCATAATTTCCAAACTGGGCGGGAGTTTAATTTCATGTATATATTTTGAAAGTGGGCGTTTATATTACACGTACTGTCATGTTGCAAGACGCTTATAGGGGGAAAAGGTGGATTTATAATAATAGGAGAAATTCGCAAAATGCCAATGGTTTTTAGTAATGTTTACTGTCATATATATATAAAATAAGGAGGGTATCTCGGGGAATCCAATTAGCAAATTCCGCAATAGTTTGCCAATGTCTGATTTAAATTATGATTATAAAAAAATATGCAATCTCGAAGTAGTTATATATTTCCATTGCAACTCACCTTGTTTGTGTGAAAGTATTCATTTTAACGATTAACAGAAAGTAAGATGTAGCCCTTTTCAGAATACTCATTTTAACAAAATGTTGCTGGATTCATACTCAGTGAAAGGAATGAACTTTCCAATCTCTGTTCAAATAAAAGTTAGTCTCTCAGTATAATATAATTATTGTGTATGACAATCTTGTAATGTAAATTAGTTGTATAAATAAAGAGAATGTCCTTAACACATCACATCCCCGAAGGATACACAACCCAAATGAAATATATTTATTGTACTCTCATAACTTTCTTTACTTTAAGCATGCACAATACATTTTTCTCACTTCACATTCTGATAAAGACTACACTTTAGAGATTTTCTTCGAAAAAATATTTCAAATAAAACTTTTAGCACGTATTCAGAGTGGGTGGCTTATAACTACCCTAAAGAGAATTTCTTCGAAAAAAGTTTCAAATAAAGTTTTAAGTCCAAGTAACTTATAAGCAACCCATGTGCAAAATTTAAACAAATCGATAAAATCGCGAAAAACTAACATTTTTTCATGTAAAGTCCCTTTAAAAATAAGAGAAACTTGTCGCCAATCCTTGTGTCACATCTTCAGAAGGTACCCAACCCAAATACAAAAAAAAATTCTTACGATTTTCCATTCTGGAGCTAGGCTGTTGACACACTACCACACAGACATGTTTCCGAAAATAGTATTTGGGGATTCAGAATACCTCAAAATGTGTATTTGGGCTAAAAACTCAACTTCAAAGTTGGGGTCGAAAACAATACTTCCTTTATCTGTATTACCTATGGTACAGGCAGAGAAAGTAAAAAAAAAAAATTCAGTAGGAGTTTTTACTTAATTTATAGAACACAAGCCAATTATAAAATTATTTTTATATAGATAAAGCAAATAGTAAAGTTTAAGCAAATAAGAGTATCTTATCTTGCCTACTGCTTTTATGACATTTATAAAACCCTTGAAATAAATTAATTGCGTTTTAGGTTAACTTAAAATGAATTCATTAGTATTTAATTTACACAGTACTTTGAAACATTACAATTGGCCTCATAGTTGTTCATAATTATATATTAATTTAAATAACACCATAATATCACTGAAAAAGTGTCTTAAGGGGCTCATACACCAAGAGACCATGCCCAAGCAGGCATTGCAGTAACTGTTCGATATCTTCAACACTATTTGCAATAATAAAATTAAATTTTGGACATTAGAAGTATACATTTGGCGGTTGAAATGAGCACAAAAATTATTACAGTGTCACAAATATGAAGGTTGATATTAGAAAATTATTTTATTTTTCAGCATGCGATTAAGCCTAAGTAACATGATTTCATGCAAAAGTCAATCTGATTGGTGTAATATTTTTTTTATTCACAGCTGACACTATAATCTCGAGGATAAACCATCAATTTATACTGTGGTATGCCTGATACAATTTTCAGGCATTTTAAAATTTCAATATAAAATTATTACGAATTTTTTCACATCATGTTCACAAGTGAAATAATCTTGTGTTGCAAATACATCAGATTATTTAGGTTTATCCTCTAGAACACACAAAAAACTATGGGTGTGCAAAGTTTCATGCAATTTGGACCATTACTTTAAGAGATATTGTGCCTTTTGTGTTGAAAATATCAAGTTATGGGAAAATGGCTCTGAAAATTCAACATGCATTTCAACTTACATAGTATAAGCCACGCCCACTTGACGGAAAATCACGAGATACAATATAGCTCATATTATTATAAAAGGAATTAGAGGGAATAAAATAGATGGTTTAAATTAGACAAAAAATTGGTAAAGCCAATATTGTAGCTAGATTTAAATAATATTTTCAATTACAATAGGCTACATTGGCAGGGAGGCATATTTTTTGTGCAGTTAAAAACAGATGCTTCTCTAAGTGTGAAAAGTTTTATAAACTAGTAAACACTATATAGACTACCAGTATATTTAAAAGTAAGGACAATGTACATCATATTTTGCTGAGTGATATAGTACACACACTCTTACAAAGTAAACTTTGGTACAAAAAAACTATTATATGTATCATGAGTTCATGGCACTTTGCTCAGTTCTAATAAGCACAGTCTTCGTCATTATTTCCTGAAAATTACAAAAAGCCAACAACATCTCACTACTTGAAGCATTGCTTGAGTGGGATGTTTTTCTCAATTGCAAATGACCTACTTGTGCACTGTTCTTTCGAATGAACTGAACAAAATTTTACTCTACATTAAAAAATTTAGGCCTACATAGAGGTGACACCCATAAGTGTTCGTTAAGCTTATTATTGGTGCATATTATGTTGTCCACTCTTTAATGCAGATCACATGGATTACAATTCCAAATCTGAAACAAGATAAAGTAAAATAATTAATATTATGTGCAATTATGCAAACATAACCTCAAACATGCTTGTTGCAAAATAAAATTATGTATTTAGTTTTTATATTGATAAAAACATATTAACAAATACTAAGAATCTATTCATTAATGGATATATACTATCGGCCAAGCACGAGAAAAACTCTGAGCAGAACGAGGAGCGGTACTTGACGTCATACCATGCTACTATTCACTAAGAAAGCACTGTCACCTTGCAGCTTGGAACACACTGCACACTGGAGGCTAATGTTTACAACTAGCTTGCAACAGAGAGGCTCGTCTTTTCTCTGCCCAATACGCTAGTATCCACCTGCTTGTGAACCAACCCCTCTCACCGCACTCCGCTTACAGAGGTTTACTCGTGCTTGGCCGATAGTACTGTACCTTCTCTGTTATTACGAAAATATAGCTATTGACACCATCACGAAGTCGCCCAATTAGGATATAAGCGGCCATTCTATCACAAATATGTCGATATTTCTGCAAATTTTGCGATATTTTGGTACTTTCGAGTTGTTGTTGAGCTCACCGAGGGGTTTGGAGCCGTCGGTGTGTCACCAATATTTCCAGCAATATATTGGTGTGATTTCAAGATCGATACTTGACACCAATAGTTACAGAATAACTTTTTCTAGTTACATTGGTGTAATCGTAGTTGAGAGCGTTGGTGGAGTTACAGAATACGGCCCCAGGGGTCGTATTCTGTAACTTTCGCCACCAACGCATTGGTGTTGTTGAGAGCTCAACAACCATTGAGCTCTATTACATACTGGAGGTAGCACTGCATGATGAAAAATCGTGACGGCAGAGTTCGGGGTCCGCCATGAAAGTGAACGTATACTTTAGCTCCTATCCCGTATCTCCTCCTAACAAACTCATGTGTATTAATGGAATTATGAAGATGTATTGCCGTTTTTAAAACACTGTTATGAATGAAACGTTTCAATATAAACTACTTGATGCTTTTTAAGTACATAACAAAACTAATTTCATATCGTAATGGTTTGGTAAAAATATTTCTTTAATCTCAATCAGGCGTGAATGTACATTGGTAAACAGTTGTAAACACTCGCATTTTAAATATTAAAATAACTTCACAATAGGCCTTCATTTTGCGATATTATACTTGATTTCGATATATAAAGAGAATAGACAAAATCTGTTCTAAGTGCTTTGGAAATGTATAAACCGTGACCTTCAACTGTATTGGATACAATTCACATTATTTATTTATTTATTTTGTTAATAATTCCTGTAGATTAGTGCAAAGGGAAGCCACTGAAATGAAATTTCAAAATACTTTAAGTCAGTAGGTCTACATAGAAGTTCCTTTTCTTCAAATCTGAAATTTAATTAGCCATGCTATTTATCTTCTTGTTCTTGCGACAGACAATCGTCTGTAGCCTTTTGTTCTTTCTCAATTCTGTTTTAATAGGAGATGGTGGGAGATCAACTGTTTGTGTCTGTTTATCTATTTTCGTATAATTTTCAGCGAGGTCTTATCCAAAAACATCTGCTTCCTCTTATTTCTGCAATTAAAAACTAGCATGGAAAATTTAGGCCTACATGCATAAGAAAACTATGTTTACATGACTGACATATTGCATAATTTATATTCCTACATGGTACCTACATGGTACCTACTACTAACCACATTACGAACCAGAGGCGTAACGAGGGGGGGTTTGAGGGTTTGAACCCCACCCATTGATTAAAAAAAGGAAAATTGTACAATTTTTTAAATTCTGCTTATAAATTGTTTAATACAAGTATAAAGCGTGGGAAGCTTAAAGCTCGTTATTGTGCATCTTAATTTTTAAAATTTTCCGGGGGAGGACCCCCGAACCCCCCTCTCCCAGGGGGGTATTCCATACCCCACAGATGTTGTAACCCCCCCCCCCATATGGTCGGCCTGTTTACGCCTATGTTACGAACCAGTTGTCTTTTTGGAACAATAATTTTTTGAAGGTGTCCTGGAAAATTGAAGACTGATGGTACAGCATCTGTAGTAATTTTACAAGTGCACCAGACCTTGATTTGATTTGATTTGATTTGATTTTGTTTTTGAACCACATCAAAATGTGGTTATCAACATACATAAATAAGAGTGAGAATGAAAATGGATAACAGAATTATGTCAAAATAGCAGTATAGTGTATAAATTTAGAAAACAACATCAATATTAACTTCAAAAAACTCACTAATAGAATAAAATGGATTATTTGCAAGCCAGTCTCTCAGAACAGTCCTAAACCTGTTTAATTTAACTGAATGTGCAGTTTTGGGTAAACTATTAAACAACTTAATACCCAAATTATTGCACCACTTCTTTGTTTTAGTTAATCTTGAACTTTGTGTCACTATGAGGTAATTATTCCTAGTGTTATGATGGTGTAAATTATATTGAAAATTTTGTTCATGGAGATTAGACTTAATATTTATCAAACAGTTGAAGATATATTGATTGATTACAGTGAGAATTTTAGAGTTTTGAAACAATGGACGACAATGAGCATCAAACGATGCACCAGAGATTATTCTCAAAGCCTTTTTTTGTAGTAATAATACTTTATAGATATCTGCACCACTACCCCAGATATGGAGGCCATATGAAAGTATACTGTGAAAAAAAGCATAATAGGACATCTTTAGATGGTGCTTAGATACATTATTTTTTAGATGGCTCAGTAGGAAAATTACCCGAGAAAGTCTTTTACAAACATAAGAAATATGATCAGACCAATTAAGTTTTGAATCCAATACAATACCCAAAAGTTTAACATCAGAAGCAAATTCATTATGTAATTGTTTAAGAGAAAAAAGAATGCGTTGAGTTCTATCATTATTAAGTTTGAACCCATTAACCTCAAACCATTTAGTAGCTGTTTTTAATGATAATTCCATTGAGATATTGACATCATTCAAAGAAGAGCCACTGGTTAATAAAGAGGTGTCATCAGCATATAAGACAGAGTCACAATTTAGGTTAAATGGCAAATCATTAATCATTATTAAGAACAGGAGAGGACCCAAAATGGATCCCTGAGGTACTCCAGTATTAATTGTTGCAGAAGGAGAAAACTGGCCTTTAATACAAGTTACTTGTGTGCGATTTAATAAGTAAGATCTGATTAGATTGAGCGTTTTTCCCTGAATTCCATAATATTCTAATTTATTACATAAGATTTCATGTGATACACAATCAAAAGCTTTTGACAAGTCACACAGCACCGTCAGAGTGGAATCTTGTTTTTCAAATCCATTGATGACACACTCAATGAGGTGTTCAACAGCATCAGCAGTGCATCTTGCCGATCTAAAACCATACTGAGATTTAGAAAAAAGAGAGTTGAGCTCAAAATGCATTGTTAATTGCTTATTAATTAATTTTTCAAATACTTTAGAAAAAACTGGCACAATAGAAATTGGTCGATAATTAGCTACATTACTTGGATCACTCTTTTTATGAACCGGTATGACTTTGGTTTTCTTCAAAGAATTTGGGAAACATCCAGATGAAAAACATTCATTTATGGTGTAGGTTAATGGTTCAATAATATGAGGAATAACAAACTTAAGCAAATCACTATCCATGTCATAAATATCTTTACAACGAGAATTTTTTAAATCAAAGACAGCTTTAAGAACGTCATTCTGAGAGACCAGTTGCCATGTAAAGACAGAATTATTGTTTAAGTTAGTGTTACAAAGCAATCTGATAGCAATCAGGTGTAAAGTGTCTGCTGCTTAATGTACTGTACGCTGTGGGTGACCAATATTCTCTGCGCATTGCTTGAACCCACTTCTTCGGAAAATGAGGCCAAGAAAATGGAAACATGTACAAACAGGCAAGAAAAAGACAAGCGTTCGTGGCTATGCTACGCTTGAGGTTAAGTCAGATTTGGCCAGTATCCTCAAATGTTCCAAACAAAAATAACCTACTTGTGAAACTTAAGTCCACTTCCATTTCTCTGGAGCTCTGTGTAGCCATATACCACGCAATATTTGATAATTTTGTCATGAAAAATAACAAAAACACATTCATAAATATATGTTTACCATAGGAAGCCCACTTCACCAATACGTACGGTGTAGCCAACTTAACAACAAGTGAACGTCACGATTTATGCAATTCCAAAGCACAGCTGTTGTGTATCCTGTTTATATATTGAGATCACTGTCAACAACCGACAGAATGATACCAACGGCCGGAGCGTGAGCGATTCTGTAACTCCCTGTTGGTATCTCGGGACGCGTTGTTGAGGCCACCAATAACTTTGTGAATTTTCGTTGGCAATGAAAGTAGCTATGAGAAATCTGTCTTAACACACTGCAATGAATATCATTGGCTGATGGAGTGCGGGAATGTGATTTCATAATTTCCAAACTGGGCGGGAGTTTAATTTCATGTATATATTTTGAAAGTGGGCGTTTATATTACACGTACTGTCATGTTGCAAGACGCTTATAGGGGGAAAAGGCAGATTTATAATAATAGGAGAAATTCGCAAAATGCCAATGGTTTTTAGTAATGTTTACTGTCTTATATATAAATAATAAGGCGGGTATCTCGGGGAATCCAATTAGCAAATTTCGCAATAGTTTGCCAATGTCTGATTTAAATTATGATTATAAAAAAAATATGCAATCTCGAAGTAGTTATATCTTTCCATTGCAACTCACCTTGTTTGTGTGAAAGTATTTATTTTAACGATTAACAGAAAGTAAGATGTAGCCCTTTTCAGAATACTCATTTTAACAAAATGTTGCTGGATTCAAGGCTCTCGGGTTCATACTCAGTGAAAGGAATGAACTTTCCAATCTCTGTTCAAATAAAAGTTAGTCTCTCAGTATAATAAAATTATTGTGTATGACATTCTTGTAATGTAAATTGGTTGTATAAATAAAGAGAATGTCCTTAACACATCACATCCCCGAAGGATACACGACCCAAATGAAATATATTTATTGTACTCTCATAACTTTCTTTACTTTAAGTATGCACAATACATTTTTCTCACTTCACATTCTGATAAAGACTATACTTTAGAGATTTTCTTCGAAAAAATGTTTCAAATAAAAGTTTTAGCACGTATTCAGAGTGGGTGGCTTATAACTACCCTAAAGAGAATTTCTTCGAAAAAATGATTCAAATAAAAGTTTTAACTCCTAGTAACTTATAAGCAACTGTAGGCTAGTGTGCCTAACAGAATTTGCAATAGGATTTTCGGAGGACCACTGGATTATAATCCAGAAAATATTCAAGTTTAGAATTGCAGGAATGTTGAAGGAAGCAGGAATAATGGAGAGAGAGAATTGTTGCCTTATTCTTCTTTTCTTGTAGATTACTGCTTCTCTTCTTACTCTTAGTTGTGATTGGCATTAACCCATGTTTAATTATAATCTGCTATCTTTACTAAGTAGATTTCAGGAGTGATACAAGGTTCATTTATTATTATAATATAATATGGTTTGTTTTCTACAACAACAATCCAAGTTTCTTTATTTTTTGTTCCAATAGTTACAATTCTTTAGAATAATTGAGCAGTATTGGCTCAAAATACTACTGCAGTATACTCTGTCTGTCAGTAGGAAAAGAGAAGCTGCAATTATTTGCCAAAACTTCTTAACGTGATAAACACGGAATTACTTTGTTACAAGCAAGAATGTTAGACCATATTTTTGGTCTTTAATAAATTGTTCAAGATTTACTACGGCAGCATATTTAGCTTGCACGTAGGGGAAAAGAGGAGCTGCAAGGATGCCAAAACTCCTTACAATTATGCATGCAGAATTACTTTATAATAACATAAAGATGCTAAGCCTTGCTTGGCTTTTGTAAATTAATGCAATGTTTGGATTGGAATTACTTAACTTGCATGTCGATTACATCTGATGAGAATGTGACTGCATTTAGCCGGACTGTAGTTAAGGGATGTACAGTTATTGAAGCTGAAGTTCTATGTTGCTGTGGATCATCCTGAACGGTGGCCAGTAGCGAGTCCTTCCATGGCTACAAGCTACGCTCCCCGAAGTTCTAGTGATGTCCTAATATCCACCTCCTGGTAGATTAAGCAGTGGCTGCTAATGCTGGTTCCATGTTGCGTAGTTGTGTAGATACTGTACTATTATATATTCAGACTTGTGGTCTGTTGCTAAATTGGGGCTGTGCCCTTACGAAGCGACGATCGGTGAGAGAATGAGAGAAGTCTAACGGCCAAAATGCGTTCACATAATCATCTTACAAAGAGTCAGATTCTAGAATCCTATGGAAGGTTCTTCTAGAAGTTTCACGTAGCTTCCATCCAGAATAAAGGCAGAGTTAAAGATAATAACATGCTGTAATTATTCTGTAACATAAAAAATTGGTATGTGAGCATTTGCATTATAATTGTAATGTATAATTACAGAGAAATTTAATAATTATTATGCGGTGAATAATCGATCTATTCAAAAGCTGTCTCTATAATCAATTGCACTAATCGATATGACGCTTCTAAGTAAGCTAATGCATTCTGGCTGTAGCACCAAGTGAATGTTAATGTGCTGTCACTCGACTTATCGATATCAGTTCGATGTCGGCAATGCAGCTTTCTGTTGCTAATTAACATTAATTACTGAATATAATGATAATAGCTAATAGTGACAGGAATAAATATGTAAGACTATTCCTTAGTTTATCACAATACAGAGTATAATAGATATTTTCTTTATCTAAATGTAAATAAATAGATACAAGCGTGCAAAAATTTAAACAAATCGATAAAATCGCGAAAAACAAACATTTTTTCATGTAAAGTACCTTTAAAATAAGAGAAACTTGTCGCCAATCTTTGTGTCACATCTTCAGAAGGTACCCAACCCAAATACAAAAATAAAAATCTTATGATTTTCGGTTCTGGAGCTAGGCTGTTGACACACTTCCACACAGACATGTTTCCGAAAATAGTATTTGGGGATTCAGAATACCTCAAAATATGTATTTAGGCTAAAAACTCAACTTCAAAGTTGGGGTCAAAAACAATACTTCCTTTATCTGTATTACCTATGGTACAGGCAGAGAAAGTAAAAAAAATTATTCAGTAGGAGTTTTTACTTAATTTATAGAACACAAGCCAATTATAAAATTATTTTTATATAGATAAAGCAAATAGTAAAGTTTAAGCAAATAAGAGTATCTTATCTTGCCTACTGCTTTTATGACATTTATAAAACCCTTGAAATAAATTAATTGCGTTTTAGGTTAACTTAAAATGAATTCATTAGTATTTAATTTACACAGCACTTTGAAACATTACAATTGGCCTCATAGTTGTTCATAATTATATATTAATTTAAATAACACCATAATATCACTGAAAAAGTGTCTTAAGGGGGCTCATACACCAAGAGACCATGCCCGAGCAGGCATTGCAGTAACTGTTCGATATCTTCAACACTATTTACAATAATAAAATGAAATTTTGGACATTAGAAGTATACATTTGGGGGTTGACATGAGCACAAAAATTATTACAGTGTCACAAATATGAAGGTTAATATTAGAAAATTAATTTTTTTTTATTTTTCAGCATGCGATTAGGCCTAAGAGACATGATTTCTTGCAAAAGTCAATCTGATTGGTGTAATATATTTTTTTATTCACAGCTGACACTATAATCTAGAGGATAAACCATCAATTTATACTGTGGTATGCCTGATACAATTTTCAGGCATTTTAAAATTTCAATATAAAATTATTACTAATTTTTTCACATCATGTTCACAAGTGAAATAATCTTGTGTTGCAAATACATCAGATTATTTAGGTTTATCCTCTAGAACACACAAAAAGCTATGGGTGTGCAAAGTTTCATGCAATTTGGACCATTACGTTAAGAGATATTATCCCTTTTGTGTTGAAAATATTAAGTTATGGGAAAATGGCTTTAAAATTCAACATGCATTTCAACTTACATATAAGCCACACCCAGTTGACGGAAAATCACAAGATACAATATAGCTCATATTATTATAAAAGGAATTAGAGGGAATAAAATAGATGGTTTAAATTTGACAAAAAATTGGTAACAGCCTAGATTTAAATAATAGCTTTCAATTACAATAGGCTCATTGGCAGGGAGGCATATTTTTTGTGCAGTTAAAAACAGATGCTTCTCTACAAGTGTGAAAAGTTTTATAAACTAGTAAACGCTATATAGGCTACCAGTACTGTACATCATATTTTGCTGAGTGATATAGTACACACACACTTACAAAGTAAACTTTGATACAAAAAAACTATGTATCATGAGTTCATGGCACTTTGCTCAGTTCTAATAAGCACAGTCTTCGTAATTATTTCCTGAAAATTACAAAATGCCAACAATATCTCACTACTTGAAGCATCGCTTGAGTGGTATGTTCTTCTCAATTGCAAATGACCTAGTTCACTGTTCTTTCAAACGAACTGTGAACAAAATTTTACACTACATTAAAAAATTTAGGCCTACATAGAGGTGACACCCATCAGTGTTCATTAAGCTTATTATTGGTGCATAGCCTATTATGTTGTCCACTCTTTAATGCAGATCACAGGGATTACAATTCCAAATCTGAAACAAGATAAAGTAAAATAATTAATATTATGTGCAATTATGCAAACATAACCTCAAACATGCTTGTTGCAACATAAAATTATGTATTTAGTTTTTATATTGATAAAACATATTAACAAATACTAAGAATCTATTCATTAATGGATATATATTGTGCCTTCTCTGTTATTACGCAAATATAGCTATTGACACTATCACGAAGTCGCCCAATTAGGATATAAGCGGCCATTGAAACACAAATATGTTGATATTTCTGCAAATTTTGCGATATTTTAGTACTTTCGAGTTGTTGTTGAGCTCACCGAGGGGTTTGCAATGGTCGGTGTGTCACCAATATTTCCAGCAATATATTGGTGTGATTTCAAGATCGATTCTTGACACCAATAGTTACAGAATAACTTTTTCTAGTAACATTGGTGTAATCGTAGTTGAGAGCGTTGGTGGAGTTACAGAATACGACCCCAGGGCGTTTGTAAAGTCAACGGACAATCGATAGAGGCAAAGACGTTCTATATATAGTGGAGGCAACTTCTACATATACAACTTTCTTCAAGGCAATGCCGACAGACCCTTATAATCCGCAGTAAATAACTTGAAATGAGGGTGTCTTGGACAATAGAGTTGTATATTTTGGATTTTCAGCATGTTTTCTTGGCGTTGAACTTGCCTGACAGCCAATAAAATTTCGTGTGCAACCAATCAATGCTCATTTCTGAATTTTTGACATTTAAACTATGACTCCACGTGGGCACCAGACGAGTGCCTTCAGTCAGTACCATATACCACTCCTTAAGTGCTAGACAATGGCTTAATCCTCAAAGCGTCCCGACTGTCTACATAGGTCTAACCTCCACTATATCTACCTAGACTTACAATGCGCGACGCAGCAGTGGCTAAAATTGAACAACTCGCGCATCCGCCATCTTTTGGGAATGTGTCAACCTTCTGACATACTACTGAATGTAAACAGAGAGACTTGTTGTATATTAAAGTAACGAAATGTAAGCTTAGAATTACAGCTTTTGCGTTTATTTTGTTATCTTTGTGCTATTTCATAATTACATGAAGTGTAGTGGGTTATAATACGGTGATTATTACTGCGGATACATTCCAATATCGTAGGATACGTGGGTTGGTTAGAATTTATATTTTTATGTTTTGTGTTTCAATCTTGCCGTGTGCTTTATAGTGTTCCTGGGATTACTAAAAGCATGGGACATTCTTGTGCTGCATACAACTGCACTAATCATCGTAAGAAGGATTGGGGACTTATTTTCACAAGTAAGTAATATAATTATAGGTTAGGTGCGGCGTTGTATTTTGTAATGGAACAAAACTTTATTTTTTTCAAAGGGATGTACTATTATAGGACTATATTCTACAGGTTGTGAACGATAATTTTAAATTTGATATTTTAATGACTAATGACGTTCCATAAAATGACAGAGATTATTATAAAATATTGAAACAGTTTGTAATTTTCTTATTTGGTAAGGGAATGTTTGGGGTTCCATGTGTCCTTAGGAATAACAGAAAAATATGTTAGGTTTCCTCTTCAAAATCCTGAACTGTTAAAGAAATAGTTATTGGCTGTAAGACGTGAGAAATTTAACCCAACAGATTCTGCTCAGGTCGTTTCTGGAAGTCTAATGGCAACAGGCATATTAAACCAGATGCAGTTCCTTCTGTGTTTAATATTCCTCCTCATCTTGCAAATGTAACCATGGTTATACTTTCAGTAATAGGCATTTTAAAATGCTATTATACGAGGGCGGTTCGTAAAGTAAGTTCCGATATATTTTTTGCAGGAAACCATTTATTGTAGGGACTTTTATTACACACCAGTGAACAGTACACCCTTTCAGCTATTTTTCAACATAATTCCCGCTAACATTCAGACATTTGTCATACCACTTCACAAGCTTCGAAATTCCTTCTGCATAAAACTCTGCCGCCTGTGCGTGTAGCCGCCCGTTGACGCTCTCCTTGAGCTCATCCGTTTGAAACCGCTGCGAACCGATATTCCAACAAATTTGTGGAAAATGCTCTTAGAGTGGAGACATGGTGAAACGGCGATTCTCACTGACCACTTCATCCACTTTTGCAACAAGTTCATCATTCAAAACAGACGGTCGGCCACTTCGTTCTTCATCATGGACGTTAGTGCGTCCGTCACGAATTTCACGACCTCAATGTCGAACCATAGTGTCACTCATAATGTTCCCGTACACTTCAGTAATCTCACGATGAATTGCTGCTGGTGCCATTTGTTTTGTCCACAGAAATCGTATTAATCCACGTACCTCACTCTTAGCGGGATCTCTTATCGCTGCGCACATTTCAAACGCCTGTATTGTTGAGATAAATGGCCGAAAACAATCTCACAGTTATACTGCCGTGAGCGTAATGAACCAAGCTACACAACGGAACACAGTTCGCGATGATAGCGCCACTCATTCGCGTGTTGTGAGAGAACGGAACTTACTTTACGAACCGCCCTCGTATGTCTATTTAAAGATATCAAACAACTGGCAATTTATAGCATATGTTTGCTTGTATAGCCTAATACAAACTGTCAAATCTCAATGGATCCATACTCAACATTGTTATAATACTATCTATAGGCCTATGAATATTCAGGATTATTATTTTTAGTTAATAAATTAATATATTATTTCAGATTGAACAAGAAAATAGTCCGACATCACCTCTCTAAATCAATTTTATTTAGGCCTATGAACCAATAGGTGAGCACTGGATCGTATGGTCAGGACTATTATTTTTAATTAATAAGTTATATTAATATATTATTTCAGATTGAACAAGAAAATAGTCCGACATCACCTCTCTAAATCAATTCTCTTTAGGCCTATGAACCAATAGGTGAGCATTAGATTATATGGTTTTAATTTAATTTCATTACATTTTATTTAATTATAATTGCATTCATTCACTTAATCACAACATATTTCATGAATCCGAATGGCTATGTCCAAAGTTCTCTACGCAATTTATATTATTCACGAAAATTACTGACAAACTACTGGGCATGTCAAGATAGGCCTATGATCTTGTTATTGCGTCCACATGCGATAAATGCAGGTAATTACGTTTAGTTCTTACATTTATTCATAATAATATTACTCTCAACTCATGTTTTATTAATTTTTCGTTATTTATGAGATTAAATACGGGTTGGTTTATGTTTCCTATTACGTTTAACAGCTGTATGTCGTCTGCTAAATGATTTCTTGCCGTAAAGATGGCGCGAGCGACCTCTTCTATTTGGAGCCATTTCACGCCGTCTGCGCAGCTGGTGGTGTAGGGACTTGATATATAGAACGTCTTTGGGACAATCCACCGGGAAAGCATCAGGCCGTTCATAAACTCACCGGTGAAAGTTCGGTGAAAGTCACCGATTGCAATCAGACTCACCGAACTTAAAGTACGATAGTATCAAGGAAGCCGTGGCGACTGTTGAATTGGTGGCATATTTGAATATAATATTTATTGCGTTTATTCCGTTCATCGTTTTATTTAACAGTTTTTGTGCTCATTTAAGTGGAATATAAACTATTCTTGTCTTAGTGGATTATAAAACTTTAAATATAGTGGTTGAAAATCAGCAGAAATAAACCTTCAAACCCCTCCCTGTGAAAGGAAGAGTTAACAGTGCTACGATGGACAATAGCGAGCAGTGTAGTAATTATTATGAACAC
Organism: Ectobius pallidus; assembly: GCA_964059195.1. NCBI lineage: Eukaryota > Metazoa > Arthropoda > Insecta > Blattodea > Ectobiidae > Ectobius > Ectobius pallidus. The sequence continues at coordinate 60,275,247 of CAXKWD010000005.1, forward strand.
TCTTCGTTTTCTACCAATGAAGACTCTGAAATAACAGATGAGACTGTACTTTTAAAGGCACCTAAAACATATAGTCGTTTCACAAAAGTAAGTGATTCAAATATCAAACAAAATGAGGTGGATTCATCTTCCTTGAACTTTTTGCAACCTCACTTCCAATCACTATCTTCACCCCGAGGCTCAAAAATGATACAGGATCACAATCAACAAACTTCTAGCTCTTGTGGCCCTGTAATTAAGCCTGCAGTTCTGCAAATAACGGAACACTATAAGTCAGGTATTGATAGAAAGAGAGCTCATGAAGGTAAGGAAAACAGTATTACCAAAAGAAGTAATACATTGCCTGATAATCGTTATGTTACGGATATTCCTGTGCACAATCGATATGAAGTTTTGGAACATATGGAGGAAGAAGTTCCCTCTACAACAGAAAATCACAAAGAACGCATTCCTCCAGTCTTTCTACATGGAACAAATAATTATCAAACGCTGGTATCGGATTTAGAATCAATTCTGGTTGATGACTTCACAATTCAGCAACAAGGAATGGTAGTAAAAATCAATACTACCAGTGCAACTGATTTTCGTTCTCTTACAAAACACCTTGACCAATTCAATCAGCAATATCACACTTTTCGGTCACCTGATGCATCTAAGTTATCTGCTGTAATTAGGAATGTTCCATATTCGCTAACGAATGAAGAGATTTATAATGAGCTTGTCAATCTCAAATACCCCGTTGTACAAGTGAACAGACTATATAAGAAGGATAAAACTCCTATGCCTCTATGTGCTGTAGAAGTAACCAATTCTGATGAGGGACAGAAGATTCTGAATCTAAACAGATTATTACATTCTGTCGTTAAAGTGGAGAAACGGCGTCCTACAACCACAATACCTCAATGTACTAGATGTCAAAACTATGGGCACACAAAAAACTATTGTAGACGAAATCCAAGATGTGTTCGCTGCGACGGAGACCATCATTAAAAACAATGTAAGACTCCTCGCACAGTCCCTGCTAAGTGTGTGAATTGTGGAGGTGATCATCCAGCAAATTATAAAGGCTGCACCTACTACCAAAACATGGTATCTAAAAATAAGAGACCAGGCAATCAGTCTAATAATAGGCTAACACCTCAAGGACCTTCACATCCATCTATGGGGCCTCAACACTTCCCTCCTTTAACTAGAGTTTCATCTAATAATCAGTCAAACAATGGATCTGATTCAAATAGACCTCTGTTCTCACATGTGACAAGTTCCTCAAATACGACTTCTCCCACGACTTCCTCTGAATCTTCTTCTTTATCTTCTGCTATATTAACAATATTTAATGAATTTCGTCCTCTCATCACTCCATATATTCCCAAGATCATATCTTTTTTCACATCTTTCTTAAGTCAGTTCCTTCATAATGGCCAGCAGCCGTAGACCATTTTCTCAACTAAGATTACTAAATTGGAATGCCAATGGATTGCGAGAGAAAAAGTCTACATTTACTGTCTTCTTAAACAGTCACGGGATTGATATTGCATGTGTCAGTGAAACACATTTACGGAATACTGAGAAATTCAAGATCCCCAATTTCAGAATATACAGACAAGACAGAAACACTCATTTTGCTTCTGGAGGTGTTGCAATTTTCATTAAAAGAAATTTAAGTCATCACTCGATTCTTCTTCCACCCATACCAGACATAGAAGCTGTATGCATACAACTTTTACAACAGAATAATAAGACACTTAAAATAATATCTGCTTATAAACAACCTTGCAAGAGATTAAGTCCATTATCAATACAAAGATTGTTTGAAGATAATAAACCAACGATTCTCCTGGGAGATCTAAATTGTAAACATGAATCATGGGGTTGTCATACCACTACACCAAATGGGCGAAGACTTCTTCAAGCTTCAACAGATTATGGCATTCAAGTCATTGCTCCTCAGGAACCAACGTATTATTCTTTCAATCCTACAGTAAAGCCCGATATTTTAGATATCGCATTAATTAAACATTTTACTGCTCCCTTATATATGCAACCTCTACCAGAGCTAGATTCGGATCATTGTCCTGTTATTACAACATTTTTTTATGATTCACTGTGCAACAGTACTCCTGACAAATTGATTACGGGTCCAGTGAATTGGAATGCATTTAAGGAAATACTAGACTCTACGCTACAAATACGTCGATCCTTAAAACATTCACAGGACATTGATGAAGCTATAGAACACATCACTTATGCAATCCAGACATCTATCAAGGCTTCACTAATTAAAAAGCATCCTTCGTCTCCTCTTTCACACCAAATGAAATTACCGAAGGATATTCTCGAACTCATAAAAAATAAACATCAAGCACGCCATCAGTGGCAACGCTGGCGTCAACCATGGCAACGTAAACAGCTAAATTTGCTCATTAGACAAGTAAAGAATAAATTGGATGAGTATCGATATCGAAGTTATCAACAATATATATCTAATGTGTCAACTTATGACAATTCCCTGTGGAGGGCTACTAAGCAAATCCTTTGTGAGCCTACTATTATTCCACCTCTACGAGACCATGACAAGGTGTACAATAGTGACATAGAAAAATGCCAAGCACTTGCAGATTATTTCGAATCAACATTTGTACCAAACTTGACTTCAGGTCTATTGTTCACTTCATATGTTGAAGAAACTTCACTAGCTGAAAAATCATCAGTAGAAAAGCCTATTAATTTTGTTACAATCAATGAAATTAACAACATTATTAAAAGATTACCAAATAAGAAAGCTCCAGGATATGATAAAATTCCAAACACAGTGCTAAAGCAGCTAACTAGGAAATCCCTGGCATATATCGCTTCTCTATTCAATGCAGTTCTTCGCACTGGCTACTTTCCTGCGGCATGGAAACATGCTGAAATTGTGGCCATTCATAAACTAAAGAAATCAATATCTTCTCCAAGCAGCTACAGGCCAATAAGTCTCCTATCGACCTTGTCGAAATTATTGGAAAAAATTATTCTTAACCGCATCCAGAAATATACATCTGATGCTTCTATTATTCCTCCACACCAGTTTGGATTTAAAAGACATCACTCCACCAATCATCAATTGCTGCGACTAACAGAACACATATATCACGGTTTCGAACAGCATGAACGTACTGTAGCAGCGTTCTTAGATGTCACACAAGCATTCGATAGAGTATGGCCTGAAGGTTTACTTTATAAGTTACGCGAAGTTGGTCTTCCAATGTACTTACAAGACCTAATAGCCAGTTTTTTGAAGAACAGAACTTTTTCCGTCTGCATTGGAAACCATAAATCTACAAAGCGGCCAATTCTTGCTGGAGTTCCACAAGGAAGCATTTTGTCTCCTACTCTTTTCAGTATTTATACTGCCGATATACCAGATTTGCCTTCTGTGCATACAGCTCTATTTGCAGATGACACAGTGATATATACTTCTCATCATAATATAATTACAGCTACTACACAATTACAGTCTTCATTAGATCTATTCTTACACTGGTTATCAAAATGGCGCATTCAGTTAAACCCCCAGAAAAGTCAACTGAAAATATTTACACTGAGAAGGCCTGAACTTCCCCCTGATATCAAGATGTATGATTCATCAGTAACCTGGCTTTCTTCAGACAAATCTGTTAAGTACCTGGGACTACATTTAGATCGACGACTGACTTGGCACACCCATATAAACACAAAACTAAATGAAGCTTATGCCCGACTGATGAAGTTATACCCAATTATGAATAGGAAATCGTCTCTCAGAATGGATTATACTCTTTTGCTTTATAAAAGCATACTCCGGCCTCTGCTGCTATATGCATGTCCAATATGGCGTCTCCAAATATTCCAGAACAAGGTTCTAAGAATGTCAGTGAACTCTCCTTGGTTTATTCGAAACAACCAATTACACAGTGAACTCGGTGTACAGTATATTCATGAACACATCTCTAATTTGACTAAACATTTTCTTAATAATCTAGAACATGTTTCAGGGGCACAGTATTATGGCCTCGGACAAAAGTCCCACAATGCACGGCGACTTAAACCTCGTTTGCCTCAAGATATAGTTCTTTGATTAAGTTCAAGCCTGTGACCATAATTAGCCTATGTCAGATAACTTTAAAGCGTAATTTTGAGTGAGGGGTCAAACATTGACTCACCTCTATAGCGAGAATACTAATAGGCCTACTGTTACAAATCTCCAATGGTTATCACCAATCTGACATAGCAATGTAATGCTGAACGATTGAAATTAAATTAAAAAAAAAAGTACGATGCTTCTTAGATGACAAACATGGCGGAGCAGAGAAGCAGACGACACTTGCCACTAGCATTAATACATTGAGTTTATTTTCGTGCGAAAGCTAACGAACTGCTCTTCATCAGAGTGTGAGTCCTCCGAAAATGAAAGTGATGAGTTGATTTTGTTTGAAGGCGAGAAAAGAAAGAAAAAATACTCTACATAAGAAATCTATTAATTCCAAATATCTCGAATAATAAGCTTTCATGGGACCAACAAATAAACAAATGCTACTGCTAAGCTCTCTCGAGTTATTTATTTTTCTACTCCTTAAGCTAAAAGCCTCAGTTACTCAAGATATGTTAGTAACAGCGTATTTTTCATCCACATATCCTATATGGCACCCGGTTATGGGGCAGTAGTTCAGGGTCAATAAAGGTGTTCCTATGTCAGAAAAAATCATAAGAATTTTAGCAGGAGTAAAGCATCGAGATAGTTGTGTAGGTCTACCTGATATTTCGTCAATTAAAAACAAACACAGTTCTTAGTCTTTATATAAATTTAGTACACGTGAAAGAAAACCTACAACAATTCACACAACGCTTTTATATACACGAACACAGAACTAGAAACAATTTGAAATTAGATTTGCCGTCATTTAGATTAAATAAATGTGTTGACAGTCATCTATATAAGTAATATACATTTTATAATAATTTGCCCTTTCTGCTGTTGAAGTGCCTACTAACAAATTTAAGAAAGTCCTAAAAAGCTCGCTCATATCAAAAGCATTTTATACTGTAATGTAAATGATTTCCTAAACATGGAATGGACATACAATTTTAATTAGGCCAGGTTAATATTTATAAGTATATGGTATTTTAATTGATCACATAACATAATATAATTTATTGTTTAATTTACTTTTAGTTTTAAGGGTCTTTGATGCAATTGTAAATAGTTAAGTAGGCCTATCATCTTAAAACTTATTTTATTTCTTTTGTGTAATATTGTAAGTTGTATGTATCCTTTTTTCCCCTGATTGAATAGAAGATAAGGCCTTAACTCTGCCAGGTAGAATAAAACATTATTGTAAACTGACAGCACAGGCTATCCATAATGAGGTCAGGTACCGTATTTAACTATGCAATATTTTATGGATTTTAATATGCTGAAAATATTATTTATGAAAATGGTAGCACTCAGTTATTAGTTCCCTGCCCATCATATGTTATTATTTCCACTTCTAGCAAATCCATGATACAAAATTTATTATACATTTCGAATATTCCCGCTGGAATCCATCAACCAGTTCGTAAATTCAACGGCTCATCAGATGAAAAAATGGCGGATGACGTTCATCGTACATCACCGGACTTTCACCGCACTTTTCCACCGGTGGATTCACTGATGACTTTAAAAACGTGCCCAAGCTAACGCGGCCAAGCAGTAACTAAATAATGACGTCATCGCTGCCACCAGTTTCCACAACGGTTTGGCATCGGTTCCATCGGCCTGGTGCTAGAATCCATCAGTGAATCTGATTGGCTCACGTAAAACCGCGGAGGGATTATCAGACGATAAGCTTCATGCAATCCTGTCCGGTGCCCATGCTGCTGTCACTTGATGACTTATAATTTTTATTTAATTTTAATCATTTTGTCTGTTTAGCTTGATGTAGAACTTGATGACTTATAAAAATGTTTTTTTTTTAATCAGTTTGTATGTTTAGCTTGATGTTCCAGGCATAGGAACAATAAAACTCCAAAATGTTTAGAAAAAAAAAATGTAACGAATTTTGACATAAAAACAATATTAGAACTACGTATATTCTGTTCAGATTATAATAATGAGAGAAAGGTGCACTAACAATTATATTATCCTACTTGATTTAATTTGATATGGTATTTACTGTTTAAGAAACCCTATCCTAGTAGCACCATTGAGCTCTATTACATACTGGAGGTAGCACTGCATGATGAAAAATCGTGACGGCAGGGTTCGCGGTCCGCCATGAAAGTGAACGTATAATTTAGCTCCTATCCCGTATCTCCTTCTAACAAACTCATGTGTATTAATGGAATTATGAAGATGCATTGGCGTTTTTAAAACACTTTTATGAATGAAACGTTTCAATATAAACTACTTGATGCTTTTTAAGTACATAACAAAACTAATTTCATATCGTAATGGTTGGAACGGGTGCATTGCGGGATTGTACCCAGGGCCGTCATAATACAATAAGCCGTGATCCCAAAACCTGTAGCAGGGGACAAGGGTGGCCACGTACACGTAATATTAAAGTGCAGAAATTCAAAATATGCCAATTTATTGTAAAACTCAGTGTAACAAAAGTTAATAACATGGAATGGCACCATAAACAGTAATATTTACATATAAAACATTCTTAGATAACCTGTGAAGCAGGTAGGCATAAAACATGTGTGAAGAAATTATATTAGCAATAACCTATGAGAAGGCTGAAGGCCATGTTGAAAAGGGACCGAGGTATTTAGCAAGCAATCCTCCGAAACACGAAACTAAACGCAACAAAACGGCATTAATGAAAAATATTAAAGAACAAACCGAGCAGAACTGAAAACTGGTGGGTGAAACAAACGCGAAAACTAAAAAAACTAAAGAAAACCCACCAGCAAACTATATAATGATTAAACTAAAACATACCTGCTGGTTAACTGAAATAGGCCTATGTAGAGAGATACCAAACTACATGCCGGAAAACCACACTATATTTAGATTACCACACAGTAGAAGTTTCGCAGAACTTCTCTCTACGGCGGTCGGAAGATAACTCTCTCTCACGACGATCGGAACATGACTAAATCTCACGGCAACGCCCACCAAGATAATACCGAACAAGCAAATAGAGGGCGCTAGCAGAACAAGAAAAAAGAGGACGCTGATCGCCAGAAGGGCAGTTTATGAAAACACACAAAACAAAAGAAGGATGGCTTGCGAAATACGACGGAAAATGTGTACGTAAACAAGACGAAGTGAAAGAAACATCAAAATTAAGTAAGGTTAGAAACAAATATTATATACCATAGAATAAATAAATAAATAAATAAATTAGATTAAATAGTTAACTAAAAAAACGTGCCGGAAATGAGCGGCACATCCTCTCCGGCCCCGGAGAAAAAAATTTAGAAGAAAATTATTTTTTTATCAAAATTAGTCCATTTGATATTTAAAAACTGCAATAATGAGCATAGAAAGTTCTATCACCATAATTTGTTTTTTAAGGTCCACCAAAATAAATAATTAAATAATCCTGTAGAGTAGATGAATAGAGTCCAAATCTTGTAACATCACTTCACCAGCACCGGAACACAATGTAGTCCATTAACATTGTAGAACCAGAAGTACATAACCTTATAATGGTAACCTGTAGATTTGTGTAATAATAGAATTAACCAAGTCTATTGGTGTCGGAGATTATTAAGTTGTGGTTGTAGAAGAAGTTGCTGGTGAGTAGAAGTACAGCATCGTAGAGTAGACCAGTTGCTGGATATGCGGAGAGCAGAAGTTGCATTATGTGTATAGATGGCTCTTGTTTCTGCTATAGGAAGGTCACAGCTAGGCTTCCCCAGCGTGCCAACACAACAGCAGCGAAATAGGTGGCCAAAACAGAGGTGACAATAACTAGCTCGGCAGTGAAAAAAAATAAGTGGGCCGCAGAGGAGGGCAGCACAACGATGCACAACACTATCTGAAAATACAGAATTATATGAGAACCAGGTACGTACACACTCACAAAGTCCCTATTAAGAAAGCAAAACCCTGAAGGGGAAATAATAAATAGAATTACATTATGATTTTGGTTAGAAAGACCATGAAAACATTAAGTTTAGTTTTTTTGTTTAAATAGAAAATTTGAAAACATGACACTAACAATAAGAATTAAAATATAATTATTTACAGAATTAATTAAGATAACATACATCAGTATAAATGTTAAGAAAACCAGATTAGGGCAAATATTTGGTTAAATGCAAAACTTCCTAAAATGGAAGAAAAAATTCAATAGATTAAGTTAATTAATATATACAACACTGCATTAAAATTACCTAAATGCCCTTTTTATTAGAATTATTTGAGATCTAAGTTTTTAGTTTATTTGATTTTCTTTCAAATTCAAAAGCAAAATTGATTATGAAGATGAAAGATGAAAATGAATGTGCTAGATCTAGACGGTGATAATGATGTAGATGAAATGAAAGAAGGGTGATAATGAGGTGTTTTGCGGGACGGGTGTCGAAATGGAAAATTTTGGGAAAGGAAAGGTAGGCAGGATTCTTCATGACCGCTTCTACGCCGGACCCATGCCGACGGAGCAGGAGACCGCCTCTTAGGTCGGGCCTCATAGAAGTCGAGCTCTCAACCATTAACAATCCACTAGCCGTACGGGGGTCTGAAAAATAAGGAAAACCAAAACCTCGGGGATATACTCCGGAAACGGAAACCATTGTCCACGCCCCGCTAAGGAAAAATTCCCGGTGACTCCTCAGCCGACCGAGGAAAAAGAAGGGAAAATGCAACCTCCTCCATGGAATTAGCAGACGTGCCCGGAAGCCGCGAACCGAAACCAGGCACGTCCTCCCATGGAGCAGCACCGCCCACAAACACAAAGCCATAATTATAGGCAATGAAAAATTACAAATCCATAGGAATAATAGTTCATGATTAGACCATTGATTAGAAAGCATTTAAGTACTACGATTCAACCACTGGCCATAGCTTACTCTGGGCTAAAATTATTTTAATTTATTTAAAACCAGTGAGAATACATAAAAGATATTCCATTTTAAGAATATGACAGCATTGGGAAGTTTGTATGAATAATTAGGAATGTCTCATTTATATTCTTTCACAATTAGCCAAGCTCAGCAAAATTTAACTGTGAAAATATCAAAGGCACCATAGTCAAAATGGTTAATTACTTGTGGTATATTCATATTCTTTTTTCAATCAATTGTTGGACAATGCTTTTCATTCCGTAGAGGTTTTGGTTGAGTCATATTAATTTCTTGTCATTAGCACAAAAGAAAGTAACCAAGATTTCCTTTAATATATGCGGCATGAAGTTTTTAGTTTTTTTATCATGTAGCATCACATAGAAATATTTAAAAAGGAAAAAAAAAATTAACAAAACATTTATCTTATAACTTTATGTTTGCAGAAAAGAACAACAAAAGCCGCAGGTATGCAAAAATAAACTGAAAAAAAAATCAACAAAACCAAATAAACAAAGAACGAAGGATTGCAGCCAAACAAAACAAACGGACGCAAGAAAACAACAGCGCAGAGCAGCATTACGAAAATAACCGGCGCAATAAAGTGATTACCAAAACGAGAATGTTTGTTGTAATAAGAATGGTAAGATAGAAATAAAGTAGAATATATAATAAATACCAGAACGTAATAAGGAAGGTGAATTATTATCCTTCCTAACCCCTATACCAGATTGCAACGCAGACAGAAAGAAAGTAAATAATAAGTGTCAACTCTCAACAACTTAAAACATGAATACGCGAGACAAAATATTAACAATACAATAACAGCAAAATACTATATAATAAACAACCCTCAAGACGGGAGACTGAAAAATTTAGAAAAATTTCGCCTATTCATGTGGATATAGTGGGACTAGAAAGAGGAAACGGAGAAAAGTAAGGGAAAGAAGAGAGAAAGATAAGAAGAAAGAAGCAAAGAAACCCCTAGCTTTTTCAAGATATTATAACCCTTAAATTTCGCATATGATAAAAAATAGCCAATTTTTTTTTTACATAGACCAAAATAAATTCTGAAGTTAACCAAAATTAAAGATAAAAATAAGTACACAGACGATAGAGAAGGAGAAAAAGACGACAGAGGAAAAACCCCAAAGAAGGAAAACCCCAAGAAAGAAGAGAAAAATCCCCGCCTAACTTGACTCGGGCCACTTGGGAACGTCGGCTCCCATATCTCCATGCCCACACATGAGACTCCTGAGGGTTATAACCCTAAACGCAAAGTCGGTTAGGTTAGAATGGTCGGCTATTAACGGCTAAGACATTGTTAAGAAAAATTGTCCCCAAACTATAGAGCAGTACCACCGATGGTGTCTGGAGCATCGCAAGATGCCACACAGGTGAGGTCACAAGGGCTGACTCAGCCAGATGAGTAGTAACCGGGAAACTCTCACCGGCTTTGACCCCGCCCGTATGACACGGACCATAACCTTGCTTGGTGAAAACATTGGATGTCTTATTTCGGGAAACAGAGTTACTTTCCAAGATGGCGCACTTTTTCTCTAAGTTAGCTATTTTATCGCGCATTTGGATGGACTCTACAGTTAAATCTTCACGAATTACAGTTAAGTCTTCCCTTTCGCCCAAACACTCGGAAAGAGAACGAATTTTTTCAAGAAGCCTACGATTTTCCTTTTTAAGACTAGGATTATCTACACTAGATATACAACTTTCTGTAACAGAGCCAAGAGTGGCGCGATTAGACCATTGATCTTTTTGGCTTTGCAACTCAGCGATCTTAAGTTTTTGAATATTATTAGTTTCGGCCATTTTGGCTATATCCTTGTTTAAACCCTCTTCGATCGCGAGTAATTCCGCCATGCGATCGGCGTCCTGACGGCATCGCTCGGTAAGACCCAACAATTTATTGTCAGACTCCTGAAGGCGCTTGCTTAAATCGCAATTAGAATCTGTAAGTTTTTGATTACACTGGTCAACAAAATTTGAACTTTTTTATGTTACAAGAGAAACAATGGGTGTGTCTGACTTACTTTTTTGTGCTGATTTCAAATCTTTTTACAGAAGTTTTCCATCACCCAGGGTTTTTGAGTAATCGCATGGAAAACATTTTTCGTTTCTATACACTTTAGTATTATGATATCTTAACTGAAATTACATTTACTACCTCGAATGTATGTGAATTGGATTTTCGGCTGTACTTCGCTTGAGGAACATCCCTCTTCAGTGTCCAACAGTAGTCTGCCAACATATTTGGACACCATTTACCCTGGTAGCGCCTTTCCATTTCCGCAATGTCCTGGTGGAAACGCTCCCCGTGTTCGTCGCTCACAGCCCCTAGGTTTTCAGGGAAGAAATCAAGATGGGAGTGCAGAAAGTGTATTTTTAAAGACATTTTACATCCCATTATCTTGTAGTTCTCAATCATCTCACTGATAAGTTCTCTGTAGTTATCAGACCTGAAGTTTCCTAGAAAGTTTGTGACAACTTTTTTGAAAGATTGCCATGCAGCTGCTTCTTCCATATTTAATTGGATTTCAAATTGCGTATCTTTCATCAGTTCCCTTATTTGGGGGCCAACAAATATTCCTTCTTTTAGTTTGGCTTCGCTGATCCTTGGGAACTTATTTTGCAGGAAGAGAAATGCATTGCCATCATGATCCATTGCTTTCACAAATTGTTTTATCAAGCCTAGTTTTATATGCAGTGGTGGCAATAAGATTTTTTCAGAACATACAAGTGGTTGATGAAGAACATTTTCTTGTCCTGGATTAAGTGACTCTCTCTTTGGCCAATTCTTTATAATATAATGGTTACATCTATCTCTGCTATTCCACTTGCACAAGAAGCAGCCAAATTTAGTATAACCAAGCTGTAACCCAAGTAAGATGGCTATTACTTTTAAATCCCCGCATATCTGCCAAGAAAAATTCTCATACTTTATAGAGGATAATAAAAGCTTCATATTATCATAATTTTCCTTCAACCCAACTGCATGGGCTACAGGAATGGATGGATATATGTTTCCATTATGTAGTAACACTCCTTTCAAACTTGTTTTTGAGGAGTCTATGAATAAACGCCAATCCTCAGATTTATGCTCAACACCCATTGACTGGAACAAAATTTCAACATCATTGCAGAAAACTAGGTCCTTCTCTTTAGAAAACAAATGCTCAAATTCCTTTTGGCGTTGGCGGAAAAAACTTACTTTGGTGTCACCCTGCAGTAGCTTCCATCCTTTCAATCTTGAGGCGAGTAATTCTGCCTTGTTTTTACTTAAACCAAGATCCCGAACCAAATCATTTAAATCATCCTGTGTTAGAAAGTGAGGTACATTTGTAGCATCTTCTTCCACAAAATCTGAATCATTCTGTAATTCATCCTGAATATCAGGAAATTCTTCAGTCATTGTTATGTCATCTGGTGGAGATGGTATGGGAAGTCCTGGCCCATGAAGCACCGGTCGAATTGCTGAATCTAAAGATGGATATTTAACAGTGTGTCTGGACTTCGAACTTATTCCAGATATATTTGTCAAGCAGAAGTAGCAGTCTGTCAAATGGTCCTTAGGTTCGCGCCATATCATGGGGACTGCAAAAGGCATATGACGGGATCCTTTCAACCAGCCAGATAATAGTGTTACACATTTGGTACAACAGATTTCTGGGGCCCATGTCTTGTTCTGGTCTATTTTGTTGTTAAAATAACAGTGATAAGCTCTTCTCATTAGAGGAGTAAAGTTTCGTCTCTGCGCTTTGAAAGTCAGCTCACCACACACAAAACAGAAGTTGTTTCTATCATTAACACACTTTCGAGACATGTTTCTTATCACTATACACTTTTACACTACTCCTTATAATGTACTACTAAGGATGGTAATATACACTTCTATCACAATTCAATTGACAACGGAAGAGAGTACAGAATTAGCTTTTATTCTAAGAAAGCTTCTATTCATCTGCAAACTTTACCTTACAATCACAGTTTTGCATATGATCAAGTAGGCCGTGATGACTAAATAAGGTATTGTAACTCAGGAATTCAAGGCAACAATCACCAAACGTTATAAGTCAATTATTGACACAATGAAATGAAATATAAATGTAGAATACTAATTCTAATCAGCATGTTACCGTATATACCAGAAATGATAATAAACAGGATTTAAAAAAAAATGGTGGGTGATGGAAAATTACTGACTTCATTTTTGGAATCAGCAGATGAAAATACATAAGAAACACCCAAAATTGTTTATGTAACAAAATCATTGTTGACCAGTGTTATTTGACTTCAAACCTGACAACTGCTGTTCCAACGTATGTATTCGTTGGGTGGCGGTTACAAGCTGGTTACGAACAGTCGCCAATTTCCCCTCAATTATGTTGCAGTTGGCACAAGGTTTATTAGCATTTAGATTTTTCTGATTTAAAGGTTCACGCAAACATCCACCGTTTTCACCACGCCGTTGAAGCCCAGGGCTATTGGAACCAGGAGCACGCCGGGAACGTGGAGTCCCGCCTCCATTAGCCCTCCTTGACTGCTTTTGCACATCGTCGCCAGATTTAGGGGCAGAACAGAAAAGAACAGGCTGCTTATACTCTTGTTCGGCCCGATTAGACCCCGAATTACTTGGATGGAACGTCCTAGACTGACCAGGCCTGTTGTTCGCTGGCTTAACCCAGCACTGATCTATAAGATGTCCCGATCGTATGCAATAAGTACAGAAACGGCGCTTTCCCCTAGCGTTCCTAGTACGGTGAGGCCGTTTGTAAGATTCTAAGGGAACCACATTAGCCCTGGCCGCAAAAATGTCCTGTAATCGGGGCAATATGCTTCTAATTTGGAGCCAATTACTGGGAGGATCTTGAGATAGTAAAAGGGCCCTGACTTCTGGTAATTCGGCCCCTGCCAAAGCTACCCCTACCGACTGCCGCTCGGAATAGGGAACTTGCAGAATTTCGGCAACGATTTCAATGTCTTCCGCGAAATCGGCGAAGCTTTCGCCTGGACTTTGAGCACGAAAATAGTAACGCTGTATTAATTCATTCCTAACACGATCTGGCATAGATTCGTGCAGGAAGAGCGCATGAAACTCTTGTAAGTGGAAACCAGCATTAGCAGCGTCCAGGACGGCCTCTGCTACTCGTCCCTTACCTCGCGGATAAATACAATGCAATATGCTTGTGAAAGGTATTCCATAAGCCAGAGCCTGTCGACAAAATTTGAGAAAAACTTTCAAAAATAGAAAAACCTCCTCCGGAGAAACAGGTTCCGTAATTTGGAATTCTTCTACAAGCCGCTGAAACGGATGAGGGAACTCAGACGCCCTGAATGTAAAATTTAGCCCATCCGCATTTGGGTGATCGTGAGCACTATTCTGTTCTTCCATGATAGCAAACTGTAGCCTATGTAATTACCCCAGAATTTTAAAAAGCCAAGAAAATAATGAAATCCACGCCAAAATTTAAAAAAACTCAAAAAAGGAGTGAAAAAAAGCGACCGAGTGCGCCTGCTACCACATGGAACGGGTGCATTTCGGGATTGTACCCAGGGCCGTCATAATACAATAAGCCGTGACCCCAAAACCTGTAGCAGGGGACAAGCGTGGCCACGTACACGTAATATTAAAGTGCAGAAATTCAAAATATGCCAATTTATTGTAAAACTCAGTGTAACAAAAGTTAATAACATGGAATGGCACCATAAACAGTAATATTTACATATAAAACATTCTTAGATAACCTGTGAAGCAGGTAGGCATAAAACATGTGTGAAGAAATTATATTAGCAATAACCTATGAGAAGGCTGAAGGCCATGTTGAAAAGGGACCGAGGTATTTAGCAAGCAATCCTCCGAAACACGAAACTAAACGCAACAAAACGGCATTAATGAAAAATATTAAAGAACAAACCGAGCAGAACTGAAAACTGGTGGGTGAAACAAACGCGAAAACTAAAAAAACTAAAGAAAACCCACCAGCAAACTATATAATGATTAAACTAAAACATACCTGCTGGTTAACTGAAATAGGCCTATGTAGAGAGATACCAAACTACATGCCGGAAAACCACACTATATTTAGATTACCACACAGTAGAAGTTTCGCAGAACTTCTCTCTACGGCGGTCGGAAGATAACTCTCTCTCACGACGATCGGAACATGACTAAATCTCACGGCAACGCCCACCAAGATAATACCGAACAAGCAAATAGAGGGCGCTAGCAGAACAAGAAAATAGAGGACGCTGATCGCCAGAAGGGCAGTTTATGAAAACACACAAAACAAAAGAAGGATGGCTTGCGAAATACGACGGAAAATGTGTACGTAAACAAGACGAAGTGAAAGAAACATCAAAATTAAGTAAGGTTAGAAACAAATATTATATACCATAGAATAAATAAATAAATAAATTAGATTAAATAGTTAAATAAAAAAACGTGCCGGAAATGAGCGGCACATGGTTTGGTAAAAATTTCTTTAATCTCAATCAGACGTGAATGTACATCGGTAAACAGTTGTAAACACTCGCATTTTAATTATTAAAATAACTTCACAATAGGCCTTCATTTTGCGATATTATGCTTGATTTCGATATGTAAGAGAACAGACAAAATCTGTTCTAAGTGCTTTGGAAATGTATGAACCGTGACCTTCAACTTTACCGTTACAGTGCTGGATACAAATCACATTTTTAAAAAATAATTCCTGTAGACTAGCGCAAAGGGAAGCCACTGAAATGAAATTTCAAAATACTTTAAGTCAGTAGGCCTACTTAGAAGTTCCTTTTCTTCAAATCTGAAATTTAATTAGCCATGCTATTTATCTTCTTGTTCTTGCGACAGACAATCATCTGTAGCCTTTTGTTCTTTCTCAATTCTGTTTTGATTGGAGATGGTGGGAGATCATCTGTTTGTCTGTTCCCTAGTAGCACTCTTCGTTGGCCCAACGGAGGGATTTGGTTGGCATGGAAGGGATATGTTGGGAAAAGGTTGGTTGTAATTTCCTCGGTTTTGCCAACGGATTTATTGGTTGGCGCGCCCTCTCGCCCTACTGTTGGCGTTTCCAACCAATAGGGCTGTTGGCCCAACAATACATTTCGTTGGCTAAGCCTCCGTTGGCGTTACCAACCAACAGGATGGCTGGCCCAACAATATATTTCGTTGGAATATAATCGCATTTATGTTAAAATTAAAAAGTGTTGAAATAGCATTATAAGCGTTAAACTTTCATTTCCTATAAAATAAAAGTGTTAATTCATTAATTATTCGAGCTCTTTGTGCGCGTTACATGCTAGAAATTTACTTCACCTCTTCCAGCCAGTCTTCGGCAATTTCCGGCGTACTTCGTAGGTCATCACGTAGACGATGAAGATACAACGGTTATTCGCCATCTTGATATGTTGAAGAATCCGAATGGTGTTTTTACTTCTATTAATATTAGGGCCCTTTATTTGTTTTCTGAAAATAACGTTATCATATATTCACATCAAATATTCAAAATACGAGATGTATATCCTTCTTACTATTTATCATGTATTACATATCTCTGTAGTAAATAGGCTAGAAGAATTCTCGATTTTTATTGCAACGATCACTAATGGCGTAGTGGTTAAATCGATAGACTATAACACTAGCGGTTCCGGGATCGAATCCCCATAGGTGCGAATTTTATACGATAGGAATAGGTAGGATGGGTGAAGGAGAGAAGGGAGGTAATAGGGAAAAGAGGAGAAAAGGGATGAAAGGGAAAATAAAAAAATTAAATTTTCTGTGCTTCTAGTATTTCCGCCAGATGTCTCTGCGCTGCTAGTAGTTCCACCTACCTAATAGATGTCTCCCAACTGTTGGGATTTTGTTGTATATTGGTTGGCTACAGTTGGCAATTGGTTGGATAAAACGCTCCTTGGCAACGGAACCCCGACGGACATTCCTAACCGTTGACCAACGAAACATGGCGATCATTTCCCAACATTGGCCCAACGATCTGTGCTACTAAGGTTTATCCATTTTCGTATAATTTTCAGCGAGGTCTTATACAAAATCATCTGTTTCCTCTTATTTCTGCAATTAAAAACTAGCATGAAAAATTTAGGCCTACATCCATAAGAATACTATGTTTACATGACTGACATATGGCATAATTTATATTCCTACATGGTACCTAAAGTAGGCCTACTACTAACCACATTACGAACCAGAGGCGTAACGAGGGGGTTTTGAACCCCCCCCCCCCATCGATTAAAAAAAAGGAAAGTTGTACAATTTTTTAAAGTCTGCTTATAAATTGCTTAATACGAATATAAAGCGTGGGAAGCTTAAAACTCGTTATTGTGCATCTTAATTTTTAAAATTTTCCGGGGGAGGACCCCCGAACCCCCCTCTCTCTGGGGGGGGGGATTCCATACCCCTCCGATGTTGTAACCCCCCATATGGTCGGCCTGGTTACGCCTATGTTACGAACCAGTTGTCTTTTTGGAACAATAATTTTTTGAAGGTGTCTTGGAAAATTGAGGACTGATGGTACATCATCTTTCAGTAATTTTACAAGTGCACCAGACCTTGACTGATAGCAATCAGGTGTAAAGTGTCTGCTGCTTAATGTACTGTACGCTGTGGGTCACCAATATTCTCTGCACACAGTGGCGTACCAAGGTCTTGTGGCACCCGGGGCGGGATATTATCTTGTCACCCCCTCAGAAATGAATTTTGAGTATATTTTCCAGTGAAAATATAAGCTTAGTCCAAATTTCTCCCGCGAAATAAATTGACTTGTCACTGTTAAAAACGGTGTTGGGTGTTATAATTCATTAATAAATAAAATGTCTATTCCAGATTGTTTGATTTTAAATTTTAAATAAACTAAAAATGAACAGGCTATTCAGTTCTAGTCTACTGCAGCTGTTTGAACAAGATTAGTGGATGAAAAAAGGAACATTATTTTTTTTACAGGTTTAATATACAGCAAACAAATTAATTTGCATTTAAACATTTTGATTTTGATTTCATTTTTAATAGTGTAGTTTTTAATAGTTGCAGTACTACCAACCTGGTAACTTTCACTTTTTCATTGTTTAGCTTAAAACTTCTTTTTTCTAACTTTGGTTTCTGCAAATTTGGAAATAGCCTCATCAAAATCTATTTCTTGAGCGATACTGTTTTCAATGGATAAAATAGCTAAGTTAGATAGACGTGCTTGGCTCATTGTTGATCTCAGGTAGTTTTTTATCAGTTTGAGTTTCGAAAAACTCCTTTCACAAGATGCTACTGATACACATAACGTCAAAAAAAACCTTATCGCTAAAGTGAGATTTGGGAGAGAGTCTGTAAGTTCATGATGCACTGTAAACTCCAACAGTTTTAAAGAACTCCAATTCAGAGACTCTTCTTTAGGAACGTTGGCTGCCTGAAGAAACCTTCTCAAACGTAGGATTTCTTTGACCATGTCCTCTTGAGAAATCTCATCATACTTTTCAACTAGATGTTTTACAAGTCTCGGGAGTTCAGATTCTGCCGTTTTGATCAGATTGTCAGGATCTAAGACCGAAAACCGAAGTGATATGGTTTCCATTCCTTTGCAACGTGAGTCGATTTCTCGATGAAACCTGTCGATACACTCCAGCATTGACCTTTTAAGTTCTTGTTCCAAAGTCAGCGGCTCATCTGCTGCCTGTTCTCCTGGCATTAATCTCTGCTTTCGGACATTTCTTCGTTTGAGTAAAGGAATATCCATCTCTCTGCACAAGTCTTTCGAAAACGTTATTGCTTTTTCCACAAGTTCATTTCTACTGTCCTTTAAATAGATCTTCAGACTTCTCATCTTGATGACACACTTCTCGAAGCTGATTCCGAGAGCCTGCAAGTACTTTTGGGCGTGGTTAACTTCTTCTAAAACACTATTCCACAAACATAAATAGCACAAAAACGAGAAATCACATACTGCAGGCAATAGGTTTTGAGCTCCTCCTCTAGTTTCAATCGTTTCTGCTGGATCACAGAGTTCCTCGATGACATGAACAATCTTCTTAAAGCATTTAAACACGGGTTTGACAGCTTCATAGTGAGCACTCCATCTAGTTTCTGCTAGCCGCTTGACCGTTACCTCAACGTTTGCTGTAAGGATATCCCATCTGTGAGTTGATGCTGAGAAAAAAGACGTACAGACTCTCTAAGGTGCCAAAAAATGTTACACATGAAGAAACTGTTGCAAAAGAGTGCACTCCACAAAGATTTAGAGAGTGGTTAGCACACGGTACAAACAAAGCTTTAGGGTTAAGTTCAGAAATCCGAGCTTGAACTCCTGAATGTACACCCGCCATTGTAGTGGCATTGTCGTATCCCTGTCCTCGGCACATCGTCAGATCAAGACCATCACGCTTCATAAGCTTCAAAATATCTTCTGTAATGTCAATAGCTTTCTTCCCAGTTAGTTGAAAGAAGCTTAAAAATGATTCCTTCACTTCTACTTTTTTTGTTTTCTATTTGAACGTAACGAATGACTTCACTCATTTGATCTACATGTGAGACGTCGGGTGTGCTGTCAAAGA
This sequence comes from Ectobius pallidus, assembly GCA_964059195.1. Lineage (NCBI taxonomy): Eukaryota > Metazoa > Arthropoda > Insecta > Blattodea > Ectobiidae > Ectobius > Ectobius pallidus. The sequence continues at coordinate 60,294,828 of CAXKWD010000005.1, forward strand.
TGATGCTGAAGTACTTGACCTTTTTAATGTCAGACAAAATCTTTTCTCTAACGATACCTCCTAGAAGTAAAATAAACTCATTTTGTATTTTAGGGGACAAATAGCTTGTTAATATCTTGTGAGACTTTGACTGACTAGACAGTTCTAGCTTGATCAAGTGTTCTTTTAGTACAGGATCATAATTTGATAACAGTTCAATGAGCTGTAGAAAATTCCCTCTGTTTTCTGACAAAACATCTTCTCTATGGCCGCGAAATGGAAGATTTTGTTTAGCTAAAAACAAAGTGACGTGTAAGAGTCTCTTTAGAATGTCTCTCCATTTTCTTTTTTCATTTTCAGCAACTGTCTGGTTGGCTTGATCTATCGTTTTATTGGCATTTAGATGTAACTGTAAAGTTTTCCACTTCTTGTAACAAGCGTCATGTTGTTCCGAGAGTTCATGATTGCGAACCTTTGGGTTAAGTTTCCACCATACTTTAAAGCCAGTAACAAATTTTGATGTGTTAGTCAAACTTTCATTTGTAGCAAATAATCTGCAACAAATGCAGTACAAACTTTGTTTCTTAGTCGAATATGCCATCCAGGTCCTTAGAATTTTTTCGCCATTTGGTTGATTTATATAGAACCAATCTGGAGTGAATTGTCGGTTTGTGCCTTTAATCTTGTCTCCTGGTCTTTCATAAGGAACAAATGGGCCATTTAGGTTTTGAAACTCTCCACTCCCTCTTTTCATTATATCAATTTTTAGTTTATCGGGAACAGGGAGAGGCCAATCAGAGATATCAGTATATGAACTAGTACTACTGTCATAATGTCTTTCTTCATTTATTAAGGCTTCTGCAGCTTCTTGATCTTTATCCCCTCTTCCTTTCGATGCATCATACCCTTCTGCTTCTTTCTCATTTTCTTCAACTTTTCTGTCATCTTCTTCTCTTTCGCCTAACTCGTTTGATATGATGTCATCTAGATTATTACTTCCTTCTTCGTTTTCAAACATGAAGTTTTCAATTTCTTTTGATGCGTCACAGCCTTCTGCTTCTTTTTCATTTTCTTCTACTTTCCTTTTATCTTCCTCTCTTTCGCCAATCCCACTTGATACGATGTCAACCAGATTATTATTTTCTTCTTCGTTTTCAATCATGGCCATTGGAATTTCTTTCGCCTGTTGGGACTTACCATCTACAGTGTCGGACATATGTACAGAATCAGAAGTAGAAGTAGTTTTCGCCACATCCTCGTCATTAGATTCTGAAGTGTTTTGAAGATTCAACGTAGAAGACGAAGGTTTAATATATTTTAACATGTAGCTGGCCAATGAAGCATCCTGTAAAAGCTTTATCTTCTGTTTTTTTCTCTGTTGAGCACCACTTGGTCGATTTCGCTTCATGGCCGTGTCTGAAATAAAAAATATGAATTATGGCGTCGAAGATGGTGAATGGAGAGAATTTTCACAACTGTTGTAATATGTTAAAATTTTGCATTTTGAACCTTTTGAGAAATGATTTGGCAAAAAAAAGTTAAAATGGCCTCAACCATTTCTCATTGATATTTTTACTTTTTAAATTTTAATCACTAAAAAAAATTCAAAAATGTTAGAAAGCCATTTTTCTACTGAAAACGAATATATAACAGTGCCAGATAAAGTAAGGTATTCATCCTATGATCTTGTCAATGCGCGCACAAACTGATTGAAAGAATGGATTCAAAGTTGGTTGCGCTAGGCAGTATCTATACTAATTTCACTTTAAGTTCAAAGTAGTTGTAAACAAAGCCACGCGATAAGAGAGCGCCTCACTGGCTGGTGGACGAATTGTAACTTTTGCTGCTTAGTATGCTCTTAACAAAATAAATAAATAAATAAAATTAATACAATTTTCTGTTCAAACCGTACCTTTTTGTAGCTATTTTCATGCAGAGAAATTTAAAAACACGTTTCTGAAGTAGATCTGTTTTTTTAAACAAAATGAATTTGGTCAGATTTACCTGACGCATAACAACAAAGTGAACTAATTAAACCGTTACAACAGAATGTAAATAGTAGGCGTTTATGACTATGCGCATGCTCAAGCACGCCATCATGGAATGATCATGCCACAGCCCCCTCCTAAGAAATGGGTATGACCTGCTGAATGTGCGTTCATTTATTTATTTACATCGGCTATACAAAACTTACGTGACAAGAAAGTCGTGTGCTAGAACAAGACAAAAATTTCGTCAACAGTTGCATGTAACCAACAGCTCTGATAGGGTTGGGGCGGTTACAAACAGAAATTAATTAATAGTGAACCACATTCAAAAAGAAAACGCCTCCGAAGAGGGCAGACAACGTTGCAAAATGAGAGTAATTTTTTATACTCATTCTTTTTTTGTTAACTGTCTATGACTTTCTTAAATACTAAATTAAGCCTAATTTTGAACAGATGTATTGATCTTTGCGAAAATAACTACAACATTTTTCAACAATGGTGCATGTCATAAAGAAATAATTTTAAAAGTATATACATTACTATTGAGAACACTGGAATATACCAAATCCTCATTCCGTTTCTTTCCGCGGCGGAGTGGTACATTAGAGATTGTTTACATCTCCTTTGAACTTAAAGTGAAAATAATATAGCTTCTATGCATTAAAATCAAAATGTGACTAACAGAGAAATGCAAATCTTACCTGTTGGTTAACCACATACAATTGAGATCAACAATTTCCGGCGACAATTGTACACAACAAAATTTCACTCGCGACGCGGTTACTGTGTGAGTCAACAAGGTAACTCACAGCTAATCACCCCTCCACACCCACGGAGGAATTCTTTCCTCCGTGTCCACACCGCACCCTCACCATACCCCACTCCACTCCGCCATTCCATCATCTCAGGTATACGCACAGTATACCAACACGACACCCTGCACGCTGCACTCTCTGATACAAATAATAGACGCAGTCACATTTCACTGCAAGTAGCGATTACTTTCCACTTCGACAGGCCACCGCAAATTATTTGTATTTTTTCTAACTACCGATTTTGTGGGTGTTTTCCCCCCTTTCTGCCACAATGACACCCCCTAACCACCTATGGCTCGTGGCACCCGGGGCGGACCGCCCCCCCCCCGCACCCGCCTTGGTACGCCACTGTCTGCACATTGCTTGAACCCACTTCGTCGGAATATCAGGCCAAGAAAATGGAAACCTGAACAAACAGGCAAGAAAAAGACAAGCGTTCGTGGCTATGCTACGCTTGAGGCTAAGTCAGATTTGGCCACTATCCTCAAATGTTCCAAACAAAAATAACCTACTTGTGAAACTTAAGTCCACTTCCATTTCTCTGGAGCTCTGTGCAGTCATATACCACGCAATATTTGACCATATTGTCATGAAAAATAATAAAAACACATTCATAAATATATGTTTAACATAGGAAGCACACTTCACCCATTGAGCTCTATTACATACTGGAGGTAGCACTGCATGATGAAAAATCGAGACGGCAGGGCTCGCGGTCAGCCATGAAAGTGAACATATACTTTAGCTCCTATCTTGTATCTCCTAACAAACTCATGTGTATTAATGGAATTATGAAGATGTATTGGCGTTTTTAAAACACTTTTATGAATGAAACGTTTCAATATAAACTACTTGATGCTTTTTAAGTACATAACAACAGTAATTTCATATCGTAATGGTTTGGTAAAAATATTTCTTTAATCTGAATCAGGCGTGAATGTACACAGGTAAACAGTTGTAAACACTCGCATTTAAAAAAATTAAAATAACTTCACATTAGGCCTACATTTTGCGATATTATGCTTGATTTCGATATATAAAGAGAATAGGCAAAATCTGTGCTAAGTGCTTTGGAAATGTATAAACCGTGACCTTCAACTGTACCGTTACTGTACTGGATACAATTCACATTATTTATTTATTTTTAAAATAATTCCGGTAGACTAGCGCAAAGGGGAGCCACTGAAATGAAATTTCAAAATACTTTTAGTCAGTAGGCCTACTTAGAAGTTCCTTTTTCTTCAAATCTGAAATTAATTAGCCATGCTATTTATCTTCTTGTTCTTGGGACAGACAATCGTCTGTAGCCTTTTGTTCTTTCTCAATTCTGTTTTGATAGGAGATGGTGGGAGATCATATGTTTGTGTCTGTTTATTTATTTTCGTATAATAGAGGTCTTATACAAAAACATCTGGTTCCTCTTATTTCTGCACTTAAAGACTAGCATGAGAAATTTAGGCCTACATGCATGTTTACATGACTGACATATTGCATAATTTATATTCCTACATGGTACCTAAAGTAGGCCTACTACTAACCACATTACGAACCTGTTGTCTTTCTGGAACAATAATTTTTTGAAGATGTCCTGGAAAATTGAAGACTGATGGTACATGTGCCTCTTAGCGCAGATGAGTTTCTAGGTCTAAATTTCACTGAGAGTTGATATGTTAATAATGGTCTATTAATTTGTGTATTGTTTATTAATTTGTGTATTCATTAATTTGTGTATTGTTCATTAATTTGTGTATTGTTTATTAATTTGTGTATTTGTGTATTTTAGCATCTAAACTTGACTCAGCCAATGTATTCTCTGTATTACTTATGGTGTCGAATAAATATTATTATTATTATTATTATTATTATTATTATTATTATTATTATTATTATTACAGCATCTTTCAGTAATTTTATAAGTGCACCAGACCTTGACTGATAGTAATCAGGTTTAAAGTGTCTGCTGCTTAATGTACTGTACGCTGTGGGAGACCAATATTCTCTGCACATTGCTTGAACCCACTTCTTCGGAATATCAGGCAAAGAAAATGGAAACCTGTAGAAATAGGTAAGTAGAAGAAGACAAGCATTCGTGGCTATGCTACCCTGAGGTTAAGTCAGATTCGGCCAGTATCCTCAAATGTTCCAAACAAAAATATCCTATTTGTGAAACTTAAGTCCACTTCCATTTTTCTGGAGCTCTGTTCAGCCATATGCCCTGCAATATTTGATTATTTTGTCATGAAAAATGACAAAAACACATTCATAAATATATGTTTACCATAGGAAGCACACTTCACCAATACGTACGGTGTAGCCAACTTAACAACAAGTGAACGTCGTAGCTCGCCAAACTTCTCCGACAGATAGCGTGGGTGTACTAGCCGGTATGCGCTAGCCGTTCGTCACTTGTTTTTCCAGTTGTCTTCTGCTGGCACCATGCTTTTAAATGGCGTTCCAACTTCTCAGTCCGAAAAATATGTTCGTAATTTTATATTTTTATAGAGGACACGAGGCTACTATACGTACTTCCTTGTCTACTGGGCCCTTCTAGAATGTTGAAGTGTCAAAAATACGAAAGAAAAATCACAGCAGATAGGCTCTAAATAACACTAAAAAGGAAGGATTAACGAACAAATATTGTGAGATATTTCCGATACAGACGAACTTATTTTGTACTCGACTTTCAGTAATATGTTATCAATGTATGAATATTTATATGCAGTGCGGGGATTAGATATTCTTTAATTTTTAAATTAATATTAAATTTGCCATGAGCATCGAGAAGATGTTATGGGCCATTTAAAAATAGAGTAAATTACAATAAATAATTAAAATTACCTAGGAACGCAATGATAATTACAGTACATTGTGTTAGTTTTATACCTTTGTTAAACTGTTTCTTTAGTGCACCTTTATATTTAAAGACCACTTCCCTGTTTAATTAATTTAGTTATTTTAGGCCTATTTATTTTACTTTGCTGTATAAATATGTGTATATTAGGCTACTGTAGCCTTCTATTGCATCTGATATCAAAATATAAATTCTTTGATTTCTCAATAGCCAAGTTAGATTGACGGCCTCGAATAAAAAATGTGACAATAGCGTTGCCAATTTAATAGGCTACATAACTTAACGTATGGTAATTATTAAATTCTGCCTTTATAATCTGCTATGTCATGCAATGAAATATTCTTAACAATATTCTGTTTCATAACTAGAAATGAAAATCATGTAACGATGGTCTAGCATAACTTACCGATAATAAAAGGAATAAGATTAGAATGAGGAATGAGAAGAAGAAAAAAAAGGCCTAATCGATTCCCAAGTTCCCATCTTTTTTAACTACGAGGGACAGGAAAGGTAAGTTATCGTGATGTAAACATATTTTAATATTTTGATTTGAATACTTTTTAATATGACGGTATAGGCTAAATATGCATTTGATATAGAAAATAAATAATATTAAAAATATCAATTAGTATTTTACTGTCTGAACCCTAGAGGTATATTCTTTTAGTTACTTTGAATCATACCCAATCGCCAAATTAGCAGTACTGTATATAAATATTCATATCTACATAACATTTTGTACGTCGGGAACATAGTAATGTAGTTAATAGCGGGCATTTCTCACAGTATTTGTCAGCTTATTCTTCTTTATTTTCGACTTATATAGCGTCTATCTTTTGCAATTTTTCTTTAAGTTTTTTCACATAAATATATTCTGGAAGTGTCCAGTATACAAAAAAATGCGCCTAGTAGCGTTTTGCCCGCTACAAAAAAGAAAAGTTCGAACGTATTTTTCAGTCTGCTAATATGAAACGCCATTTAAAAGCATTAAACCAGCAGACTGTGGCGGTGGTTTGAATAGACCGGACTTCTCCTACTCTCTGATTCCCTCTTGTGACGTTCATAGTACAAGTGGCGCTCTCACGCGGGAGGCCGGGGTAGTTCTCGTATGGGCTATGCTCAGCAGACTAGTGATGGGTCGAACCAGTTCATTTATGTGAACTACTTCACTATCTCTCACTCTTCTCTGTGAACGCTTCAAATGAAGTAGTTCGTTCGTGAAGTACATTTTTCCTCCTGGCCGGCCTCACCCATAAGCTATTTTTTCTGTGCCACTCTTCTATATGAACACTTCATTTTTGAAGTGCTCTTTGAAGTGTTCTTTCTCATAACATCGTTCACAAAGCTCACGCTCTCTCTTTCACACACATTTACCTGGGGAGAAATACTTGGGGTATCCAACGCAGTTTGCAAGCACGGTTGTTTTCAGACCGGAGGGGGACATAAAGATACGTGACTTGACATAAAACACATGACTTATTTGGTATGTAAAAAGGAAACATCGCTGTTTCCAACTTCGTGAATCAAAAATTTCTTATGGTTTTAAAAAATATATATCTATTTTTTTAATAATACGTTACTGCAATAAAATGATTTAATTTGCAGTATATCTTAATCGGCAATTTATTAATTTTCATTTTCGTTTTAGTTTTGATAGAATCACGTACATACTGATTTGGTTATCTTCTTAAAAAAAAGTGTGCGTGGAACGCCACGCGACAGAAGTGAAGCTCATTTTAATTTTTTTATTTTTTAAATTTGATTATTTGAATATTGGATTTTTGGACTTTTTAATATTGGGTTTTTGGACATTTTTAATATTGGATTTTTTAATTTCCTACTTTTTTAATTTTGGATTTTTATTTTTTAATTGTTTTATTTTTGAATTTTGAATTTTTTGATTATTGAATTTAGGATATTTGGATCTTTTAATTTTTGAATTTTGGATTTTTGGACTTTTGAAATTTGGATCTTTCAATTTTTTAATTTTGGATCTTTTAATTTTGCATTTTTTAAAATTTTGGATATTTAAATTTTTTAGGTTTTATTTTGGATCTTTTAATTTTGGAATTTTGGATGTTTTAAAATTTGGGTCTTTGAATTCTTTATTTTGGATTTTCGATTTTTAAATTTTGGATTTTTTATTTTTTTATTTTTTAAACTTTGGATAAGCCTAATCATTGAGTTATTGTTTTCTGTGCAGTCACACCTCACAAATTTCGTGACGATTTTGAGCGTTACATTAATTTCGTGACGATTTTTGAGCGTTGCACAAGCTCTCGATTTACCCCTTCCGCGGCTAAAGAAGCTTCACTTCAAAAATTAAATGTGTTTTTCAGCTGTACTGGTATTGCCTGAAAGCTCCACGGTAATCCGAAGTAAAGAATTTGAAAGTGAAGTAGAGTGGCAAACAAACGAGATCGGAATGAGTAAAGCATTCACTGAAGTGTTGAAGTATACGAATGAGTGAAGTAGAAAATAAACGAACTACAATTGGAACTTCTTGAGTTGGATAACCTCGTGAACTGTTTGAACTGTTTGAACTACTAGTTCACTAAAAGTGAGTAACTCATTCACACTTCAAACGAGTGAAGCGTTCATTTTGAACAACTCACTCACAAGTTACCCATCACTACAGCAGACCAGCCGAGTAGATACAAGTGTGTGGATGTGCGGAGCAGCCTCGAGGATTCCTTCGGCTTACCTGTGTGAGTTGCGAATTATATTACTATGAACTTATAGGAAATTGATTGTGTCCCTCAGGCACGTAATTACCTTGCATAGGTAGAAGTGTTGATAGTTCATTACATTAGGGCAACATATTAAGGTAACAGAATGTTATTCTGTTGTATTACAGTTAGTGTATTATGCTTCAAAAGCATTTTTCTGTCACAAGTGCTAAGATAAATTTTCCATGGCTTACATAATATATTTGCTATAGGAAATTCATTTGAAGATTGCTAAATCGCTATGTAATTCTCTGTCAGAACATTTATAAGAGGTTTTGGCATAATTTCATGTAATACGTGGCATTATAATACGGTATGGCAACGCCTTCCAGACCTTGATATATTTATTGCATTTGTAGTCATGTTATTTAAAAGAATTTAGTGAGTTAAATTCATTCTCTGCATTTTTCGAGTACTTTGATTATTCAAAATTTATGAATAATGAATAATAAATTCGGCACATTCATGTTAGGTAGCCACCACCAGTGGGCGTGTACTTTCTGCCCTTGAAATAGCCATCTTGATATTTTGCCGTTATAAATTCTCTTGCTTCCGTTGAGATATTATTTCGGTTTGTCACGAATTTTCGTTAAGAACAAATTAACGAAGTTTTCTGTAATGGGCAGCTGATTTATTTGTTTCTCAATATAAGATTTGGATCTTGATTAATTATTAGTGTTATGCTGGGCTAAAATTCAAATTATCATTACTTATTATATTTAAATATTTTCATAACCAAGTAGGCTTGTTAGCTTTGAAATAATTTTCTGAATATTGTATTTGTTCTCTACTCACTGAAGTATTCGACTTCTTTGAAAATAGTCATTTACAGGCCGTTTTCCTTCTCTATATTGTACTTAAGATTTTTGAACTGTCCCATAGATTTTTCAAGCTAGATCATATTCACATATGTATTTTTTTTACTGACCTATAAATTTTGGCCTGATTTTTGCTATCAAGTAATTATATATGTATCATACATGTAGGTTTGCATATGATATTAGTTCACCTGAGCTTATTGCTTATTTCAGTCAGAGTATAAGTTATGATTGTTTCTGGGCACTTATAAAGTTATAAAGTTATAAACTTCATAAAGTTTAAGTAATTTTTTTAATTACATTTTCATAGTTCTGGTTAAACTAGTCTTTTCCCCCTTCTCTTGAGAAATTGATTAAATTTCGATTCAATTAAAGTATTCTCATCTTAGTAAATCTTGCTTGTTAAATTTTAATTTGATTTTCCATTTCCTTGTCTTTTTCTGCTCGTGTAATTTATTATTGAAATTTGCTTCCCTTGCATTATTCTTTAATGAACTGTTTGTTTGGTTTAGATTGTATTGCTATATTCAGTTAGAAACTCCCACTCATTATTTAATTTATTCTCATTCACATTGATACATATATAGCTATTTTCTGCCTAGTAGGCTATGAACCTTGATCTTTGGACTTATAATTGAGAGAAGCTTGGAATTAACTTTGAATATTGAATAGATTTGCTTATACTGTGCAGGTATATTAAATTAGAAACTGCCATTCATTATTTAATTTATTCTCATTCACATTGATACATCTATAACTATTTTCTGCCTACTAGGCTATGAACCTTGATCTTTGGACTTATAATTGAGAGAAGCTTGGAATTAACTTTGAATATTGCATAGATTTGCTTATACTGTGCAGGTATATTCAATTAGAAACTCCCATTCATTATTTAATTTATTCTCATTCACATTGATACATATTAATAATTCACATTGATAGCTATTTTCTGCCTAGTAGGCTATGAACCTTGATCTTTGCAGTTATAATTGAGAGAAGCTTGCAATTAACTTTGAGTATTGCATAGATTTGCTTATACTGTATAGATATATTCAATTAGAAACTCCCATTCACATTATTTAATTTATGCTTATTCAGATTGATTCATATATAACTATTTTCTGCCTAATAGGCTATGACCTTTGAACATTGTATTTGTAATTAAGAAAATTATGGAATAGGCTTTGTGGATTGGTTTTCTATTGAGAAGACATACTATAGCTATGTGTTATTTATTAAAGATTAGGATACATTTGTAAATAGGATATTTATAGGCTTTGTGGATTGAGAAGACATATTATAGCTATGTGTTATTTATGAAAGATTAGGATACATTTGTAAATAGGATATTTATATAAATTGGGTGTATACAACACTTGTGGTTATTCTCAGGAGTTTATGAATCCCTGTCTAGTCATTGCGTGTTAATTCACAGTTTTGCAGTTTTCACTGTTTTTAATTATTGTTGTTGTTTAAATAAAAATATTCATTAAATTTTCATGTTACAAATTCTTGAATTATTTCTATGTGATCTATGCTGTGTCTTCCTGCCTCCTATATTTTGCCCCTGGGCTTTGAGAATTCGATCTACCCTCTGATGGGCATGACCGCATGCTTCTTGAATAAATTGTTTGAAAGCTTGCTTCCTAAAAAGAAATATCATTATTAAACTCAGTCGAGAATACGTATATATTACAAGCAACATTTATTAATTATATTCATCCAAGTTTTGATACTTAACTTCATAACAATTGATTATATAAGTTGGGCATTTGGAATATTAACTAGCAACTAACCTAACTCAGAAAGAGACCAAAAGAAAATTATCTCTCTGTTGCAAGACAACAACTCGAAAAACAAGTGACGAACGGCTAGCGCATACCGGCTAGAGCAGTGGAGACATCTGTTGGTTCTAGTTCGCTACATCCCTATTCCAAAGCACAGCTGTTGTGTATCCTGTTTATATATTGAGATCACTGGGTAAAACGCACTTTGCCAACGGAACCCCGACGGACATTCCTAACAGTTGACCAACGAAACATGGCGATCATTTCCCAACATTTGCCCAACGATCTGTGCTACTCAGTGATCTCAATATATAAACAGGATACACAACAGCTGTGCTTTGGAATTGCATAAATCGTGACGTTCACTTGTTGTTAAGTTGGCTACACCGTACGTATTGGTGAAGTCAGTGATCTCAATATATAAACTGGATACACAACAGCTGTGCTTTGGAATTGCATAAATCGTGACGTTCACTTGTTGTTAAGTTGGCTACTCCGTACGTATTGGTGAGGTGTGCTTCCTATGTTAAACATATATTTATGAATGTGTTTTTATTATTTTTCATGACAAAATGGTCAAATATTGCGTGGTATATGGCTGCACAGAGCTCCAGAGAAATGGAAGTGGACTTAAGTTTCACAAGTAGGTTATTTTTGTTTGGAAAATTTGAGGATATTGGCCAAATCTGACTTAGCCTCAAGCATAGCATAGCCACGAACGCTTGTCTTTTTCTTGCCTGTTTTTACAGGTTTCCATTTTCTTTACCTGATATTCCGAAGAAAACTGGTTCGTAACATAGGCTTAACCAGGCCGACCATATGGAGGGGGCAGGGGCGGATCCAGAGAGACATTTGGGGGGGGGGACCGAAGAGAGAGGGACGTTTTTACTCATAAAAATTAATTATTCCCAATACACAATTGAAATTAAAATGAACATTTTTGCCATTTTATTACAAATGTATTTCAAAATAATGAATGTCGTTGCCTTAATTTAAGTATTTGAGTTATGTTGTCTTTACAAAATTTATAAGAAAGTTGACCGTTTGAATAATCTGTGCTTAATGTTACAAATTTTGGGGGAGGAAATTTCCCCCATTTCCTCCCCCGTGGATCCGCCCCTGGGAGGGGGTTATAACATCCAGGTGGTTTGGGGGTAAAAATTAAGATGCACAATAACGAGGTTTAAGCATCCCACGCTAGTGGTGATATTCAAACAGTTTAACAACCGGTTCTCAGGGTATTTGATGTTGATTCAAAATAGCCCAATGTGCTATTTTGTCCAGTGGCGCCAACTTATATGGGCCCGTGGGTCTCAAGCGGACCCAATAATTTGCTGTGTATTATCTTAAATATTTATTATAATAATTATTAGGCCTATTATTACTAAAAAAAACATGTTTAGTCGGTGCAAAACCAAAATCAGGCTAGCCTATAGGTTTATACAAGCGTTGACACAAGTAACATGATCTCCCTTGTTTCAATTAACTTAGCCTACGGTACGACCGCGATCGTTTGCAATTGTTTCTGAATCTTTCAAATGTATAGCCTACGACAAATTTGTATAGTTAATCTGTTAATGCCAGTTTTCCCATCATTTTCCGAAATAATTTGTTTCCGCTTTGAAAAGACTGAAGACATTATTACGTTCGACAATATTATAGAGAAGAGTTAATTTCACACATTGCTGTTCTAAGTGTAACCCTACATACGGATAACGGGGAAAAGTTGGTTTTCGATTTTGTTTGTTGAATAATTTATAGGGAGAAGTAGGTGGAAAAATGGGCATCGACCTCGAAACATACCGCGCGCGTATAGGGACGTTCGGAAGGTGTAAAATAAAAAATACTAATAACGAACAAGTACAGTACTTATCAAAATGCGTATGGTTTTTTGGTATCATTATGGTAACATTATTGATAATAGGAGGTGTCGAAATGAACCCGGGCCCCCCAGGAAATAGTGAAGGCTGTGACAACCCTACAACAGTGACGGACTTGCTTATGAAAATGGACGAAAAACTTAACAAGAAATTAGAAGAGTTAAATAAGAAGATGGACTATGCACAAGGTATGTGGAATAACCTTCAAGGGAAATACGAAGACATGAAAAAAGACATTGACACTTTAAAAGAATTGAAGTAGACAACTCAAAAACTAGAAAAAGAGTCGAGGCTAAGGAATATCGTCATTTTCGGGATGGAAGAGAGATATAGGGAGAGAAGAGTGGATACCTGTGGTCGTGTAACTGAATTTCTAAAGACGGAATTAAACATGAACTTAACTGAACTACACATCGAAAATGTATACCGCCTGGGCAAGGGAAGAAATCGACCTATTTTAGTGAAGTTCGTGAGTGTTATAACGAAGGACCAAGTGATGAATAGGGCCCCTAGGTTGAAAGGAAGAAGATTTAGACTCGACTATGATTATAGTTATGAAGAAAGAAGAACGCGTAGAGAATTATTGCCATTTTTAAGAAAAGCAAGAAGTGATGGAAAGTTCGCGGTTCTAGTAAAAGACAAGCTGCGGGTTGAACAAAGACATTACGACTTGCATTACTGCAAGAATAACATTACATTAGAAAACCGAATGGCAGTAAACGTCAACACCGAGAGTCCGATAAACAGAAGTCCATCAGTAGATGAAGAAAACGTGGCCGGCGGTACAACACAGCCAGAGGAAAGGATAAAGCTATCGCGCACAACACATGCTCGCCCGCAGGTCATAGACACCCCGGCACCGGAAATGGTTGACGTAAATAATCAGAGTCCACAACACGGTGCGTGTGCCTTCGCTGGAGAGAATACGGCTGACACAGCTTCGAGACGGATTGTAAGTGATGACGAGATAATTTCATCGCCCCAGGGAAGTTTAATACAACTGGACAAGACGAATATTAGGGCTAGCAAACAAGCTTATAATCTCAGAAATTGGGCAACCCCACAGCCTAAGTTCTTTAAAAAATAGGATCAGTGCCAAGAGAAGGGTTTGAGCATCGGTCTCCTCAATGTCGAAGGGATACGGAATAGTCTAAAAAATGGGGAACTTCAGAATATAATAAAGAATTATCACTTTTTTGCGTGGTCGAGACATGGTTGAAACAGAACGAATCTATTAAGATAAAGGGATATGAATGTATAGCTCAAAATAAAGACAAGAAAAGTAAATTTGGGCGACATCCAGGGGGACTAATGATTATAATTAGGAACAACTTAATGAAAAATATAGAAAAAATAGATAGCACGAACGAAGAAAGCTTATGGGTAGGACTAAAGAATAATAAAGGGGAAATGGAGTTATTATTAGGTGTTACTTATCACCACCCTAAGAGTTCACCATATTTTAACAATAAATTTTACGATAAATTAAATAAGGAGCTAGATGATTTGAGGACAATGTATAAAGCAAACTATGTGTGCATAACTGGGGATTTTAACAGTAGAACAGGTAAGCAAGATCCTACTACTTTCAGTCCAGAAGTTAATACTACTAGGAATTTAACTATAAACGAAGAGGCATGGGTCAATCATTTTTCGGAATTATTTCAGCTTAGAGAAGCAAGTAGGCCTACATATCATACTATACATGTATATCCATGTATGAATTATATTGAAGAATTAGACAACGAGATTAACAAAGACGAAGTTAGTAGGATAATCAAAAAAGCTAGGGCCAGGAAATCACCAGGCATTGATGGAATTCAAACACAGGTATGGAAAAAAATTAGATATTAACTAAATTCTTTAACAAAATTAAAATGACGAATCAAATACCAGAATCATGGAAAAAAGCTATTGTAGTGCCTATATACAAGAATAAAGGTGATACTCAGAACCCCAGCAATTACAGAGGCATACGCCTGTTGACAGCAGTATCTAAATTATACAAGAGGATTTTAGCAAACAGGCTAACCGAATGGCTAGAAGCACATAATTTAATATCCCAATGGCAAAGCGGGTTTAGGAAAAACAAGAGAACAGTTGACAATTTATTTATTTTGCAAGCTTTGACAGATAAATACCTTAGTAAAAAAAGGGGGAAAATTTATTGGTGCTTTATTGACTTAGAAAAAGCATTTGACACAGTTAATAGGGATCAATTATGGTATAAACTTAGAAAAATAGGTTTAAGTGACATGTTTACAAATAATATAGCTGCATTGTATGATAATATAGAATTTTGTGTAAGAATTAACCAATACGGTAGTAATACGAGGATGATTAATCAAAGAACTGGTGTCAGGCAAGAGTGCAACCTTAGCCCCCAGTTGTTCAATATATTCATAAACGACATCTTTGACGAGGTAGAAACAACTAACAATCACCTACCAACAGTTATGAATGTATCAATTCCAGGAATAAAATTTGCAGATGATTTAGTATTAATGGCAATTACACCCATAGGATTACAAAGAAGTATTGATGCAGTCAATAAATTTTGTAACGAGTGGAGTCTAAAAATTAACATTCACAAAACCAATATTCTAGTCTGCAAAAATGGCAATAAACTAAGCAAGGGGGAAAAATGGAGCATAGATAATAAAGTTATAAATTGTGTAAATTGTATAAAATATTTAGGAATAATTTTCAATAATAAGGGATCCTGGGAACTTCAAAACAAGGCTGCATGGAACAATGGTAAAGTAGCTATGAATGCTATATACAATTGCTCAACCAAACTACCCGAAATTAGATTCAAAATGTTAAACAGGTTATACAAAGCAATAGTTGAATCAAAAATGTTATGTGGAAGTGAAGTGTGGGGGGAAAGGAATTCCTGGAAATATATGGATATGATGAGAGCCAGGTTCTGCAAACAAATATTGCAGGTACCAAGATACTCATCAAATGAAGCAGCTCGATATGAATTAGGATATGACAGTAGTATGGGGGTCATTTTAAGCAAAATTTTAAGGTATTACAGATACATCTGGGAAAAAGACAATGAAGATATAGTGAAAATCTGCTTCCAAGCCCAAGTGAATGATAATGGTAATCGAAACAGAATACAGTAAAAAAAGGAAAACATTAGATGAGATAGGATTAAAGTGGATATGGAATTAAGTATTGAACGAGGAGAAAAACATCAATGTGATTTCAAAAATAGTTATTAAAAGATGTAATGATATACAAAGGCAGAACCATTTTGCCGTAATGAGGGAAAAGAAATGTTTAGTATTCTACATCAAAATGAAGGAAACATGGGGTACGGAAAATTATGTGAATGATTGCTCGAAGAAACAAAAATCTGGGCTAGCATGGTGGAGATTAGGGATATGGAAGCTTAGAGGGGCAAGAAGAAATTTCGAGAAAGGTTGTCTTAGTAATGAAGATGCAGAGCATATAATTTTAAGTTGTCCCGAAACTGAAACATTAAGACATAAGTTTTTAAATAAAAAAATGTTAAAGTTAAATAAAGAAGTGGCATATAAGAAATTGTCTGTAACAAAAAACACAAAAACACTAAAGGAACTGAGAAACTTTTTATACATAGTCAAAATAAAATGGGGAAAACAAATTAGCTGCTTAAGGGAAATTGGCTAGAAATGGTAAGTGGATATACTTACAAAAGGTAAACATTTATTAGTAGTAGTACTGATTTTAGATATATGAGTTTTTATGTATGCAGACGCCCTCTGGTGAAAAACTTTCTGTAACACCAGGGGTGATCATTTGTACAACTCCAGATACAAGAATAAATCATTCATTCATAATTTATAGGGAGAAGTACTGTACATGTAGGTCTACAAAATGCAGTGCTACTCAATAGTTATTGCATATTTTACTTTATTTTAATTTATTTTATTTTATTTTAGTTTTTACCTAATATCTTTCCTCCAAAGGTCCCCATAATTATAAACTTTGAAGAATTAAATTAGAGTCCCACCCGGGAGGTGTTGGTAGCACGGTTGCCTTCCACCTTGTCGGCCAGTGATTAAAATTTTCAAACTTAACCGCACGCCCCCTACCTATGGTGGTAGTCCACCGCTAGCGAACATAAATGGTGTGTTTTGGTTTTAGTAAATTCATATATGTATTATAACTGTTGTGGATTGGCGTGAATCTGATCTTGGAAAAAGGCAATCACTCATTGTGAAACTACCGGTTCGGAGAACCTACAAGATATTTAACAACCGGTTCTCGCGAGCCGGCTGAATATCACCACTGTCCCACGCTTTATACTTGTATTATGCAAATTATAAGCAGACTTTCAAAAAATTGAACAATATTCCTTTTTTTAATCAATGGGGGGGTTCAAACCCCCAAAAAACCCCTCGTTACGCCTCTGGTTCGTAATGTGGTTAGTAGTAGGTACCATGCAGGAATATAAATTATGCAATATGTCAGTCATGTAAACATAGTATTCTTTTGCAAGTAGGCCTAAATTTTTCATGCTAGTTTTTAATTGCAGAAATAAGAGGAAGCAGATGTTTTTGTATAAGACCTCGCTGAAAATTATACGAAAATGGATAAACAGACAAACAGATGATCTCCCACCATCTCCTATCAAAACAGATTTGAGAAAGAACAAAAGGCTACAGAGGATTGTCTATCGCAAGAACAAGAAGATAAATAGCATGGCTAATTAAATTTCAGATTCGAAGAAAAGGAACTTCTAAGTAGGCCTAGGCTACTGACTTTAAAGTATTTTGAAATTTTATTTCAGTGCCTTCCCTTTGCGCTAGTCTACAGGAATTATTTAAAAAAAAATAATAATGTGAATTGTATCCAGCACAGTAAAAGTAAAGTTGAAGGTCACGGTTTATACATTTCCAAAGCACTTAGAACAGATTTTGTCTATTCTCTTTATATATCGAAATCAAGCATAATATCGCAAAATGAAGGCCTATTGTGAAGTTATTTTAATATTTATAATGCGAGTGTTTACAACTGTATACCAATGTACATTCACGCCTGATTCAGATTTAAGAAATATTTTTACCAAACCATTACGATATGAAATTAGTTTTGTTATGTACTTAAAAAGCATCAAGTAGTTTATATTGAAACGTTTCATTCATAAAAGTGTTTTAAAAACGCCAATACATCTTCATAATTCCATTAATACACATGAGTTTGTTAGAAGGAGATACGGGATAGGAGCTAAATTATACGTTCACTATCATGGCGGACCGCGAACCCTGCCGTCACGATTTTTCATCATGCAGTGCAACCTCCAGTATGAAATAGAGCTCAATGTGGACTCCTAACTCCAGTTCTATTCTAGCTCAATGGTTTTACCCAACCAATTGCCAACTGTAGCCAACCAATATCCAACAAAATTCCAACAGTTTGGAATGTTCGTTGGTGATCTGTTGGGCCATCATTGTAATGCCAACAGAATGCCAACTGTTGCCATCCGAATTCCAACATAATTCCATCCATAAGCCAACCAAAATCCAACGATTTCCCTACATTCCTCCATTGGGTTCTGCTTTTTGCCTTGGTTTCATGTTTATTTTGTCACAATTAGGTAGTTGATAAAATTTTTACCCAAGCAACTGCAATTTAAGAATGACTTATAAATCGATGCAAATCTTTCGCACTTCACCCCTTTTCATAATAGTCCAAGAAAACCAAGTATTTAGCTAACTAATAAATTCACTCATACAGATTCACAAAACACAATATACAGTTCATATGTTGCTCTTAATTCAACCGTATACTGTATTTTGTGAATGTATACGACTGTATAAGAATGAATTTATTAGTTAGCTAAATGCCTAGTTTTCCTGGGCACCTATCAAAAGGGGCGAAGTGCGAAAGATTTGCATGGACTTGCTAATCGTTGCAGTTGCTGTGGTAAATATTTTATCAACTACCTAATTGTGATAAAATAAACATGAAACCAAGACAAAAAGCAGAACCTAATGGAGGAATATAGGGAAATCATTGGATTTGGATGGCTTATTGATGGTTATACGGTGCATTCACTGTACGACTTGGCCGGCAATCGCACGGGCCGCTCCACCGTCACAGATAAACCGCATGCGGGGCCAGGCGCGTGACATATCACGGTACTCCCGGCGAATAGTATATAATTATGTCTGTAATTGTAATCACAATAAAATATGAAAATATAAAATAAAAATACAAGCTTACCTTATCACAGGAGATGTTGGAAATGCTGTCCTTCTGCATCATTACATCTACGGCACCTTTTGAGGAAATTGCTATTCACATGCAGTAGTTCTAATGTATAATTATGTCGTGGCATTTTTAAAACACTTCAAGCAAAACTAAAAACTACTTTAACCATAAAAAAACACAAACACTGCTGTAATAATTATTCACGTGTGAATGCAATCAGATCACATGCTAGACTTCAGCGGTGAGACAACGAGGCATCACTTGGGCGCTTGATACATGAGTCACGGATAGTCGGCCCGTGCGATTGCCGGCCAAGTCGTACAGTGAAAGCACTGTAATACTAATGGTCGAGAACTTCATCCCATGAGGGGACAAGGCCTACTACCCATGTTGCATCTTCTTCCTCCATTCTTCTACATTGGCAGATGGTGTTCTTCATGACTGAAACCACTATTTCTTTATCAAGTGGCTCCTCGTCTTCATGAGGCTATGTGCACCCTGGTCCAGAATTCTATATCTCAGAAAAATGGGGATACATGGTATAACATAAGGAAAGAATCTTGGCTATAGGCTAAATAAAATTCAGAGAAATGAATAATGAATAGTTAATTGATATTGCTGCTTTACAAGTTATGGATAAGTCAGATATATATATATATATATATATATATATATATATATATATATATATATATTATGAACTACATAACATGTATTAATAAACTTCATTTTTATGCAATGTGAGAATAGTTGATTTATGTAAGTTGATCTTTCCACCTTATGTCCTCAATATAGTCTAGGAAATCCAAGAATGTTACCATTAACGTTTACAATATTATATGGTGTTAATCTTTGTATTCTCATATAAGTAACAATGTGCAATCTTTTAGCGTACTGTGATTACTTAATTTGTTATCCAGCTGTCTTGGGACCAGTTATAGCATCACCATTATTAGGCCTATACGTTAGAAATATAATCAACTCTATCAAGTAACTTCCATTCTATTTGCCTGTATAATTTAAAAACATAGTTCATAACAGGATTAAAAGGCGTATTTAGATTATGTTTGAAAAACAGTCTAATCTGATTAGCTTAACCTGTAAGCGCTTTATTTCTAAAATTCTGTTCCATCTATTCCTATAGACCTATGCACTTAATAGATTAGCTTATTCATTATCAAATAATATTTAAAATACTTCAATATAGGCTTAAAAGAGCTTTAAAATTTTGTGTAAAATCTCTTCAAAATTCATAATAATTCTATCTATTATATTATTAATTTACATTCAATTACAATTTTGATTGTAAGATACAGTTTGTAACATAATCTGAGTGTGTTCGAAAACAGGCTGCTTAGGAAAATATTTGGGCCTATGGGAGAGGTTCTAATGGGGACTGGAGGAAACTGCATAACGACGAGCTTCATAATCTGTACTCGCCACCAGATATAGTAAGGGAAATTAAATCACAGGGAATGAAATGGGCTAAACATGTTGTGCGTATGGGGGGAGGAAAGACATCTAAAAAAATGCTGAGTGGGAGACCCAAAGGGAATGACCACTTGGAAGGCTTAGACGTAGGTGGAAAGAAAATATTAGGATACATTTAAGGGAAATAGGATTTGTGGGGGATAGTAGGATGGAATTAGTACAGAATTGGGTTGAATGCCAGGTGCAAGGGTATTTTATTTTTATTGTGAAATATTAGGTGACATGCCAATCACAAATACGCATTACCGGCGTTGAGCAGCGGCTACAGGCATGACAGCATGACCTGCGGGGAAGCGTGGCAGGTGGCATGCGGGAAGCAGCCAGGCGAGTGGAAAGGGGAACGCGTGGGGCACAAAGATCCATTATTCCCATTTTATTCCATAATCTAGTAGTATTTTAGTTTTACAAAGACTGATGTTAAGATCATTAGCGAAATTGATTAGGCCCACACACGACATTTTAGAGTTCATTTTAGGCTAAATTGAATTCTACAAACTGTAGCCTATTGGGGTTATAACCAAAATTGTGACTGAATGTAGGCCTAAGCCTAAATTAAGAATAGAACAGATAGAATTCTTTAGAAATTTGTGAAGAGATTTTACATGATTTCGTAAAGATGTTTTAAATAACCTAATCTATTAAGTGCACATATAGGCCTATAGGGATAGATGAAACAATTTGATGGAAAAACATTAAAGCAACCAAGTTAAGCTATTCAGATTTAGACGGTTATTCAAACATAATGTAAATGCATTTTTTAACCCTGTCATGAACTATGTTTTTAAATTACACAGGCAAATAGAATGCAAGTTACTTGGTAGAGTTGATTATATAACTAACGTATTAGGCCTAAAGCTCTATCCACAATGTGCAGTTGGCAGTGTGTAGTTGGTAGTCAAAGTAAAACATGTGTTGAATAATGTACGCCATTCACAAAGTACAGTTGCAGTCAGCAGTTGGTATTCGGCAGTCGAGAAATTCATCTTCGACTACCAACTGCAAGTTACATATTACGAGATTGAAAATTATTTACTAGTGCAAAGAAATAAATTATGTTACTATGAAAAGCAAGATGTATTTATAATAGCCTACATATTATACGCTATAAATCGATTCCTTCCCATTATTTGTACTGTAAAATGTTTCCCTAACCTCAATGTTAACTTCATATTGTTGGCAGCTCTCAAGCGACCAACTGCACATTGTGGATAGAGCTTAATAATGATGGCATAACTGGTCACAAAACAACTGGATAACACATTAATTAATCAAAGTACCGGCAATTAAAGGCTAAGAGTGCACATTATAACTTATATGAGAATATAAAGATTAACATCATATTTTAATGTTACTGGCAACATTCCCTGGATTTTTTAGACTATATAATGAGGGCATCTACATTTTAATAATAAATCAAATATTTATACCTTAACATTTTTACTGGCCCGACTTCTCGAAAAACTTGATTGTGACAAATAATCATGCATGCTCCATGTAGGCTACTTGAAAGTTTGAAATCTTGAAAATCCCGCAATTGATGTAGATTTTGAACTGTAGAACTGCGTTTCAATTCAGTTGGAATTTCGTTGCTTATATGATGCTCCTTCTCTGCTTTGATTTCCTTCTGCCTTTCTTTATGTAAATCATCTGAAACAAATAAATTTGCAATAGGAAATTACAGTACTGCAACGTCGAACGAACCTTCAATTATAATATGAATGCAACACTCATAATACAGTATTGTGTAAAAATGATAACGTTATTTTCAGACAACAGCCAAAGGGCTTACCTAATATTATGTATGAATGAGAATCAAAACTGCGTTAACTTCTTTACATATTAAGATGGCGAATGACCGTTACCTTCGAAGTGCGCTGTGCCGATGACCTACGAACTACGCCGGAAATTGCCGAAGACTGGTGAGAAGATAATTTTTAGTATGTAGCACGCACAACTAGCTCGAATAATTAATGAATTAACACGGTTTTATTTTATAGGAAATGAAAATTTAATGCTTATAATGTTATTTCAACACTTTTTAATTTTAACATAAATGGGATCATATTCCAACGAAATGTATTGTTGGGCCAACAATCATAACCCCAACGGTAGGGCGAGCGGGCGAGCCAGACAATAAATGTGTTGGCCCAAAGGAGGAAATTACAACCAACCTTTTCCCAACATATCCCTACCATGCCAACCAAATCCCTCCATTGGGCCAACGAAGTGTGCTACTAGGGTAGCTGGAAAAATGTTCTATATTAAAAATTGTGACACTGTTGCCAATTTTAATACCTGTAATATGTACTTAAGTTTTTTCTTTATTCTTTAATTAGTATTGTATGTTTATTATATGTAAAGCCCTTGACGAAGGCATGAATCTTGAATTCCTGAAGGTGAATAAATTGAAATTGAAATTGAAAAATTGTGCTTGATTTTATATGGAGAATTTCTTCCGAAAGTTTTAGGTTAGACGTGACGGGTACGGCAAATGGGGATATTTTCAGTTATTACTAGATGAGACGTTTACATGTGTAAATAACAAGGTAAATGCTATTTCTATTTGTTTGAAACAGTAAAACACCAATGATTCTGGTGAGAAAATATTAGAATAACTTTAGTAATGGGAAACTTTTTATCAGCGACTCTCGATAGGTGGCAGCAGGGCCACACGAGGTCCAAGCATGTCGTCTGCTGTGCATTGAACATAATGGAACAGACTATTTAAACATCAGTCAGAATGCCAGAAAACATGTTGTGGCGATCCTCTGTGTACACATATGCTTAAGAAAACTATGGTTATTCTTAAACTCTGTTATTGGAATCAGTAACTCTATTGTTAGACCATCAATCAATGCTACTGATTTACTTAATGAATTCCAAGCGGTGCCTGTCATTAATAATAATAATAATAATAATAGTTTATTCATCCATTGATCAAAATACATTGATATAGGACACGTCTTCACAAATACAGAAACTTACAAAATTTTTTTCACACACACATGCACACTCATACAAAATTTTTTATTATGATAGAAATTTTAAAATTTTTCTATTAGTTATAATGTTTTTACAATAATGAAGTTGTACAGTAATAAAAATTTTACATCATTTTAATGACTACTTGTTATTAAACATATACACAAAATACATACACATATTAAACATATACACAAATATATACACATAAACAAAAAACAACTCTAGGGCAACATCTTTGACTTAACATATTATGAGTTAATTAGTTACTTTATATAGAAGAAAGCAATGACTCAGTCGGATATTTTAGCATGGAAAATTATCAGTCACAAAATTATAGGAAATTTAAAGGTTGACGTCACTCAAGTGAGTTTTTGTTCCTCCATAAAACTCTTCTACACTATAAAAACAGTATTTTAACAAGGATTTTTTTAAGGTTTTGTTAAATTGAGTAGTGGGTAGGTTCTTTATATAAGCTGGTAGAGAATTATACATAGACAGACCAGTATTCATAAAGCTTTTATTATACAGTACAGTTTGGTAATGTGGGATATGGCGTGCAAATTATTTTTTGTTCTTGTATTGTGGGAGTGAAATTCTGAATTTTTTTTATAGTCCTTTATACTAATCTTGACAGATTTTAATGTTCAAAACTATAGACACATGGAACCGGTAGAATCTGTAATGATTTTAAAAAATCTCTACAACTAGTACGCATGCTCACCTGCATCATTGCTCGTATAGCTCTTTTTTGTAAATTAAACACTAAGGGAGTGTGTGATGAATTTCCCCAAAAGATGATACCATAAGTTAGTATAAAATGGAATTGGGTAAAATATAAAATTCTGGTAGATTCTAACCCTAGTGATTTCCTAATAGTAAGTATTGCATAGCATGTTGAACTCAATCTACTTATTAACTTCTGAATGTGAGATGACCAATTTAAATGTTCATCCACCCATGTATTCAATGATCTTACCCTTCAGTCTCATTTCTGGGTGTTGTGGTTGTCTATTTTGTACATGGCAGAAATATATGGCTATTGTTTTGTCCAGATAAACAGATAGTCTATTTACATCAAACCATTTGGAAAGATGAAGAGAAGTTTCATTTATTTTGGGGATTATATCATTTGAATTTCGACCTGATATAAACACAGTAGTGTCGTTAGCAAAGAGGGTAGGTTTACCATGTTTAATATATGATTCCAAATCATTTATATATACAAGAAAAAGAACAGGTCCAAGGATGGATCCCTGTGGTACACCATACTTTACTGATTTCAGGTTAGATAAACGAGTAACATTTAACTTACAATTTGCATAATTATGAGAAATTTCTACTAATTGCTTCCTATCTGTTAGGCAAGACTTAAACCATTTATGAGCTAAGCCTCTTATTCCGTATGACTCAAGTTTCCAAAGTAGAATATCATGGTCTACAAGATCAAAGGCTTTAGACAAATCCAAGAATAAAGCCACGCTTAATTCCTTTTTATCCATGGATTTATAAATATTCGAAATAAATTCTGTTATCGCTGTATTTGTTGATTTAGATTTTTGAAATCCATGTTGACTATTTGCAAGAATTTTATGTTTAATTAGGAATGATACTAGTCTTTTATGAACTACCTTTTCAATAATTTTAGAAAAAACAGATAGCAATGAGATTGGTCTATAATTATTTAAATCAGTATTTATTCCTTTTTTTAAATAATGGTTTTATCTTTGATATTTTTAAGTCATCAGGGAAGTGGCCAGTGGCAAATGAGAGATTAATTACACTGGACAACAGCCAAAAAATGTTTTGCATGAAATTGGGCATTTATTATGTGGATTTTAGTGCTGAATTCAATTATGCAAACAGTTTTTCTCTGGTACCCTCAGTTTCAAAAAGGATGCCTGTTTTCTGAATTAGCACTGGCTGTAAATGCTTAAATTTCTGTTAAAGTGATTGACATAGTAAACAAGACCTAATAGCGATTATAACATTTATTTATTATTATTTTACTGCTTTAGGTAGTAAGGACCGTGGTGTTATGATAATTGGTCATGCAGTTCAAATGAAAGAAAGTTACAAAAATATGCAGCTAATATTACAAAAAGTGCAGTATGACAAGTACAACTGGTCCATCTGTGGCGATTTCAAAATGATTGGAATACTGTTAGGATTGCAAAGTGGATATACGAAATATTGCTGCTTTTTGTGCGAATGGGATAGCCGTGATAAATCCACACATTACGACACTAAAATATGGCCTCCCCGGAAGAATTTTGTCCCTGGAGAAAAGAATATCTCAGCTGAACCATTGGTTGATAGATCAAAAATTTTATTGCCTCCACTTCATATAAAATTAGGCCTAATGAAGAATTTTGTCAAGGCATTAGACAAATCTGGAGCAGGTTTCAAATACCTAGAAAAAAATTTTCCAAGAATCAGTGCTTCTAAGTTGAAGGAAGGCATTTTTGTTGGGCCTCAGATTCGAGAACTAATGAAAGATCAGCTGTTTGAAAGTAAACTGAATCATGTGGAACTTGAAGCATGGATATCATTCAAGACCATTTGCGAACAGTTCTTAGGTAATACTAGAGCACAAAATTACGAACAATTAATTTATAAATTACTAGGAGCCTATAGAAATCTAGGTTGCAACATGTCTCTCAAAATTCACTTCCTGCATTCCCATTTGGACTTTTTCCCTGCAAATCTAGGACAAGTTAGTGATGAACATGGAGGAAGATTCCACCAAGATATTTCCAAAATGGAGAAAAGGTATCAAGGGAGATGGAAACCCAATATGCTTGCAGATTACTGCTGGAGCCTCATAAGAGAAACCACAGGAAAGTACAGAAGAAGCAGCAAACGGCAGAAATTCAACTGACAGCAGTAGAGGATGGACTTGAAAACGAGCTGGCAATGTTTTCAGGTATGTTAATTGGTTACTTTTACAATATTAAATATAATTTTATTATGAAGGATTCTTCTGCATACGAATATTATCAGTTAGTCTTTGATATTACGGGGACTTTACGTTTTATTTATAAACGACTAGACGTGTAAGTACACGATTTACTAAAAAACTGAGGGTGCTAGACAAAAACAAAGGCCATATTTGAACTCAGCACATCAAAATACATCAGAAATGATATGTTTTGTGTAAAAAAATATTACCAGTTAGTCTTTGATATTACGGCGACTTTACATTTTATTTATAAACGACTAGAAGTGTAAGTATACGATTTACTAAAAAACTGAGGGTGCTAGACAAAAACTAAGGCCATATTTGAACTCAGCACATCAAAATACATAAGAAATGATATGTTTTGTGTAAAAAAATATTACCAGTTAGTCTTTGATATTACGGTGACTTTAAGATTTATTTATAAACAACTAGAAGTGTAAGTATACGATTTACTAAAAAAACTGAGGGTGCTAGACAAAAACAAAGGCCATATTTGAACTCAGCACATCAAAATACATAAGAAATGATATGTTTTGTGTAAACATATTTTTTGAAGGTCAGTTTTGTTGTCCAGTGTTATATAACATAAGGGAGTTGCAACCTGCATAATACATTTTTTTATAAGAAAATCAGGAATCTCATCAATTCCAGCTGATTTCTTGTTCTTCATGTTTTTTATTATATCAACTATTTCAAATTCATTTACTGGGGTCAAAAACATGCTATTGTATACATTCAAATTTTTTGTAGGTGCATGTGTAGATTTACCATTGTCATCGAAATTTTTTTTTATTATATTTGCAGCAACATTTGCAAAGTAATCATTAAATAAGTTAGCAATTTGTTCTGCATCAGTTATACGTGTACCATTTTCATTTATTTGTATGTTACTTGTATTAGCTTTATATTTTCCTAGCTCATAGTTTAGAAGGTTCCACATAGCTTTAGATTTATTTGCTGAATGTTTTATGTAGTTATCATTGTGCAATTTCTTTGCTGCTTTTATTACCTGATTGTAAATTTTCTTGTATTGGTGAAAATAGTTTTTGAGAACATCTGATGTGTTTACACTCTTAATGACCCTACTTAAAAATTTTAACCTATCACTCGACTTTCTTATCCCAGATGTAATCCAGTTACATTTGGGTTCTTTAATAGTAACTGTAATTTCAGGCAGAGCAATTTGGAAGTAATGTTTAAAAGTAGTAATGAATTCCTTATATGCAGAATTTGCTGAACCTTTATTGAAAACATCTTCCCATGATTCTTTTCCTAATAAGAAATTTAAATAATTTATATTTTCTTGTTTGAAAGATCGAATTGTTTTAGCATTTGAGCATGCATTCTTTTCCTTTATTGCTTTTAAATCCAAAATTCATGCAAAATGATCAGAAAAACCAGACTCAAAAACAATGTATGAGAAATTCCAAAATTATTCATTTAGTATGATTTGGTCTATAGCTGATTTGCTATTTAGTTTGACCCTTGTTGGAATATTTACAATTGCTTGCAAACCATATGAGTTAAGTAACGACTGAAATGGAAAAGATTCTTTGTCATTCAAAAAATTTATGTTCAAGTCACCTACAAGTATAATTTTTTTCTTTCTCACTAAGAGATTTTGAAAAATAATGTCTAAATTTTGAAATAAAATTTGTAGATTGCTATCAGGGGATCTGTAAAGACAGAATATTACTGTATTTAGATGTACAAGCTCAACTATACTTGACTCAACATGTTTGTCACAATTTAAAAATTCAAAATTATTGTATGGTTTAGCTTTCAGTGCTGTACTGACATAGATACAGGATCCTCCATGTTTTGTGTTTGTCCTGCAATATTTAGATATGAGTGTAAACTTTGAAAAATTGTAAAATTTGATTTCATCTTCTCTAAGCCAATGCTCAGTGATGCATAAAATTGTCTAGGTCATGGAAATTGTTTGACAATAACACTTCAAAATACAGTTTTTTGTTACTCAAGCACTGCACGTTTTGATGATATATTTTGAGTGATTCCAGAGATTTCTACTGGACATACCTGTTTTGAGAATATGTTTACTTATAAAAAACCATCATTAAGCTTAGTAGATAGCTTCTTATTCCTTGTAGATTTGCGGGTCGTGCTAGTGATAGTTGCTCTAGTCTCTAACAATAATTCATCTTCATCTGTATTGCAGTGTTTGTGCTTTATGATGATTCTAACTACTAGTATGATAGGTGTTGAAATAACACTCACTATAAATGTGTAACTAGGCTGTCTGTGTATTAGTGGTAAAGGATCGATGTTCACAACTTCAGGTTCCATGACAGACTCTCTCTGTCAGCGTCCTATCACGGGAAGGAAGGTAGGCTGCCATTGGTCAATGGGAAACACCTGACAGCCGGGTTTATTCAATGCTGCCAACTTACATTTTAACACACCCAGTCATACCCACACAGGCACTCAACTACATACATTACACTCCTCCCCTCTTAACTTTTTACTATTCCACTAATTTAGTAATAACTTACTCAAGTAACATTTATAACAAAAAAAATACACAGTAAACATGACAATAGTTACAGATTTAGCCTTTCTATTGGTTTGCGTTCTCTAACTGGGTAACGCCTTTCTGAGTTAACAAGTGTTTGTTTTGTACCGTCCGAGCTTACAACAGGTGCGGTAACGTCACTAGTCCTTACCAAAGATCTACGATTGGTAGAACGGTGTGGAGAGGATACGGAGTGTGGTGTTTCCACAACTGCTGCGTTCCTTCCACATCTCAACCACTGATCGGAAGACACACTGGGTAACAATAAGTGGTCATGTGTGGTGTCACTACTTACTCCAGGTGCAGGCACCTCTATCTCACTATTCAAACCTATTATCTGATCAATATGACGTTTCCAAATAACATCATTTTTAAGTTTAACCAGATATGACACTGCACTTATCATTTTTACAACACCTTCGATCCACTTATTTTTACCTCTATAGTCTCTTACAATTACTGGTTGTCCTTCACACAATACTCTTGTCTTACTTCCACCATAATTAGCAATTTGTTTACCTTGTTTACCATAAACGAAACTTTGCAAATTTGGCCTAAGTAAATCTAATCTTGACCTTAAGGGTCGGTTGAACATCAACTTAGCTGGTGTTTCATTGGTAGTGGAGTGTATAGAATTTCTATACGCCAACAAAAACTTGCACAAAGCTAAATTGTCCTCCTCCTTATTCATAATAGCCAATTTGATTCTTTTCTTGACAGTTTTCACAGAATTTTCTGCTAGACCATTACTAGCTGGATGAAAGGGTGGTGTTAGCGTATGCTTAATGCCATTGCCTTTCAGAAACTCTTTGAATTCATGTGATGTAAATGGTGGGCCATTGTCCGAAACTAACTGAAACGGTAAACCAAACCGTGCAAATAATGGCCTTAATTTAGAAATAGTTTGTTTTGCTGATGTCGAGTGTACCTCTTCCACCTCTAACCATTTGCTATGGGCATCTACTATAATAAGATACAACTTATTATTTATAGGACCTAAAAAATCTACATGTAAACGTTCCCACACGTTTCTTGGGTACTCCCATACATGCAAATTACACTTAGCTGGATTCTGACGTACTGACAAACAGAGTGAACAACTGTTGGCAAGATTCTCTATATCTGAGTCTAGGCCAGGCCACCAAAAGTAAGACCGAGCCATAGCTTTCATTTTGACTACACCAAGATGTCCACTATGCAACTCCACTAAGAGTGACTTACGTAAACTGTTAGGTACAACTATTCTATGTCCCCACACAAGAATACCATTTTCAATAGCTAGTTCACTTTGTCGCTGAAAATAAGGTTTTAAGTCGTTATCGACAACTGTTCTGTTGTTTGACCAACCATACAATACAAAATTGTACACTCTCTTAAGTAAACTATCCTTCTTAGTTTCCTCTCTTACATTGTTAAAATCTACAGGTATGTCATTCTCTTGAATATACTGCAAATACGTTCCGACATAATTGATATCTTCTGACTCCCCCAGAAGGTCTTTTATGTTTAAGGGCAATCTAGATAAACAATCGGCATTTGCATTGTCCTGAGACTTAACATATTTAATGTCAAAATCATAGTTGGTTAAAAATAGTGCATAGCGTTGAAGTCGACTTGCTGCATAAGCAGGCATTCCCTTTTTAGGTCCAAAAATTGATAACAAGGGTTTATGATCTGTGATTAAAGTGAATTTCCTGCCATACAAATATTGATTGAATTTCCTGACTCCGTACACTATGCCTAATGCCTCTTTATCTATGACACTATAACCCAATTCAGCTTTGGATAAAGTCCGTGAAGCATAACAAATTGGTTTCACTGAACCATCCCTCTGAATTTGGCTTAACACACAACCTAAACCATAGTTAGAACTATCTGTAGCTAAACTTACAGGTAAGTTAGGGTCGTAGTGTGCTAAGATTGGTGCTGACACCAATTTACTCTTAATTAGCTGAAATGCTTCTTCACAAGCAAGGGACCACTCAAAAATACAATCTTTCCTCAACAATTTATATAAAGGCGCTGCAATAGTTGACAAATGTTGTACATATTTGCCATAGTAATTTATCATGCCCAGAAAAGCTTTTAACTGAGTGACATTCGTTGGAGTAGGTGCATCTACAATAGCACTTACCTTAGATTGAGACGTACTTAGGCCTTCTTTACTTAGTACATAACCTAAGTACTCTATTGATTGTTTAAAGAACTCACATTTCTTTTTACTCACTGTCAGACCATTTTCACTCAACCTTCTGCAGACTTCATACAACCTTTGTTTGTGTACATTCATGTTTTCCCCGGTGATTAGTATATCGTCTAGAAAATTAACCACCCCGGGTATACCAACAAGGATTGATTCTATTATTTTCTGAAAAATGCCTGGCGCTGATGCAACACCATAAGGGACACGATTGTACATGAATAACCCTTTTGTAGTACTAATCGTACAATACTTTTTAGATTGTTCATCTAAACATACTTGCTGATATGCCTGAGAAAGATCAATTTTTGAAAAGGTTTCACCCTTTTGTAGAGTGTTGAAAAGATCCTCGATACGAGGTATTGGATGTCTATTCACAATTAAAGCATCATTCAGTGAAGACGCATGAAAATCTGCACACAGCCTCAACTCTCCGGATTTTTTAATTATTGGGACCACTGGACTTCCCCATTCACTATTAGCTATAGGTGATAGAATACCTATGTTCACTAACCGATCGATCTCGGCCTCCACTTTGTCTTTTAAGGCAAAAGGAATCGGTCTAGGCTTAAGAAATTTGGGTACTACATTTTCTTTCAATTCTAACCTAGCTGGTTCACCCTTGTAGCAACCTAGTTTGTCTGTAAACACATCTGGAAACTTTAGGTATAGATCACCTACAACTTTGGATTCAATGTCCATTATGTTACAAAATGATTGGTTTCGATCATAGTTAGGACTGACCTCTCTAACTTCACTGGGTTGACCAATTTGTATTACAACTCCTAAATCTCTGATCCAATCTCTACCCATGAGTGGGTTTGCTCCCCTAGCAATTACATACAGGGTTAACTGCTTAGTTTTACAACCATATTTTACGTTTACACACAATTTACCCAATGGCTTTATCGGTTGATTAGTGTAAGAATTCAACACCAAATTTGTATGTTGCAACTTTAGAGAACTGAAGTTATCCCTATAGCATTGTTCATTAATCGCCGAAATACATGCACCACTGTCTACCTCAAAATTCATTAACTTGTTTTCTATTTGCAAGTTTAGTGTAATAGGCATAACTCTATCTTTTTCCATTCTAGGCTCCTCAACTTCATTTAAAGCGAAAAGGTTGGTTAGGTCATAACTTTCCTCCTTTTCATCATTAGAAACAAGATTAACTCTACATTCATTAGTAGGCTTAATACCACTACTTATAGATCCATCACTGCTCAGTGATCGATCTACATCTACGTAGTTTTGCTTACAATTAAAATGCTTTTTCTGCTTGGGAGTTGACTTATCCCTACTGTGACAAGCCTGCGCCAAATGGCCAGTTTTACCACACTTATTGCACTTATATGCACGAAATTTGCACTGATTTGACTTGTGGCCCTGCTTGCCACAACAATAACACTTCACTTCACTAGTAACTCTCTCCTCCCTCTTATAGTCGAACGCTCGCTGGTGACGCTGCTGCGTAGACCTGCTTGAAGTTCCACCGCTACTAGCGCTATGGTGCTCTGCTGCTGAACTCTTCCGTCCTGTGCTGTAGTGAAGTTGACCCACTTGTGAATTGCCCCATGCCGCTGGTAGACCCGCTGTAAGCGTAGCCGCTTCTCTATCCGCCATTTCCATATTTGTTGCTATGGTCACTGCCTTCTCAAATGTCAAGTCCGTTTCACCAAGTAATCATTTTTTGATTGCATCATTCCGTATTCCACTCACTAGTCTATCCCGCAAATACTCAGCCAGATTACTTTTAAAGTCACAAAACATGGAAAGTTGCTTTAACTGTACAACATACTCTGCAATTGTTTCATGTTCTCGCTGGTTTCTCAAACTAAATTTATAACGTTCTGTTATAGATGAAGGTTTTGGGCTAAGATGACTTTCCACCAAGGTCACAATTTCCTCGAAAGTTTTTTCCGTTGGTTTGGAAGGAGCACACAAGTTCTTAACTAAATTGTAAGTTTTGAGACCCATCACTGTTAACAATGTAGACACCTTTTTTTCAGATTTAATGTCATTAGCGTCTATGAATATTTCTAACCTTTCAATGTACGATGACCAACATTCTTCTGCGGAGTCAAATGCATTCATCGAACCGATGAGAACTGCCATTTTGGAATTATTTTCCCGCCACAGCCTGTCCAAGAATAATGGAGTCGGCGTCAATTCTGACATACAATTTGTTCGTACACCTTACTGCACAAAACGTTGAACCTGAAGGAACATTCCTAAACACCATAAAGTCACTGCTGCTAGCTAGTACACCTTTCTGTACAGCTACCACTTCTTTCACTTTCAAGGCCTCACGCGATAGCCCTTTCGCCGATCGCCGCCAACTCACGATGTGGATTCCAATTTTAATACTGCCACAATGCAGTCCTGTGTTTACCGCCTCGTCGCCAAAATGCAGTGTTTGTGCTTTATGATGATTCTAACTACTAGTATGATAGGTGTTGAAATAACACTCACTATAAATGTGTAACTAGGCTGTCTGTGTATTAGTGGTAAAGGATCGATGTTCACAACTTCAGGTTCCATGACAGACTCTCTCTGTCAGCGTCCTATCACGGGAAGGAAGGTAGGCTGCCATTGGTCAATGGGAAACACCTGACAGCCGGGTTTATTCAATGCTGCCAACTTACATTTTAACACACCCAGTCATACCCACACAGGCACTCAACTACATACATTACATGTATGTAAGGAAGAAGCCTCTAATAGTGGTTCTTCTTCTGTAGTATGTGGAGTAACCTCTACCAATGGTTCCTCTTCTTTTGTGCATAAGGGAATAGCTTTTAGTGGTGATTCATCACCGTTTGTGTGCAGGATAGCCTCTGACTGTGGTTCATCTTCATTTATGTATGAACTAGTCTCTAGTTGTGAAATAAGAGTAAGCTTATTTGTTGAGGATACATCATCTATGTTGATTCCCTTGGATGTTGACCTACTTTCACTATTTCTTCCATCCTCTTTTTTACTAGGTGTACATACAGAACTTGCTTGCTCACTGTGGGGAGTACCGTTTGTTTGCACTTCCATGTTACTTACTTCTAAATTCTTATTTACATGAGCACTTTGTGAAGTTCTGGTCTGTATTTCCATTGAAGCCTGGCTTTGATTAATTTCCTGGATCAGGTGGCAGGTGACACAACCACTATCCTTAGATGGAATTTTCTTGGAACTGCATTCTTCTCTTGCTTGATCCTCAGCTGCCGGTGCTTTATATTTTGGGACCCCTCTTTGTAAGGAAGAGAAGTGGAATCCTTCTTCTGTAGTTGCTGTTGGTAAAGTAGAATTTTGACATTTGCTTATGCTTTCTTTAAGCATTTTACTTAGGATCCTTTTCCCATACTTATTTAGGTGGAGTCCGTGATTTGTGTAGCTTGTTCTTTCCAACTTATCCACTGGAAGGAATGTTTTACCTGGCAATGATGAGCAGAGGGTTAACAATTCTCTGTTTAGGTTATGTATTTCTGTGTTTGGAGGTGAATCATTTGGCAAGTCATGCCTGTGAGGGATGCCTACTATTGCCACTGGTGTTCTTAACTTGGGCAATAGATTACGTAAGACCTGTATTACAGCTTTGCCCTTATTTTTGGCAACATCATTTGAGCCTCCTAATATGACAATGTTGTCTTACTTCAGTGAGTGAGGGACAATTTTTAGTAATTTCATTTATTGGTGCCCCAGATTTTACCATGCCAAGAACTTCATATCTATTTTCAAATTCTACGGACAGCTTCTCACTAAGGCCTCTACCATGGCTGTCTGATAAAAGATGCACCTTAGGCCTAGGCCTACTCGGTCTATTTGAGCCCACTGTTTTTTGCTTTGTTATTGGTTGCAGTTGGGTTTTTTTGGGATGTGCTTGATTAGTTTCTACTTCTTCTATTTCACTCAAGGTATTGTACCTGTTGTAGGTTTGTAGGTTTGAACGATATTCGTCCATGTTTAAGTAAGTACCATGTTGACCTAACCTATTCGAGCGTGTTTTCTGTGTTACCCATGAGTACTCAACTTCAGCAGTGTCGATCCTTTGTTTCAGATAGGAGTTTTCGTCTCGGAGCTTCTGAATTTCTTTCTGAGCCTCCTGAAGGTCCTTAGTTAGGAGTTCCACAATGGTTTTAAATGACGCTAAAGATAGCATAGTATCCTCGTTTGGAACTGCAGGCATATGCACACAGTTTTGATATCGCATATTTGAAGCTTAAACACTATAATATTACAGCAAATTATTTATATAAGAGTTTTGGTTATAGTTTCATACACTGTAATTCACCACAAATTATCAAATATTGTGTATCACTATTTATTTGTTAGTATTTTCCTACTGCATGAATACACTGGCAGCCATCTTAGTTTGTGTTGTTACCGTTAGCTGGTTAACTCTCTTGAAAGCTGTTTTTTATTTACACTTGTTATTGAAACTAATATTTCCACCTGAGCATTTTAACTATGTCTTTCAGTTTTTGCATCGAATCCTTCTCTCCGATATTTAATTCCACATAAAATGTAAAACTTTCTATTACGCTACTTTCGCGCTCACACAGCCTTCATATTATTAATTATTAAGAAAATGTTAGAATCACTAGTAATTTAGTCGCCATCAGAGTTTTATGTTTACTGAAGTAACTCCAGACTTAATTATAAACATAGTCAAAAAATTTAAGCCATCTGACTGTGTTGATATATATGACATAACCTGTAACTTGGTTAAAGAGCTAATTCATAGCATTGTCCACCCTTTGACCTATTGTATAAATAAATGTATAATTGAAGGATTCTTTCCCCAGGAGTTTAAAATATCTAGGGTTGCTCCGGTTTACAAAAAAGGCGATAAAGTTTCCCCTTCGAGTTACAGACCGATTTCTATTATCCCAGTTTTTGTCAAGATCTTTGAATATGTCATTTAAGTTACTATCAGTTATCAAGGTATTTTGATAATAACAACGTGTTAAGTAAATATCAATATGGCTTCAGGAAAAGCAGATCGACCATTGATGCCATTGATGATCTAGTGAGATGTATCTATAAAGTCTTTGAAGACAGGTACTGCTCAGGCCACATTCTGTGACCTAAGCACGGCCTTTGACAGTGTGGATCATGATGTAGGCCTATTATTAAGTAAATTGGATTATTATGGCATAAGAAATAATAGTTTAAATTTAATGAGGCCATACCTTTTGAATCGTCAGCAAATTGTTACAGTAAATAAAATTAAATATAAAGTTGCTAAAGTTAAAAAAGGAGTTCCCAAGGTTCTGTCCTAGGACCGTTCTTATTTCTTATTATGATTAATGACCTTCCAGCAGCTGTCGATTCTCATTTTGTGTTATATGCTGATGACACAACTTTCATAAATGTTAGTAATGATCTTAGTTGGCAGTTGGCAGTCGTACGGTACGGACGCTTCTCTGTATGCTCCTACGTAACCTCACTTAGTTCTGATGACGCTTGAAACCGAGAAGAATTCCGTTAACGTGCTTAGTGTGGTGACCTGCAGAGCATGTGATACAAAGGTTCTTAAAACTAATGGGATAAAATGTCGCGATTGTAGAAATCATTTTCATCCTAGTTGTGCCAAATCGGCCGATAATTTCATATTTATTTAATCCATTTTGACCGCAGTTATGCGGTATAGGATACAATATAACAAACTATTATAGTACAAGGGTACAAGAATAATTTTAGAAATACATACAGAGAAATACAAAGAGATACAAAGAAATACAAAGAAGTACAGGATCAATACAACACTACAAAACAATAAATAAATAAATAAAAAGTGCAATGTGTAGGTCAAATAGTAGGTACTGAAAGATTATTTAAAGTTTTTGGCTACCTCAAAAAATTCATCATTTTTGTATAAGCAGATTTGTTTTAGTTTCATCAGTACTAAGCCTTTAAAGTGTTTAAAAGTTAAATTTCTAGTAGCAACCGGAATGTTGTGTTACTGGAAGACAATGTGCTAGTTTGTTGTGATTCCACAAATAACACTCCTAAGGACGAACTTCTCTGTGAAGCACTAGCAAATATAGCAGAAAACGGTAAAATTGACGTAACTGTTGTAAAATATTTGCTATCCCAGAAAGACATTATTATTAATGAACTTCGCGAGAAGATAAGCATACTGAACGATAACGTGACGCTCCTCAAGAATTCAACTGTAGTGAATAATTCCAATGTTAATTCAGCAGTAAGTAGTAATGTAAATATTGTTACTGGACAATTACTTGAAACTCGTGTGCCTGGTGTTTATGACAAACGTGGAAGGGATCAAACAAAAAAGGCATCAGAGACCGTGGACAGTGAACTAACTGACGGACCTCAAAGAAGCAAAGATCTTGCAAAAGATAAGTCCATTTCTCATAACAGTGTTTCACAACATAATGGAAAGGAATTATGGTCGGAGGTAGTCCGCAAAACACGAAAACATCCAGGGGTTGTTGGTAAGAAAACACCAGAATTGACCACCTCAAAAATCCGGGGTGTACCGAAATCGATCTCCTTTCATGTGTGTAGACTTTCTCCCGACACAGAGCTTGCAAGTGTATTGGAATTCCTGCGTCATAATTTCCCGGAAGTAACAGGCGAAAAATTGACATCTAAAAACCCAGACATTTACTCTTCATTCAAGATAAATGTTCACGAAGATCACAGTACTGCAATTCTAGATCCAAATCTTTGGCCAAGTGGTGCGTGTGTGAGACTTTTTTTTACCACCGTCAGAAACCAAACGACGGCTAAAGTATAGTAGGCCTAATGCTCCCTGTGGTGATAATGAATTAAATATATTCTGCGTGAATATTCAATCATTGTACAATAAAGTAAACGAACTCGAACTACTACTAAATGATTCTAACTGTATAGCCGTCTGCATATGTGAACATTGGTGTAAGCAAGACAACTTTAACTATTCTAAACTATCTGGATATGCATGTGCCTATAATAATAGCCACTGATTAAACTTTATAATAATAACCAGTTGAAATAAGTTTTAGTTTGTAATGATACAGAATTAAAAATGTAAAAGAATGCAGGCCTATGCTTCTTTAGGTAATAAAAGCAATTCAAGCAAGTTAATTCCAATATGAAATTTACTATATAATTATAGTCTTAACTTTCAAGAAGCTTCTATAATAATAGCCACTGATTAAACCAGTTGAAATAAGTTTTAGTTTGTAATGACACAGAATTATAAATATAAAATTTATATAACGTACTCCACTTGTACTAATAGAAAGAGAACCCTACAATTAGCAACTACGTAGATCTCTCCTTAAAAATGAACATTGGGGAAACAAGAAATTACACAAGCGAGTAGCGTTTAGTAAGGTACACAAATCAATGACCTGCGAGTAACATCTCACAAATAGCATCACGCGACTTTGTGTCCGCAGAATGGAATTACTCAAGCTATCCTACTAAAGCCAACAGTGGACAAATATTTGCGATAATGAAGCACTTGAATATAAGGAATTAGGATGTGAACTGTTGGTGCAAACCATTCCTTCGTGTAACTATAATACTCATAAAACGCATCAAAGTACTTATATAATTTAAAGGCCTCAAATAAATATGTCTTGGTGTCTTTGGCACGAAGTCTACGTTACGCAAAACATACGGGAAGAAACCCGATCAGGATTCTATTATCCGTAACTTCATAAGCACGTAACTTCATGTACCGGTACAATATAACCTCCATTTGAACCATACGTACAGAATCGGCATAATTACTGACAATGATTAATCTTCAAAGGGATTTCCTACCAAAGCATGACTTTAATAATGATGTAAACCATGACATGTATCACTCACCGAACAATCCCCGACGAATCCGTGAAGGCACATCTATGATCCAAGAGCACTACATATTACCGTAGCTTGCACACAACAACTTCGCGAGCTACTTCCCACAGCCCACCAAGAAACCTCGGGAACGCAACTAACGCCACCATGCGAGAAAATACATTAGCCTGAAGCAATACGTCACCGGAAGGAACAACTAAGTCCAAATTAGTACTAATAACAGAACACAATCGTAAATGTAAAATCAACGGAAGTGACTACTAGATAGATTGAGGCATTAGCAAATAGAAATATCATTACAGCGCCACGTCATAATTCATTACGATACACTTCATAATACAAGCCTTTATGGACACGGCCCCCAGGACAAATATTCGGTTCCCATAACAACAAACACATGCGAATCACTTTCTGAAATAAACATCTATTTTCAAGAATCTATTTACATAATATTTTCAGGTAATATCAAAATTAATATAATTAAATTGATATAAATAATCATCGTGCAAAAAAATAGCATGCAACACACGGGCCGTAAAGGCATTTACGGGTCTCGAAAACTTAAAAACCCTCGGCTGCGCCTCGGGTTTTCAATCTGTTTCCTCGACCCGCAAACGTGCCCTACGGCACTTGTATCGCAATATACTATTAACATCCGACAATGTGTGTTGTTTTGATGCTTTTCTGGATGCATTTTATGAAGGGATTGATGTTTGTTTTCCGCTTGTGAAGAATAACAGACCTATAGATAAACTTAGTAAAACGCAAGTACTGTTCGATAGTGAACTGAAATCGCTGAAAGCTCGTGTCGACAAGCTTTATACTTACATTGAGTGGGCATCTTATCTTGGAGTTGACTGTACTGAGGTTAGGCTCATCTTTACTAATGCCAAGAGACAATACAGAGCAGCCCTTAAGCAGGCCAAATTACGCTTTAATGAGTCCATTATAAATGGTTCTGCCAATAAATGCAAGGCTGCGTGGAGTATAATTAATAAAGCCAGGAAAATTGAGCATGATAGGCATACCAACTTTAAGCCCGACGAATTTAACAACCATTTTATTAGTTCTGTTGAGACTATTATAAATTCATTGGATGCTTGTGAAAGGACTTCAATGTCTTATTTGGAAAAGTCTAACTTATCTGGAAATGTGTTTAAATGGAAATATGTTTCTAGTGATGATACAATCAAGGTTGTTAAGGATTTGAAAGCTTCCCAGTGTAAAGACATTTACGGAACAAGTGTTGACTTCATTAAGAAGGTAATACACAGTATCGTACTACCTCTTACATATTGCATAAATGATTGTTTTCAAAATGGTATGTTCCCCTCTCGTCTGAAGCTGGCGAAGGTTATTCCGATATTCAAGAAGGGTGATAGATCCATAATCAACAACTATAGACCCATATCTATTTTGCCTGTGTTTTCGAAAATTATTGAGAAACTGATGAAGAGCCAGGTATCAAATTATTTTGAAAGCAACGCCTTATTCTCAGACACACAGTTTGGTTTCAGGGCTAATATGTCAACACTATCAGCAGTTGAACAATTGGTATCCACTATAATCTCCGGATTCGAGGATCATAATAGTACCTCTGCCACCTTGTGCGACCTATCAAAGGCCTTCGATTGTGTATCTCACAAAACTATTATATCTAAATTAAGATATTATGGCGTAAATAATGTAGAACTGGACTTGTTTGAATCTTACTTATCTTACCGATATCAAGTTGTGTGTATAAATGGTATCTATTCAAATACTCTTCAAGTTGACAGTGGTGTGCCCCAGGAATCGGTTCTGGGCCCATTTATGTTTTTAGTGATGATTAACGATCTTTCTTATAATATTTCATGCCAGTCTGTTTTATTTGCAGATGATACTACTTTATATAACACTTGCCGGGATGTAAATGTTCTAAGACTTGTAATGAAGAACTCATTTAGTGAGGTTACAAGTTGGTTTGAAGCCAATGGCCTTAGCCTGAACGCTGGGAAAACCCAACATATTTTGTTTACATTGCAACAGCTGACTTGTGACGATTTCCAACCTAATGTGAAACTATTAGGTATTGTGATTGACTCGAAACTGAAATGGAATGCACATATTGACTCTCTTTGCACTCGTTTGGCCAGGGTACTGTATTTGTTGAGACATTTGAAACATCTAGTACCTAAGGAATTCCTTAGAAATGCGTACTATGCTTTCTTTAATAGTGTATTAAACTATGGTATCCTTGTATGGGGCAACTCCTCCAGTGTGGACAGAGTTCTCAAGTTGCAAAAGCAAGCCATCCGCATCATGACAGGTTCATCATACGATGCTCATTGCAAGCCTTTGTTTACATCAGAAAGAATTCTGACAGTAGTTAACTTATATATATATCAAAGCATAGTTAAAATTAAGTCTAACATAAATGAATATAATTTGAGATCTGACTATCATGACTATAATACAAAACATAACCATCGTCTTGATGAACCTGCCGCCAGACTGACAGTAACAACACGTAATTTCCCTGCTATGGCTGTAATGTTATTCAATAGGTTACCCCCATATGCATCTGGTCTGCCTATTTCAAGATTTAAAAGACGTTTGCACCAATGGTTAGCAAGAAATCCATTTTATAATACAAATTAATTTTTAGATGCTTCTGAAAATATGTATATGTAAATTTTTTAATGTTATTGACTCTGTCCATACATCATTCATGATGTTTACGACATTAAACTTTATTATTATTATTATTAGTACTCTCAAAGCTCTCACTGACAATACGATGATAGAAACTACCAACTGCCCTAGTAGCACAGATCGTTGGGCCAATGTTGAGAAATGATCGCCATGTTTCGTTGGTCAACGGTTAGGAATGTCCGTCGGGGTTCCGTTGGCAAAGAGCGTTTTACCCAACCATTTGCCAACTGTAGCCAACCAATATCCAACAAAATCCCAACAGTTGGGAATGTTCGTTGGTGATCTGTTGGGCCATCATTGTAATGCCAACAGAATGCCAACTGTTGCCATCCGAATTCCAACATAATTCCATCCATAAGCCAACCAAAATCCAACGATTTCCCTACATTCCTATATTGGGTTCTGCTTTTGCCTTGGTTTCATGTTTATTTTGTCACAATTAGGTAGTTGATAAAATATTTACCCCAGCAAGTGCAATTTAAGAATGACTTATAAATCGATGCAAATCTTTCGCACTTCACCCCTTTTGATAATAGTCCAAGAAAACCAAGTATTTAGCTAACTAATAAATTCACTCATACAGATTCACAAAACACAGTATACAGTTCATATGTTGCTCTTAATTCAACCGTATACTGTATTTTGTGAATGTATACGACTGTATAAGAATGAATTTATTAGTTACCTAAATGCCTAGTTTTCCTGGGCACCTATCAAAAGGGGCGAAGTGCGAAAGATTTGCATGGACTTGCTAATCATTCTTAAATTGCAGTTGCTGAGGAAAATATTTTATCAACTACCTAATTATGATAAAATAAACATGAAACCAAGACGAAAAGCAGAACCTAATGGAGGAATATAGGGAAATCATTGGATTTGGATGGCTTATAGATGGTTATACAGTGCTTTCACTGTACGACTTGGCCGGCAATCGCACGGGCCGCTCCACCGTCACAGATAAACCGCATTCGGGGCCAGGCGCGTGACATATCACGATACTCCCGGCGAATCGTATATATTTCCGTAATTGTAATTACAATAAAATATGAAAATATAAAATAAAAATACAAACTTACCTTATCACAGGAGATGTTGGAAATGCCGTCCTTCTGCATCATTACATCTACGGCACCTTTTGAGGAAATTGCTATTCACACGCAGTAGTTCTAATGTATAATTATGTTGTGGCATTTTTAAAACACTTCAAGCAAAACTAAAAACTACTTTAA
Source organism: Ectobius pallidus (assembly GCA_964059195.1). Lineage (NCBI taxonomy): Eukaryota > Metazoa > Arthropoda > Insecta > Blattodea > Ectobiidae > Ectobius > Ectobius pallidus. The sequence goes on from CAXKWD010000005.1 coordinate 60,337,791, forward strand.
CCATAAAAAACACAAACACTGCTGTAATAATTATTCACGTGTGAACACAATCAGATCACATGCTAGACTTCAGCGGTGATACAACGAGGCATCATTTGGGCGCTTGATGCATGAGTCACGGATAGTCGGCCCGTGCGATTGCCGGCCAAGTCGTACAGTGAAAGCACTGTAATACTAATGGTCGAGAACTTCATCCCAAGAGGGGACAAGGCCTACTACCCATGTTGCATCTTCTTCCTCCATTCTTCTACATTGGCAGATGGTGGTCTTCATGACTGAAACCGCTATTTCCTTATCAAGTGGCTCCTCGTCTTCATGAGGCTATGTGCACCCTGATCCAGAATTCTATATCTCAGAAAAATGGCGAAACATGGTATAACATAAGGAAAGAATCTTGGCTATAGGCTAAATAAAATTCAGAGGAATGAATAATGAATAGTTAATTGTTATTGCTGCTTTACAAGTTATGGATAAGTCAGATATATATAAATTATCAACTACATAACATGTATTAATAAACTTCATTTTTATGCATAGTGAGAATAGTTGATTTATGTAAGTTAATCTTTCCACCTTATGCCCTCAATATAGTCTAGGAAATCCAAGAATGTTACCATTAACGTTTACAATATTATATGGTGTTAATCTAAATATTCTCATATAAGTAACAATGTGCAATCTTTTAGCCTACTGTGATTATTTAATTTGTTATCCAGCTGTCTTGTGACCAGTTATAGCATCACCATTATTAGGCATATACGTTAGAAATATAATCAACTCTATCAAATAACTTCCATTCTATTTGCCTGTATAATTTAAAAACATAGTTCATAACAGGGTTAAAAGGCGTATTTAGATTATGTTTGAAAAACAGTCTAATCTGATTAGCTTAACCTGTAAGCGCTTTATTTCTAAAATGCTGTTCCATCTATTCCTATAGACCTATGCACTTAATAGATTAGCTTATTCATTATCAAATAATATTTAAAAGACTTCAATATAGGCTTAAAAGAGCTTTAAAATTTTGTGTAAAATCTCTTCAAAATCCATAATAATTCTATCTATTATATTCTTAATTTACATTCAATTACAATTTTGATTGTAAGATACAGTTTGTAACATAATCTGAGTGTGTTCGAAAACAGGCTGCTTAGGAAAATATTTGGGCCTATGGGAGAGATGAAAATGGGGACTGGAGGAAACTGCATAACGACGAGCTTCATAATCTGTACTCGCCACCAGATATAGTAAGGGAAATTAAATCACAGGGAATGAAATGGGCTAAACATGTTGTGCGTATGGGGGGAGGAAAGACTCTAAAAAATGCTGAGTGGGAGACCCAAAGGGAAATGACCACTTGGAAGACTTAGCCGTAGGTATAAAGAAAATATTAGGATAGATTTAAGGGAAATAGTATTTGTGGGGGATAGTAGGATGGAATTAGTACAGAATTGGGTTGAATGCCAGGTGCAAGGGTATTTTATTTTTATTGTGAAATATTAGGTGACATGCCAATCGCAATTACGCATTACCGGCGTTGAGCAGCGGCTACAGGCATGAAGGCATGACCTGCAGGGAAGCGTGGCAGGTGGCATGCGGGAAGCAGCCAGGCGAGTGGAAAGGGGAACGCGTGGGGCACAAAGATCCATTATTCCCATTTTATTCCATAATCTAGTAATATTGTGACAAAGCTAGAAAAGACTAGAAGCTGACAGAAGAAGGACTCGGGGCGGAAGCGCTAGAACTAGATAAATCCAGAAAGGGACGGCCCTCTTATTGCTGATTGGAGCCGCGCGCCGACGGGTGCGGCCTACTCCCTGGCACGGCGCGGAGAGCGACGGCGCGCGCTCGTGGGAGGGGCCAGAGGTGGAGCCACGCGCTAAGGGCTTGGCGGCGCACCGCGCGGACATTCTAGACCATGCGCGGGCGGAGCTTTCCAGATCTCGACTCGGGAACATTCGACGGGCCTATATAAGGGCGGCGAGCGAGCAGAGTCAGTTCAGTTCAGTCAGAGACGGCAACGAGGAGTGATGTGTCAGTCAGTCAAGGAGAGTTCAGTACAGTGAAGAGTCAGTACATCAGAGGAGAGGCAGTCCGTGAAGAGCCGGAGGGTCAACGAGGGAACAGTCAGAGAGGCAGTCCGTGTGTAGCGGCGAGCGTCAGCGTCAGAGGGTGAGCTGGACGGAGAGGATTGATCAGCGCGGTCTCAAGTGAGTGTGTCTTGGGAAGCTGAGGAGCCAGTGACCGGAGAGACCCGAGAGCGGAATAGCTAGTCAACGGGGAGCTAGTGACCGGAAGGAAGGGTGAGCGGGAAGAGGTAGCCTGTTACACTGGTGTCAGAAGTGGGATATAATTGAAGGAAGGCAAGATGGAGGACATGGTCAAATTGTTACTTCACGCCGTGAACGACTTGAAACAAGAAATGATCGAGCTGAAGGAAGAAAGAGCCCAGTTGATCGCCGATATGAAACAGCAGAATGCCCGACTGAAGGAAGAAAAGGGCAAGTGGAACAACGAGTCGAAACAGCAGTATGACCGACCGAATGAGAAAATGGCCCAGCAGAACACCGAAATGAGGGAGGCCTTAAGAGAGAGGAAAGAGCGAAATGAAGAACCTGCACTTAAGCCCTCAGAAAGAACTCAAGCAGGAACTGACACCGGCCAAGGAAAGATCGAATGAACCGGGCGGCGAACTGGTGGCCGTGAAAAGTGAACCAGAGAGACAGGCCAAGGTGGAAGATAAGGAAGAGCCGGAAGAGGACATGGCTATCACCGTACCACCAGTTACCGAAGGGGAAAATCACGCCCTGAGTGAACAGACACCGCAGGTCGACGTAGATGTAGGAGAGACATCGCGGGACGACGTGGACGTAGGACTGGCACCGCGGGACGACGTGGACGCTGGAGAGACACCGCGTGACGACATGGACGGAGGACAAACATCGAGGGACGCCATGTCCGGTATGGGACCGACGTGGGAAGAGGTAGCCAGTAGCAGCGCCATCTACGAGGGCTGTGGGAACCAGCAGGACGCCCTAGTGGTCAGGGACGGGGTCCTGAAAGGAAGCTGGGAGTCTGAGGATGGGATGGCGACTGTGGAGCACCTAGTCCTTCCAAGAGCCGGAGTCAAGGAGGTCCTGGAGGAAGTCCACGCAGGAGCAACAGGTGACCACTCGGGAGCGAACCGGATCCTCGACAAACTGCGGAGAATGTTCTACTGGTTGCACCAATGGAGTGACGCCGAGAGGCGGCGTGAACAACGCGACACCTGTGCTGCCAGCAGAGGGCCTAGAACTTGCAGCCGTGGGGCCATGAGGCAATACAACGTGGCAGGCCCATGTTCCATTACTGATGACGGAAATCGGCACCTGTTGTTGGCCATGCATTAGTTCACCAAGTGGCCAGAAGTCTACCGCATCCAGGGACAGCCAAGAGGGAAGATGCTGGTAATTCACCTGGACAGTCTGGCGGCATATCATGGGGCACTTCGGGACGAAGGCCCTTAAGGAGGGGGCAATGTGACAAAGCTAGAAAAGACTAGAAGCTGACAGAAGAAGGACTCGGGGCGGAAGCGCTAGAACTAGATAAATCCAGAAAGGGACGGCCCTCTTATTGCTGATTGGAGCCGCGCGCCGACGGGTGCGGCCTACTCCCTGGCACGGCGCGGAGAGCGACGGCGCGCGCTCGTGGGAGGGGCCAGAGGTGGAGCCACGCGCTAAGGGCTTGGCGGCGCACCGCGCGGACATTCTAGACCATGCGCGGGCGGAGCTTTCCAGATCTCGACTCGGGAACATTCGACGGGCCTATATAAGGGCGGCGAGCGAGCAGAGTCAGTTCAGTTCAGTCAGAGACGGCAACGAGGAGTGATGTGTCAGTCAGTCAAGGAGAGTTCAGTACAGTGAAGAGTCAGTACATCAGAGGAGAGGCAGTCCGTGAAGAGCCGGAGGGTCAACGAGGGAACAGTCAGAGAGGCAGTCCGTGTGTAGCGGCGAGCGTCAGCGTCAGAGGGTGAGCTGGACGGAGAGGATTGATCAGCGCGGTCTCAAGTGAGTGTGTCTTGGGAAGCTGAGGAGCCAGTGACCGGAGAGACCCGACAGCGGAATAGCTAGTCAACGGGGAACTAGTGACCGGAAGGAAGGGTGAACGGAAGAGCTGGTGAGCTGATCTGGGCTGAGGTAGTGCCGTCCCGGGGAACTCGGCGCGACGGGTGGATCGCACAGCGGCAGCGAGGACTGTGGAGTTGACCGGCGCGACGTGGGATGATCTGGATTGGACTGGAACAGTGCTGTAATTGGGACTGAGCACAGTGAGAGTGAGCACTGAACAGGACAGTAACCTGGTGAATAGTCTGGAGTTTCTGGCTGTATTGGCAATTGTTGTAGAAAATAAAGAAACCTCCATCCTTCAATTATAAACTCGGTGTTCTCATTTTGAACCCCGACGAGCCCTTGTTACAATATTTTACTTTTACAAAGACTGATGTTAAGATCATTAGCGAAATTGATTAGGCTTACACACAACATTTTAGAGTTAATTTTCAATTGAATTCTACAAACTGTAGCCTATTGGGGTTATAACCAAAATTGTAACTGAATGTAAGCCTAAATTAAGAATAGAACAGATAGAATTCTTTAGAAATTTGTGAAGAGATTTTAAATGATTTCGTAAAGATGTTTTAAATAACCTAATCTATTAAGTGCACATATAGGCCTATAGGGACAGATGAAACAATTTGATGGAAAAGCATTCTAGCAATCAAGTTAAGCTAATCAGATTTAGACGGTTATTCAAACATAATGTAAATGTATTTTTTTAACCCTGTTATGAACTATGTATTTAAATTATACAGGCAAATAGAATGCAAGTTACTTGGTAGAGTTGATTATATAACTAACGTAGGCCTAAAGCTCTATCCACAATGTGCAGTTGGCAGTCTGTAGTTGGTAGTCAAAGTAAAACGTGTGGTGAGTAGTGTACGCCATTCCCAAAGTACAGCTGCAGTCAGCAGTTGGTATTCGGCAGTCGAGAAATTCATCTTTGACTACAGACTGCAAGTTACATAGTACGAGATTGAAAATTATTTACTAGTGCAAAGAAATAGATTACGTTACTATGAAAAGCAAGCTGTGTTTATTATAGCCTACATATTGTGCACTATAAATCGATTCCTTCCCATTATTTGTACTGTAAAATGTTTCCCTAACCTCAATGTTAACTGCATATTGTGGGCAGCTCTCAAGCGGCCAACTGCACATTGTGGATAGAGCTTAATAATGATGGCATAACTGGTCACAAGACAACTGGATATCAAATTAATTAATCAAAGTACCGGCAATTAAAGGCTAAGAGTGCACATTATAACTTATATGAGAATATAATGACATCATAATTAAATGTTACTGGCAACATTCCCATGATTTCTTGGACCATATAATGAGGGCATAACGTGGAAAAACTTACATAAATTTATATAACATGCGTTTACATGAAATACTAAGGCCTACGGTAACATGCACGGTATAATAAATCGAAATACTTGATTCTCACACATAACTGCATGCTCCATATATGCAGGTTTGAAATCTTGAAAATCCAAATTGATCTTGCGAACTGTTCCAATTTAGTTGGAATTCCTTTGCTTATGCTCCTCCTCTGCTTTGATTTCCTTCTGCCTTGATTTCAGTAAATCATCTGAAACAAATAAAGGTACCTCTTCAATTATAATGTAAATTTAGAATAGCCTATAAATGATAGGCCTATTTATTTTTTAGAGGCTGTATTTCATGCAACACTCATAATACAGTATTGTGTAAAAATGATAACGTTATATATTCAGAGAACAACCAAAGGGCTTACCTAATATTATGTAAAAGAATGAGAATCAAACATCATTCGGCTTCTTCCTTAATACAATCAAGATGGCGATTGACGGTCATGCCATGTTTACGTGGTTCGTCCAGGTACCGATGACCTACGAGCTATGCCGGAAATTTCCGAAGGTCTTAAGCAGGATGAGAAGCTTGAATAATTAATGAATTAACACGGTTTTATTTTATAGGAAATAAAAATATAATGTTATTTCAACACTTTTTAATTTTAACATAAATGCGATTATATTCCAACGAAATGTATTGTTGGGCCAACAATCATAACCCCAACGGTAGGGCGAGCGCGCGAGCCAACCAGTAAATGCGTTGGCCCAACCGAGGAAATTACAACTAACCTTTTCCCAACATATCCCTTCCATGCCAACCAAATCCCTCCGTTGGGCCAACGAGGTGTGCTACTAGGGTGGTTCAGGGCAAATGGTTTCCTACTTAATGAAGATAAAACTCAAGATCTATATTTTAGTCTTAGTAACATGAACACACTGGCCTCAAATAACTCTTCTAGTGTTAAATTTCTTGGTATCTATGTCGACAATAAGTTAACATGGGAACAGCATATAACATATATTAGCGGTAAACCTTCAAGAGTTATTTATTTGTTACGACACCTTAAATACTACGTTCCAGATAATCACATTAGATCTTCATACTTCGCATTTTTTCATAGTGTTATTGCATATGGAATAATACTCTGGGGAAACTCTTGTCATGTAAATAGAATTCTGTTACTACAGAAAAAAGCTATTAGAATGATCACTAATAGCTCACACAGGGAACACTGCAAACCTTTATTTCTACAACACAAAATATTAACAGTGATCAATCTATATATATATATATATATTTACTGTTTTAATTTCCATAAAGATAGCCAGTCAGAGTTGCAGTATAGAAATAATATTCACTCCCACGATACTAGATCCAGTAGTCATATATACATTTCGTTCCAACGATTATCCAAATCTCTGAATAGTCATGAAATCATAGGACATAAACTGTTTAATAAACTATGTGTATCTACTCAACATATTAATATAATTGTATTTAGAAAAAAATATATAATTGGTTAGTTTGTAACCCTTTTTATACTTTGGATGAATACTTCAACTGTAATAGTGTAATTCAGCTTAAAATATGTGTTATTTGTAACTTAGAACTTAGTAATTTAGCTGTAGTTTTATATTATTTCTATTTTTAGATACGTATTAGACTTTGTCTATTGCTGTAATAACCTAACGACAATTAAATGTATTATTATTATTATTATTATTATTATTATTTATTATTGAGATTAAACGGATGCTAATAGTTAATAGTCTATGAGCAGTGGCGGACGCAGAATTTTTTTCGGGGGAGGGGATTTGAATAGGTAGAAAGAATACTGAAAAAAATCAACTTACATATAAAATCAGTTTATAAAACTGGCCACTTAGAGTGTATACGAGGTGTGTCTAAAACGTTCGGTGAATGGTATGATAAAAACATAAAAACAGAATGTTAATTGTAAATACCTTTATTGACCTTCAAAATACTCTCCACTAGCCACAACACACTTCTGACAACGTTCGTATAACGCTTGAAAACTGTTGGAGAAGTCTTGATGTGGAATCGTTCTCAGAATAGCCGTCACATGATTCTGAACCTCCTCGACGTCCACAAACCGTGATCCCTTTAAGGCCTGCTTAAGACGTGGAAACAAAAAAAAAAAAAAAGTCAGCAGGCGCCAGATCTGGAGAGTACGGTGGATGTTGCAAAACTGCCACGCCACGCTGAGTCAAAAATTGTCGTACCATGATGCTGGTATGCGATGGTGCATTGTCGTGCAGTAACATCCAATTTCCGGTCTGGAACATCTGTGGCATAACTCGCCGGATGCGCTGTAACAAACGTTTGAGAACCTCCAAGTAGAATGCGGCATTCACCGTTTGGCCAGCAGGAACGAATTCCTTATGGATGATTCCTTTGTCGAAAAATGTGATCAACATGGTCTTAACTTTGGATTTTACCGCACGGCTTTTTTTTTGTCGCGGGGAAGAAGGTGACCGCCATTCCATCGATTGTCTTTTCGTTTCGGGGGCGTACTGGTAACACCAAGTCTCGTCTCATGTAACATTGGAACCTAGAAAGGTTGGATCCCTGTCACACATGTCGATGAAATCGCCACAGATCTCAAAACGTCTTGCTTTTTGTTCATCTGTTAGCATGTGCGGCACAAATCGTGAGCAAATCTTGCGTTTGCCCAATTCTTCATGGACGATGGTCCTTACTGTGTCTTTGCTAATACCCAATTCTTCTGCTATTAATCGCAGAGTCAATCGCCGATCTTTTGTTAGCATCTCTCGTACACGTTCAGTGTTTTCTGGTGTCCTGCTTGTGGATGGCCGGCCTGAACGTGGTTCGTCCTCCACAGATTCCTTACCAGCGCGAAAGCGTACAAACCAATCATAAACACATTTCCTACTCACAGCATCCTGCCCGTACACCTGCACCAACATCTCATGGGTTTCTGTCGCTGTTTTACCCAATTTAAAGCAGAACTTAATGTTGTGTCGTTGCTCCATGACGCGTACTACTCGGAATACTCAATTACAAGGTATATAAAGTTACTAAGGTAGCGCCATTTCTCGCGGCGGGCTGCTTCATCGGCGTGTGACGTCATCCACGAGGGAACGATCGAGCATATGGCTGCTATTACATAGAATTTGCATAGTCAGTACGTAGATTTTGCGACGATATTAAACATATTTCAAGGACAATTTTTGTGTCCTATTTTTGTCATTTACCTCTACAATAACAGTAACATCTACGTGGGAAATAAACCGAAATCTTAAGGCGGGAATTTTAATGCAGTATAGGCCTACACTGTATACATGATTTAGCTAAGTAAGTGATGATATGACGGTCAAACCAAAAGTAAAGGTGATAAATGAAACGTAATATATATGTTACCGGCAATGTGTAATGTATAGAAGGCCTAAAATCGAACGTCAATATTTTATACATTGCCTAGGCACTGTATACTTTGCAGGAATGTCTACCGGCAAAGTATATAATACGCCTAATCCCGAAATTTTTTCCCCATCACCACTGTTTAGTAATAAAGACAGTGATGATTAGACTTCGGACTTTTAGGTCGCTAAAAATACTGTTTTAGGTACCTAAATAGGCTCTGAAAATTGGAAAATAGGTTCTAAAAATCGTAAAATAGTCTCTTATAAAATCGCAAAGTTACCAATTTTCTGAAATATCTCAATTGCAATGCAGAATATTATATTTATTGAAGTCAGCATTAATCAATAATCATGATAAAACACAGAATATAGGCCTATGGTATACAGAATTATATAGACCTATTAGGCCTACTAGGGCCTGTATTACTACCATAACAGTGAAAACCTAATCCCTGCGCCCAGAAGCTACGTACGCTAGCATATTCAACCACTTGTTTCCCTCAGAAATTCAGAGAACTAAGTTTTTTTTATTATTTATTTTTTGTATGTGGGAGTCGGGAGAAAAACACTACATTTTCTTGGGAATTACAAGGAATTTTTGAACTGAAGACGAAACATTCCTTACTATTTAACCAAGTCAAAAATGTGTCATGTACGGCACTTTCCGAGCTAAAAATTTAGAACAAACTGAAAATAAATGCTAGAATTCATATATAAAAAAAGAACTTATTTTGAACTTTAGAGGGAAAAACAAGCAAAAAGGCAATATTAGGCACTAACGTAAAAATAGGCTGTTTTAGGTCCTATAAAAGTATCAGCTTTAGGCATAGTAATTTATGAAACATGCATATACAAGTTTTCGTCCATATATCACTTAAGGATTAAAATAGGTTTTTACTTAAAATCCGAAGTCTAGTGATGATAATTGATAATTTATTGAACTCAGATCGGAAGAACAAAATAGACTAAAAGCATAAGAGGAACTAATATGTCGATGGAGTAGAATTTAGGGTAAATTTGTATAACAGTTTTAAAAAATGTAAACAATTTTCTTGTTACTTTGAGCAACAAAATATAATTCGTTCTTGTGTCCATACTTTAGCGTTGTGTATTAAAAAAGTTGAATTAAAATACTTTCCGTAACGCACTTTATTCCCCTTGGTAAACTTCTCTGGCACTCTGCTGATGATGCAGGAACACCACCTACGAAACGGCCGATGGAATTATATATTTTTTATTTGGAATGTTTAAAATATAGAGTAGAAATGGAGATTATTTTGATTTTGAGGTAAATAAAGTGCGTCACGGAAAGTATTTTAATTCAAGTATTAAAATATATTTCATATTCTAATTAATATGTTCTGAAATTCACATTTAAACTGTATTTATTTCATTGTTATCTCCATACCTATTAATCGTATAAAGAAATGTGTTAAACAAAAAATATTCATTTTCATTTTCTCTACAACTTTACTTAGGTATTCATGTATCGCCTACTGTAATGGAGATAATCTAGGAAAATCGAAAATGGATACAAGTAAAGTACTCTCTAAGTCATTTCTACAGAGAAACCGATATAGGTATTTTATTAGTTATATGTAAGAGTCTCTAAATTTAAATTTATATTAAAATCGTTAGAACCGGAGTTATAAGAGTTAAATAAATAAAGGCTCATCCATAAATAGGCCTACAATTAAAAAAAATCATGCAGAAACAAATAAAACAAAACCAATGAATATTACCGTAATAGTATATAATCAAATAATATTGTTGTCACTTCACAACCTGAATTTAAGTTAACCACTTCCTGTTCAATAAAATAAATTAATTTAAAGCAAAATAAATTAGCATGACACCCACCTGTATTCATCTGGAAAAGCCATTCTTTGAAGATGATGATGCCTGCCATTTCTGCAATTTTCTACGATGGAGCTCGGTTGCTCTGCTTGCCTTTGCTGCTGCATTTAAGTGGCGAATGCGAATAAAAGTCCTGGTCCTCACATATGTCTTTATGATTTTGTTGTCTATGATGGGATATTTTTTCGCAAGTATTTTGCACAAAGAATTAATCACTGCATGCCTCTTTGAGAGCAAACCCTCGTGGAAAGTTTCAAAAATTAACTCGAATTCCTTTACTGTCTCCAACCAATTGTCAGAGGGAACACACAAACCACCACGTGACAGTTTTTCAATCCATCCTACGTTGGAAATTTCAGGGGATGCACTCATCATCTGGCCACTAGGCTGACCAATGCTACTATCTATCTCTCTGCAGCGATAAGCAATATATCCTGCCAAGTAACGAAGACCCTCAGAAGAGCATTCAGATGCCTGAGGAGGAGACAAAGCAGGTATATCAGAGAGGGTTATGTCTTGGAGTTCTGTATCCCCCTCTATCATCGAAAGGGCTTGCTCCATATGAGGAGTCAGACCTGAGAAAAGATGAGAAGTTAGGTAGTCATCTTCATCTTCTATCGCAGCTACTGGTGAACTGCTAAATGGAATACTATTAACATTTTTACTCATGATGAGAAGACGCAGACGACTCTTAAATTCTACTGGAAGAGGGTGGTCATAAGTTCGCCCCACTGCTCTTATTTGTGAAAAGAAGTTCTCTAAACAGTCCTGATTTAGGTGAGAGGTTAGCAAGTACTTTAGACTATAAGTTTTCTTCAGGTCTGAAAAGCAGCACAACAGAGATCTAATTGTTGTAAGAAACCCTTTCTGAAAGGGGAGCAAAGTCTTGCGCTTCCCAAACCTCATGTTTTCACAAAGGGTACAGAATTGGCGAAGCACTCCTTCCTGGGCTTCTAGATGCAAACCGAAAGCACTTGAAATTGGGTTTGACTCATTTTTTGGAATTCGTGAATTCAATATGTCAAATGAGTCATTGACCAACTTTACAAATGCTGCAGAATCCTTTTCTTCAGGCATGAGGTAACTGATCGCCTGCGATACATGATTTGAAAATAACTGGCATGCAAGATGAACTCGCTGGCGTTCTCTGCCGGTCACAGCTATATGTTGGGGGGATAATTTAGGGCAGATTTTTACTTCTCCGCTATCCAGAGTTAGTAATTTTTCAATGATTGTCTTGTCGACAATTTTTCCCCCAGGTAGTGTAACACCATCATCTATAAAGTGATTCCTCAACAATTTTATCATATGAGGCACATCAGAAAAGACCCACACACGGCCACAAGGACTTGATGGAACAGAAAAGCATGAAGTTTTATAATGAACATTGAGGTTTTTCCATAGCCCTGCATTTTTCCCACCCAAATCTGAAACGATACCCACAGTTACGTATCCCACCTCGTGGATTTCATTGATTATTTCTTTTATTAGTGGCCCAGTCATAGGAGTGTCAAAATTGTAGAAGACAGGTTGTTTCCATTTGGCACATAACCCTCGTGCCATCACTACTTGAACATTGCTGTGAGGCCCTAGAACTCTGTCCTCTTCTTGATCGTAGCACACACGAGAATCAATATTCATTTCATCAAAACTCAAAATACAGAGTCGATCTAATGGAGTTAACTTTTCTGCCTCATTTTTCATTAGAAACAGAACGTCTTTCAACACTCCTGGATGACAATGAAATGTAGTAGACACCCACCTCCTGAGTGTAGACAGACCTGGAAATGGTAAACCTACAGTCTTTCTTAAATACATGTAACACTTCTTTGAAATAGAACGAAGTGTCAACGCTCTACTAATGTCTTCTCTTGTCCAGTGGGCCTTCTTTTTTCCACTCAATAAGCATTTAATTTGAGTTTCTGTAAAAACCATTCCCAGTAACTTACTAACATTACTCTGAAAGTCGTTGACAAGTTGTGATTTCAGGTTAAGTTCTGACTTTAGTGTCTCATTTTCCATTTGAAGCCTATTACATTCAGCCTGTAATAGCTTATTTGTCTGTTCCAGCACATTTACTTTATTTTGCAACTCACGTTCTGTTTCATTGATATCAGTTTCAACACCTACATCTAATTTCAGTTTCTTAGGTGAAAGAGTACTGAGTCTATTAAGTGCTTCCTTTCTTACTATGCGGCTCGTATACCTAACTTCCCTGTTTAGTGATTGTTTAGAAGAGTCTCCTGTCTCATATGCCTGATCCTCATGTGTTTCTATTGGAGTAAGGGGGCTTTGTGGAGTGGTGTCAGCTGTAAGTTTTAAGGTTGGAACTGCATCCTCCTTCAGAATGTTTTTTGGAGGCAAGCCCAATAATTCGGCTTTCAAATCTCGAATATAGTCGTCTTTTGTGAAATGGGCACTGCACACTGTAGCGTTTTTAACATTTATGTTGTCTTTCCGCCTACAAGCATGAATCCATTTTTTGCATACTACCACATCTTTAGGAAATCGATGGTAAGATATGTCAGTGTCTTTGGTTTTTTGGTTATAATGGCCACAAACAGCCACAGCACAGTTCGGCATAGTTGTAAAACACTATATACAAAACGTGAAACCAATTCACTATCCACTTAAATTTATTACCAACACAATTCCAGTAAAACACTATATAAAAACAGCGTTGAAACTAATTCATTAATAACCTAAAACACTAAATCATACTTGGAAACTTCTATGTGATTATGATTATCACGCAGCCATAGCACAAGATTTCAACTTTAAATCTCTAAGGAACATATCAAATAGTGAGGAAACTGACTGGCGAATAATGCCATAAAAGAAACTAATGCTGAATAATACGAAAAACTTCACACGGAAACACTAAAAACAAAGACAAAAAGTGCTCGTTGCAAATATTCCTCACAGGTATGACTTGATGCAAAACTCATGTGTAAATGCAGAAATAGAAATTACGAACAAAAAAATATCAGCCTTATGTAGGATGTTCAACAATGTGAAAGAGCTAGACGTTCGTAAGTTAGATAGAAATCTATTCACAACTCATGGTTTGCACTTCAACTCATCAGGTAAAGTCATTCTTGGAAATAAGATCTGTAAAATGATAAGACAAGATCTTGATGCTCAGCGCATATCAATGAAAACAGAATTCCCCTTAAGTATATAGAGCAGGAAAAATGATATATGCTACCCAGTTTGTTAACAAATGGATCTGGGATACTAAACAAAGGGTAACTTTTGAAACTTTAGAAACAAAATTTGCCTGTCTATAGCCCTGTTGAATCTACTATCATCACTGAAAGTATTATTAATGGAAACTATGTAAATAATAGAAATAATATACCTAAGGAAAATATGCGAATAATTAAAAATTATAGTATAAAAAGTAATACAGTAGCAATGATTGCAATAATAGTAGTTATAACAGCTATACGGCTAGTTGTAGTGATTCCTATAGTATTGAAAATATTGTAAACACCATTTCTCCCTCATGTCAAAATGTACAAAGTCTTCGGAACAAAATTCTTGAACTAGAAGTATACCTTCATGATGACTTAAAGAACACAAATATTTTATGTCTTACAGAACACTGGTTAAAGAAAGAAGAAATTAAATCCTATACTATTAATAATTTTAAGCTTTCTAGTTGTTTCTGTCGAGCTAAGCAAAAAGGTGGAGGTGCTGCAATATATGTGAAAGATGGCATAGAAAGTAAAGTAATAAATAGCACTGAATACCTTAATGAAGAAAAACATTTTGAGCACGCCGTCTCTCAAATTTCGTTTCAAAATTCTAAAATTAATGTTTTATAGATCTCCCATTGGTGATTCTGATCTATTTCTGAAAAAAGTGAAACCCTTGTAAAACTCTTGCAAAAAAAGAATACCTTTAGTTATATGCGGCGATTTCAATATAAATTTCCTAGCGGGAGATAAAAATGTACGCCATTTAAATTTGCTCTTAAATCAATATAACATTAAAAAACTTATCAGCACGCCTACTCGTATTACTCAAACTTCTCAATCATGTTTGGATCAAATAATAATAAATGATATTTCATTTGAATACAATGTCCACAACAAAAGCCTTGGAATCTATGACCATAATGCTGTTCTCATACATATCACTATACCAAGCCTAAATGCGGGAAATAAAAAAACAAAGAAGGCAAACAACTTGGAAACGAATTGACAACCAAGTAAACACATAATACCTAAATGTTCTATTAAATAAGGAAACCTGGTTAAATGTAATAGATGAAACTGATATTCATAAAAAAAACAACAAATTTTCTGGAAAGTTTTCAATATTACTTTAATGGGGCATTTCCTCTAACGAAAGTCGAGTATGCTAACATTAAATGCACAATGAAAAATTGGATAACACCAGGTATTATGGTATCGTGTAAGAGAAAAAAAAGCTCTTTATAACGTTTACAGATCCACGTCTAGTGATGCTTTCAAAGCTTAGTACAAAACGTACACAAATATCCTAAAAATGGTATAGCCAAAGCTAAACAGAATCACCATGATAATTATATTAATAAATGGGAGACAGTAAAAAGGGAAACTGGTCAAATAAAAAAAGATATCAAACTTATAGAATCAGGAAATGTCATAAAAAAACCCTTTACTCATCGCCGATGCTTTTAATGAGTACTTTTCAATGTCATCGAGGATCATAAGAGTAAATCTCTCCATAATGTGACTTTAAATAGTATGTCTGAAACAAATCCAAGTTCTAATTCAAATTAAATAACGAAGATAATTCTCAATTTAAAAAACAAATATTCACATGGCATAGATGAAATACCAGACGTTGTCGTAAAGAACAGTTACTCTTATATTCTTGAACCGCTAATTGATATATGTAACTGCTCACTATCGGTAGGAATATGTCCAGACTGTTTCAAAATAGCCAGAGTCCAACCTATATTAAAAAAGGAGATAAAAGCAAAGTAGAAAACTATAGACCAATATCACTTCTATCCTCCTTTTAAAATTTTTTCGAAAAAGTCATGTACAATTGGCTTATTTCCTTTCTAAATACACATAAGATAATCTCCCCCTCACAATTTGGATTTCAAAAAAAAGTCAATAAATGTTGTACTTTTTGCTTTTATAAATAAAATACTACAAGCTTTAGATAGAAAAGAAGAAACATTAGGCATTTTTCTTGACCTGACAAAGACTCTCGACGTTGTCAACCACAAAATTCTATGTAAAAAACTGGACAGGTATGGAATCAGAGGGGTTGCAAACAATTGGTTTATATCTTATTTGCAAAACAGAACATAAATTGTCCAAATTAAATCAGCTAAGTCAACTGCCATGCTTCTCAAAGATGGAGTTCCTGAAGGCAGTATTCTAGGGCCTCTGCTTTTTTAATATATAAAAATGATCTTCCTTCTGAATAATTACCCCATGCTCATAGAATATTATTTGCAGATGACACTAACCTGGTTTTTAATGACGCTGACTCAACTACACTTCTAAAAAAAGAGTGCCTGGAAAGCCACGCGACAGAAGTAAAACTTTTTTTATTTTTTTATTTTTTCAATTTTTTATTCTTGGATTTTTCAATTTTGCATTATTGGACTTTTTAATATTGGGTTTTTGGACTTTTTAAATTTTGGATTTTGGACTTTTCATTTTGGTTCTTTCAATTTTTAATTTTGGATTTTTTAAATTTTCGATCTTTGAGTTGTTTATTTTTTTATTTTTGGATTTTTTATTTTTAATTTTATTGTTTATTAAATTTTGGATTTTTGGATGTTATAATTTTTAATTTTGTTTTTTTAATTTTGGAAATTTGTATTTTTTAATTTTTTATTTTTAATTTTTTTTAATTTTTGATTTTTTAATTTTGGATCTTTAAATTTTTTAATTTTGGATATTTTCAATTTTGATTCTTTGAATTTTTTGGATTTTTTAATTTTTTATTTTGGATTTTTAGATTTTTTCAATTTTGGTATTTTCGATTTTTAGTTTTAATTTTTTAATTTTTGAATGTATTATAAAAAATTTTGAATTTTTGGATGTTTTAATTTTTTTTTTAATTTTGGAAATTATTATTTTTTAATTTTGGATTTTTAATTTTGGATTTGCGCGGTAATGAACCTCCGGGTTCCATAAAATAGATAATATACCTTTAGATTGCTTAGGAATTGTCTATTGCCATTGAGGAATTAAGGTCTGAAAAATTTCCTTTGATTACTCCTAATCATTGTGTTCGCGCAAGCAACATGTTTCTACTTTAGAATGTTTCAAACTGTCCGCTTGCAATGTCCCGCTTTGATTGTCTTTTTATTCCCGCCTCAAGGCATTGTGGGATCATGCATGACTTGCTAATTTCCTTTGTTATATGCAGTGGCTTAGCGTCACTTCAGTTAGTATTGTACGAGACCTCACTCAGATAACAGTGTATCTAGTAGGCTCGAGTCATTCCCGCTTTTTCTACCAAGTTTCCATTAAACTTGCTCTGGAAAGCGGCGAATAGTCACAATTGTGCGCAATTGTGGCTCTCAGTAATTATTCATACATAATTACATATAATTCATAAAGTTCGCGAGTGAATTCTCCGAATTACAGAAGTTTGATATTTCGCAACAGTTGTGCAACCCACGCTACATGTTTCAGTGCTTATATCAGCTTTTACGACTAAACTACATACAAAAGTTTAGTGTTAACTTCAAGAGCAATTTAATCTACGCATTTTAAGCTATTATTTATCAAGGTTTTCAAGAAATTAATATTTACAGACACGTGGTGAATACGTACTCTTGCATCTTATGTATCAGTGTTTCTTTTCAATTAGTTTCAATAATTATTGTGTGTGAATCTAGTAAGTTGTGATTATTTCATATTTCAATTGTTCTCCTTAAGTAGTCCGTGGATTCCTGATACCAGAGTCCTGAGGTTACAGTCTATTTGCTCTCATTTTGATTCATTCGAATCTGGTCCTCACTAGCTATTCAGAGGTGGCTAATCTTTCCTATCTTATGCACTTCCGACTGAAGTCCCTTCCAAACCTAAAAGCAACATTTTATTCCTATTTGAGAAGTACCTTAACCTAACATTTGTTCCTCACGGTCCTGACCCGTACATTTGGTTCCTCAACGGACCGGACTACTAAGGAAACAATTTCATTATTCACACACACATATATATGGTTTGTCTCATCTTATCGATCTCGTTCATTGTATGCAGACTCAACCGCGACGGCATCCGCGTATTCAAGAGCTACGATTTCTAGTACATAAACTCTGTATCATCTATTCGGCAGTGCTTCAGTACTACAGAAAACACAACAGCTCAAAAGACATCAAGAAAGCAGTGAACAGCTGACTCACATATTATCGTGCAGCAGTGGTAGAATTCAATTGTCAATTGCAAGTAATTTCCACATTTCACACACAACATGGAAGGTGATTTACGAGCCTTAATTAGACGTAGAGGCGTTATTAAGCGAGAGCTTACTTTTCTACAAAAGTCTTGTGAAACTGCAAATCAAGACACCGATGTGTTCTTATTAAAAGTTAAATTTGACAAGATAAATGAAATATGGGACAAATTTGATATTGTTCAAACACAAATAGAATCTCTTGTGGAAGCAGAAGAAGATTTGGATGAACATGCAGAATACAAGGAAGGTATGATGAATGGTTACTTCGAGTTAAAAGCTAAACTCAGTGCGATCCTATGTCATCACGAGCAGCAAGTGCATAGTGCAAACTCTGTGAACAGTCAGCGATCTCATAACAGTGCCAATTCACATCATACTTGTCAGTCAGCTATTTCTCAGTGCAACAATAGGCCAATACAACTTCCTGCTATACAGCTTCCAACCTTCTCTGGTGACATCACAACGTTCAAACATTTTCAAGACACGTTCGGCAGTCTTGTAGCCAATAATGCAGCCTTAGAACCGATACAGAAATTGCATTACCTTCTGTCATCATTAAAGGGCCAGGCACACGCACTGATAAAAAATCTACCAGTGACTAGCGAAAATTTCAGTGTAGCATGGAATCTAATATGTTCCAGGTACGATAATACAAGAATTATTGCCACAGCTCACGTACGTAATCTACTCTCTTTACCAACGATGAAGAGTGAAAATGTGAATGATCTTCGTAGTATTCTTAACAAATTCCAAAGCAACATATATGCTGTGGAAGCTTTACATGTAGAGATACCATTACAAGATATTATGCTCATGCAGTTAATCTTGGACAGCCTTTGTGAGAGTGTACGAAAAGAATGGGAAGGAAGAATTGATTCTCAGAACTTCACACCACTTCAAGACCTCATCAAGTTTTTAGAAGCTAAGGCAAATTCCCTTGAAGTATTGGCAGATGTAAACAACACGTCCAGCCCATCTAAGCACAAAGGTGAGCAAAGTACGAAGAAGAAGTCAGAGAAACACACTCGTCATTCTTATGTTGCGACAAAAGAAGACACGTGCCCATGCTGCGATGATAATCATAATTTATTAAATTGCAAGAACTTCCAAGAACTAAGTGTATCACAACGATGGAATGTCATTAAATCTAAACGCTTGTGTTTTAACTGCTTCTCTCCTAACCACAGAAGAGATCAGTGCAAGCTAAAATCGTTTTGCAAATGTGGGAAAGGCTTTCATAGTAAATGGTTACACAATGACACACATTCAAGTGAAAAGGTTTCTCGCACGAGTACTTCTTCAGAAAGTTCTACAGCCAGCACGGCAACAAACATTCCAGCTAGTTACTGTTCTATAAAAGAAAAGGCTAGCCAATGTGAAATTCTTCTTGCAACTGCAGTGGTCGAAATAGAAGACAAAAATGGAAAACTTGTAAAATGCAGAGCTTTGCTTGATTCTGGTAGTCAGATTAATTTCATCACGGAAGATTTGGCAAGGAAATTACAATTACCAACTAGCGCAGTGGATACTCACATAAGAGGTATCAATGGCACCTCAGCTTGTGGTCACAGCATCACTATTAATATGAGATCCAGGATCCACGCTTTCCAAGCTAACCTAAACTGCCTAGTTCTACCTCACATTGTAAATAAGCTTCCTGCTGTTCAAATTGACCCATACAAATTCAATATTCCCAGTGAACTTCCATTAGCTGATCCTAAATTCCATGTACCTGGTGATGTACAATTGCTAATTGGTGCCAACTTATTCTTCCAATTAATCACAAACGAAAGAATAGTTAAACCAAATCAGCCTGTTCTGACCAACACCGAACTTGGTTGGATAATCAGTGGTACAGTTCCTAAGTCTGCCATTAAAAACAAGAAGGTGACGTTCTCACAGCATAACTTGTTTGTAACTGTCGACAACGTGGACAGGCAACTAAGGCAATTTTGGGAGCTGGAAGACTTCCCCAGCGCAGTACACACCAAAGAGGAACGTGAATGTGAAGAACACTACGTAGAAAACACTACTCGTGCAACTGATGGTGCATTCGTAGTGCAACTCCCCAAGAATCAACCTGTAGATTCTCTGGGCGAATCTAGGCAACAAGCTATAAAACGCTTAGGACACCTGGAACGCAAACTTGAAGCTAACCCTAGCTTAAAAGAAGACTATCCCAAATTTCTGGAAGAGTATGAAAATCTAGGCCACATGAAGAAGGTTTCACTTCCTCAGCCTGGAGAAAAATGTTACTACTTGCCGCATCATGCTGTTATAAAACCTAGTTCAACTAGCACGAAAACCCGAGTTGTATTCGATGCCTCAGCAAAGTCGTCTTCAGGCAAGTCATTGAACGACATCTTGAAACTAGGGCCAACTATACAAGACGATCTTTCATCTATTGTACTTCGGTTCCGCACCTACAAGTATGCATTTTCAGCAGACATTTCTAAAATGTACAGGCAAGTAAGGATGCATAAAGAAGATCAGAATCTTCAAAGAATTGTGTGGCGTTCAAGTCCTAATGAACCCATACAAGACTACGCTCTAACTACTGTCACTTATGGTACCAAATCTGCATCATTTTTGGCCATAAGATCTTTACATCAGCTTGCGCTAGAAGAAGAAGAGAAGTATCCGCTTGCTGCTCAGGCAGTACGGGAATCATTTTATGTTGATGACTGTTTAGCAGGCCACAATGACATCCAAGAAGCCCTGAAACTGCAAAGGGAGCTTACAGATATGCTCAATTGTGGTGGATTTCCTCTGCGAAAATGGTGTTCCAACCATGAAGCTTTATTGGAATCAGTACCTCCTTCACATCGAGAAACTCAATTGCCCCTGGCACTTGATAACAATGAAAACATACATGCCCTAGGATTACTTTGGCATCCAGTTAATGATGAATTCCAGATCCAATCACATCCTTCACTCCAAACCCATGTGCAAGGTAAACTAACCAAACGAAATATCCTTTCACTTATTTCATCTATCTTTGATCCGCTAGGATTGGCTAGTGTTATTGTTATAAATGCTAAAATCTTTATGCAATCTCTCTGGATTGAGAAATTAGACTGGGATGAAACCGTACCTGTGCATCTGGTGGAGAAATGGCTGGAAATCTGTGAAACATTAGCTACTATTCACACCTTGCGTATTCCCAGATATGTGCTTACATCTGGTACAGTGCAGGACATTCAATTACATGGTTTCTGTGACGCCTCCGAGAAGGCGTATGGAGCTTGTATATATATTCGTTCTGTAAATAGTGAAGGTGAAACTACTGTTCAATTATTATGTTCAAAATCTAAGGTTTCTCCTCTAAAGAAGCAAACCATTCCACGCCTTGAACTCTGTGGTGCACTTCTGCTAGCTAAATTATACAACAAAGTGCTAAGTGACCTCAAGGTACAACCTTCACAAAATTGTTTGTGGTCAGATTCTACTGTGGTACTTTCTTGGCTCAAAACTGATGCGCGAAAGTGGAAAACCTTTGTTTCAAATCGTGTGTCACAGATACAAGAACTTTCGGAGACTGCTACATGGCGCCACATTGCCACACATGATAATCCAGCAGATCTTGTCTCAAGGGGAATTTCTTGTGAGCAGTTATCTGAAATCGATTTGTGGTGGCACGGTCCTAACTGGTTATCTTCACCCGAGACATCCTGGCCAAAACAACCACAACAATTAAGTGTTCCTGATTCATCAGAACAACTTACAAATGTCTGTCTGGTGTCAACAACGGAGAAAGAACATTTTCTTACAACATTCTCAGATCTCCGACGCCTGCAAAGAGTAACATGCTACATGAATAGATTTATTGCTGCATGTCGCCATGAAACAAAATTTCATGGACCTATTACAGCTGAAGAGCTTCAACAAGCTTTACAAACTTGTGTTAAAAGTGCTCAGCATTCATCTTTTAAGAGTGAAATTGCAGATCTTAAAAATCAGAAAGAAACTTCTGCTAAAAGTTCTATTCATACATTAACACCATTTCTGGACGAAAATGGTCTTCTACGAGTTGGTGGTCGCATAGATAAATCTCATCTTGCATATGATGCTAAACATCAGATCATATTGCCAACCAAGCACCATCTGACTGCTCTAATTGTAAAGCATGAACATTTTAAACTTCTACATGCTTCACATCAGCTTATGATAGCTTCTTTAAGACAAGCATATTGGATCCCTTGCGTGCGCAGACTGGTGAAATCTGTTCTACACAAGTGTCTGACTTGCTATAAACTAAAGACACAATCTGTTCAACAGCTGATGGGCAATCTTCCTAACTACAGAGTAACTCCTGTTAGGCCCTTTCTACGATATGAAATGTCTTGAAAAATGGCAAAGTCTACAAAATCATCTGCATCAGATATGGAGAAGACGGTCTAATTCGTGTGGCGACAGTTCGCACTCCTAGTGGCGAATATAAGCGCCCGGTAGTGAAATTATGTCCATTGCCAGATCAATAATAAGTGTAATACAGTGCAATCAATATTTCATATCTCTTTATCGTTTTACAAGCAATTATAGTGCAGACAAACCGTTACATTGTAATAAGTGTTTTTTGGTTTTTCTCCTTACACAATAAGGTTTTATTTTCTCATATCGGAGATAAACTGTGTTATTGTGATGTATATAATAAGTGTTTTTTCTTTATGTTATTTCTCCATTTGAATGTATTTTTCATAGCTTGCTCTTTATCTATTTTGTTGAACTAAATAGTTCAAAGGGGTCGGTATGTTCGCGCAAGCAACATGTTTCTACTTTAGAATGTTTCAAACTGTCCGCTTGCAATGTCCCGCTTTGATTGTCTTTTTATTCCCGCCTCAAGGCATTGTGGGATCATGCATGACTTGCTAATTTCCTTTGTTATATGCAGTGGCTTAACGTCACTTCAGTTAGTATTGTACGAGACCTCACTCAGATAACAGTGTATCTAGTAGGCTCGAGTCATTCCCGCTTTTTCTACCAAGTTTCCATTAAACTTGCTCTGGAAAGCGGCGAATAGTCACAATTGTGCGCAATTGTGGCTCTCAGTAATTATTCATACATAATTACATATAATTCATAAAGTTCGCGAGTGAATTCTCCGAATTACAGAAGTTTGATATTTCGCAACAGTTGTGCAACCCACGCTACATGTTTCAGTGCTTATATCAGCTTTTACGACTAAACTACATACAAAAGTTTAGTGTTAACTTCAAGGGCAATTTAATCTACGCATTTTAAGCTATTATTTATCAAGGTTTTCAAGAAATTAATATTTACAGACACGTGGTGAATACGTACTCTTGCATCTTATGTATCAGTGTTTCTTTTCAATTAGTTTCAATAATTATTGTGTGTGAATCTAGTAAGTTGTGATTATTTCATATTTCAATTGTTCTCCTTAAGTAGTCCGTGGATTCCTGATACCAGAGTCCTGAGGTTACAGTCTATTTGCTCTCATTTTGATTCATTCGAATCTGGTCCTCACTAGCTATTCAGAGGTGGCTAATCTTTCCTATCTTATGCACTTCCGACTGAAGTCCCTTCCAAACCTAAAAGCAACATTTTATTCCTATTTGAGAAGTACCTTAACCTAACATTTGTTCCTCACGGTCCTGACCCGTACACATTGAGTTGATTGTTTTCTGTGCAGTCCGCTCCGAAACACGTAGTTTTGAGTGTGACTGATTTTGTGACTGATTTCGTTTAATGTGACTGATTTTCCAGATTTACCCCAACCGCGAGAAAAGAAGTTTTACTTCAAAAAGTGGATTCTACAATTTCACACTTACAATCATGGCTAAATGATAACAAACCCCACCTCACCGTAAAAAAATACTAATGCGATTCCACCAAAAGAATTTTGACAACCCTCTTTCTATTCATGTTAACGGAACAACCCTTGAAAAAAGTATGAATACCAAATTTCTTGAAAATTTCTTGGAATACGCATATAGACTACATAGCAAATAAACTGAGTAGATTTCACTTTTCCTTCCGTATTCTTGCTAGAGTAGTCTCTCTCGAAACTATTAAATCTGTAAACTTTGGAATTATATACTCACAAATTACTTATGGTATCTGTATCTGAGGTAGGCCTACATCATCAAAAATATCAACCATTTTCAAATTACAAAAGAAAATAGAAAAAATTATGTTGAAAGTGCCAGTCCTAGTAGAGAAGTTTTTCAAAAAGTTGAAAATTTTACCAGTACCCAGTATCTATATTTTAGAAACTGTATGTTTCGTACATAAGATTAAAGAATCTTTCACAAAAAAACTCAGAATATCATACTCATAATACCAGAATAGCTAATTAACCTCATCTAAATAACCATAGGCTCACGAAATGCTTAAGTTTTTCAAAAAGTTGAAAATTTTACCAGTACCCAGTATCTATATTTTAGAAACTGTATGTTTCGTACATAAGATTAAAGAATCTTTCACAAAAAAACTCAGAATATCATACTCATAATACCAGAATAGCTAATTAACCTCATCTAAATAACCATAGGCTCACGAAATGCTTAAAAGTATAACGCATCAAGGAATAAATATTTATAATAAGTTACCTGATGGGTTTAAAGCTCTTTATAACAATGCTTTTAAAAATTAAGTTTAAAAAATCCTGTTATTGTATCAACCCTTTTCTGTCCAAGAATTTCTTGGTGTACAGATGATGGACTTATCAATTTAGTTATGCTTTTTGAAGGAGAGATTTCCTCTTAATCCTAATATAAGTATTTTATATCTCAGTGTTAACAAGTTGTAACATATGTTGTATTGGACTTAAGTGACGAAACCATGAATTTTGTAACAAAATTCTTCTGGCGAATAAATTGAATTGAAACTATAAAATGCACGTGCTAGGTTTAATGTTTACACCATTTCCCTCGCGGGCGACGTCATCGTGCGCACCGAACGATATTAGGTAACTGCGCATGTGAAATGAGCACCCCTTGACTCAATTAGACTGAATGCAATAAGCTCTGCGCTAGAAGATTCGCGCTAGTACCGACAGAGGTCAGGTCCAGACATGTCCAGACGTGTCTACACAGGCACGCGTGCTTCTATCAAACTTTGAGACCATTCACCGAACTTTTTAGACACGCCTCGTATATAGGCTTTTTTTTAAATTTCGGGGGGATGTATCCCCCTAACCCCCCCTGCGTCCGCCACTGTCTATGAGATCCTTCAAATCTCCTGGCTCAACACTTTCACATCCTCAGAATTGACTCATTATCGTAATTATTTTTACAAAGAATAAAACTTAACAAGAAGTAGTATTCTCATTATCTACAACAGAATGTCATTTTTCCAATATCTTCATCAAGAGGACAAGATTCACTTATGTACTGTTGCTAGAAACAGAAAGTTCGCCCAGCAGGAAACCCAACCATTTGTTCTCTTTCAAACTGTGAAAGAGAATTACTTCTAAAAAAACAGTATGGTGTGGACAGTATGTGATAAATACAACTTAATTTATTAACTTTATAACAAAAATTAACATATTTCTGTTTCACATTTTTTATAATTTATATTAAAATAACGAATATTTTGTTTAAACGGAATTAGTAAGTTTTTTTCATTACAAACATTAAAACAAATCGTAAAATCGAAACACTTGCAAAACTAAATTATTCTTACAGGCATTGGTAGTTCTTGTAAATTGAAGATTTTTAAAAATATTTATGATAAAGAAGACGTCAAAGCATATTTTTCCTTTCTATACTGGCAATTGCCGATGGCTATTTTTCCCCTCTAAATAAAAAAATCGACTACACTGTTATTAAATAAACTCACTTTTATAATGCACACTGATGATATTAAAACACTATATTAGAACTGAAATTACCGATGCACGTAGATATTTTAACTCGAATCGAAGAGGACAAAGTATTTTGAATTATTAGCATATGTGTACCCAGTACGATGAATAGCAATTCCCTGGAGCCATAATTCTGAAACATATGTAATATAATTATAAAACAAAAAGTATGAACCTATGTTATGGATGGGCCTACTTCTTAAAGAAGTTGACGTTAAAAATATTACGCATATAGGCCTATAGTAATAATCACAAGAAAATCATTCATACTTTATTACCTTATTTTGAAATTCCATCTCTTTCAAATGACGTTGACTTAATGAAAATAACATTCTATTACTAATATGATAAACCATTCAAATACTATTATTTGTATTTGTTTTCCACACAAAATTAAAGACAGCTATAATTCTGGAGCATCTATTATTCGTAAGCCTCTATAGGATATTTAGAAGCAAGCAAACGTAACCTAAAATTATTTCTAAAATATCAATGACAATAGAAACAAAATATTTACATATTTATATCCAAGTCCTTTACTTTCTATAACTACTGTGTTATATTAATCAAATACTATCATCTGTTTACCACACACGAAATTCATAACGGAAAGCTGAAATATATAAATCAAATTGTCAAGAATGGATGCAAAATTCAGGGTAGAGCTAATTTTTTATATGATGTCTGGGATGGTTTTGAGAGTAATTTCTGACATTTTGCCAACAAAATTTTTTGCCGCCGGAGCCGCCATCTTGAAAAAACTTCAAAATTTTCTATTTTATTTCTGTTTTTGCCCATTATCTGCTAAAATACGCACCTGAAAAATATGTTTTATTATCCATCTTAAAAGTAGACTACATTTTCTACAGTTTGAGATCAAATTGAGTTTTCTACCATGAATAGTTTCGGAAATACAACTCTCCGAATTTCAGCAACATTTTGCAAAATATTAAAAAATCTGAACTTTCAACTAGTTTTTGCTCGCTATCTCCTAAATGACCAAACCTAGTAAATCTCCATATGGAAATTTAAACTAGAGGTAATTTGCAACTTGTCGAGTACTTTAAACTTATACTACCTCTTACAGGTCACAAGATACACACGTTTAAAAATATATATACACCAACGATTGATTAATTACATGTGCATACAAGTTAGGAGCAATAACTGCACAGAACATTCGTTTATATACAAAAAGATTTATTTAGCTGGAGTTCTGGTGAAACACTGCATTGAATGACTTGTTTGTCCATAGTCTTAATTAAAAAATTACTTCTTATTAAATCTATGAATTCTTTAATTAAGTTACTACAAATTCTTTAAAACTTTACATCGTTACTGAAAACTAGTTCTGAAGTTAACTATTTAGGTTAGCTTTGTCATGTACTATGATAAATGTTTGAACTTACATTTTATTCTTGAAACTTCCAGCGTCGCCATCTTTAATTACTTCAAGGTGTTGAAAAGTTGAGCAGCAAGAGGGCTTTTTGCGGCAATGTAAGCCCTTAAATAACTTTTCTACTGACGCTATAATCCGGAAAATCCACTGTCAATATGTCACGAGAGATTTAATATTTTACGCGTCTATATCGGTACTTAAGTCGTTATTAAAGTGAACCTTTCATTAAACACTTTGTAATTTAATGTATACTTTGGTAACTTACGTGTAAAACAGTAATATACAATGTTCGACAATAATCGTGAATATTCGATCTTATTCCGAAATTTTAACCAATAAAATACACATCTGAATTATGCGAAGATTTGCTCTTTACACACACACACACAATTAAAGGAATGCCGATTCAGCAACCTTGAAGACGCAGGTGGACTCAAGCTATCGCTGACATAAACATTCTTATACTGTACTCTCAACATTTCCTGGTATCTCATATCATATGCTGTCTGCTTCAATATAGCCTTTTCTACTATGGTAACTTAAATTGTCAAAATAATAAATATATTTTCTTTTCGTTCATTAGGACCTAACGTTCTGGCATTACAGATGTTTACTATCGAAGACAGCTGTCTTTCCATTCATTTAACATGTGCTGTCCACCAGGGAATCTGCATTCTATACATATACATATACTACAAGATGCTATGGACTCTGGTCAATTAGGAGGAGCCCTATTCATCGATTTAAAGAAAGCATTCGACACAGTTGATCACTCAATTTTACTTTATAAACTAGAGATGATCGGTGTTAGAGGCTTATGTCTAGACTGGTTCAAAAGCTACCTCACAAATAGACAACAATACACCAGAATAAACAATACCAACAGCACTATAGCAAGCTTAACCATAGGTGTCCCACAAGGGTCCGTTTTAGGTCCATTACTGTTTATAATATATATTAATGATATCAGTTACATAAACTTGAAAGGTACCATAAAGCTTTATGCCGATGACACTGCTATATTGTATAAAGAAAAAACGGAAAGGGATGTAATAATAGCAATGCAACAGGATATTAACAAAATAATACTTTGGATGTATCTCAACAGGCTTTCAATTAATGCAGAGAAAACTAAAGGCATGCTCTTTCATTCTCACCTACACACTACTAAATTACCCTACAATCTAACATTAGGATCAAATAAAGTCGAAATCGTAACGTCCTATAAATATGTAGGACTAGTACTGGACTCATGTCTTAACTGGAACATGCATGTTACCAACATTAGCAATAAGTTATTACCTATAATCTCAATTTTCCATAGACTGAAATATCTAAATCTACCAGACAATATATGCAAAAATTTATATTATGCCTTCATACACTCTAGGCTATCGTATATGAATGTCATCTGGTCCTCATGCAATGAAACACTTTTAAGGCGACTTGAAGTATTACAAAACAGATCACTACGAACCTTATTTAACCTCCCATTCCAGTATAACCGTCACTCAATGTATTTGTCACTAAAAATTTTACCTCTACACTTAGATATAGACAACGCTTGTCTAATACTTATCTATAAGATCATTAACCATAAAACGCACAGCAACATCTCACTACTTAATTGTTCGGAGATCCATAATCACAACTTAAGACGTCCACATAATATCCATACACTCTCAATCTCAACGACACGATTTGGGACCAAAAATATAATTCGAAGATGTGTCCAGCTATATAATCTACTGCCCAACGAAACTAAACTATGTAAAAGTACAAATAACTACAAGAAAGAAGTAAAAAAATATTTGTGGAAAAGCTATGAAACTGAAACAACTTAACAAATTAGATTGCTCAGATTAAAACTTGGTATTATACTATCCCCCATACCGATATGTAAGATGGAATTAATGGACTGTAACTATAACTGTGATTTAACATCGTAATATTCTATACTGCTAGAGAAAATTTATCTCTTAGTGTAAATAGCAGCCAACTATGATAAGCTATAGATTGGTAAAGAATGTTAGTAAAAAGTTAGAATGTTCTATAATAGCCATGTATGTTTGTAAATGTTTTGTAAATTAGATATCATTGTATTGGAATCTTGTTTCATATTATATTGTAAACAGGTATCATATGTATAAGTTATTTGCATTCTTGTATCAAACTTGTACCATTGCCATGTCCCAATGTGAGCATGATGCTCAGGGACTGTATCCATGGGCATTTCAAATAAATAAAATAAAATAAATAAAATAAAAAAAATATAAACAGACCGTTGTAAAAACCCGGAAACCTGCCATATAAAAAAATAATTTCTCATCAGTCTCATAGTGACAAGCTGGACGGACAAACACAACGACGACCATGGCTAACAAAAAAGGATAACGCTTAGGAAGACATGCAAAACTAAGAACTGGAAACTGGAATGTCAGAGGTTTGGGAAATAAAGATTTAGAATTAACCGCAGAACTGAAACAAAGAAATGTTTATATAGCAATCACAATGGAAATAAAGAAGAAGTTAAACAGAACCAAAGAGATAAATGATTAGACGATGATTTATTCGGGAGTAGAACAAACTACAAGAGCTGCTAAAGGAGTTGCCATTTGGGTTGACAGAAAATGGAAAAATAAAATACTGGGCTATGAATTTACAAATGAAAGGATAGTAAATGTAAGATTTAAAACGGAGAGAGGAAAACTACTGGTAATAGAAGTATAATTATGCTCCTGAAGATGGAAAATCTGAAGAAACCAATCAATTCTATGATAAGCTTTAGAAAGTCGCAGATAAATATAACAAAACAGACTACATAATACTTGCAGGAGATTTAATTGCAAGAGTGGGGAATTCCCCCATCCCAAATGTTTGTGGTATATCTGGAGAAGAAGTGGTGATTGAGAATGGCAAGACACTGAGTAATTTTGCAACACTTAACGACCTAAAGATAACCAATACATTTTACAAGAAAAAAGATATACATAAGTATGCATGGGCTGCCAGAGGATCCCATTCTAAAAAAAAACGTCCTGATGAGGTAATATCATTTCTACATCACTTCATTGAAAATTTTCTCCCTGAAGATGTAATAGCACTTCAGCTTTTTTGTGACTCTTGTGGTGGCCAGAATAAAAATTATTCTGTTTTCCGCTACCTACACTGGTTGATTCATGGAAAGAAAAGGTTTGAAGAAATTCAAGTTACATTTCCTGTTAGAGGTCACAGCTATCTGGAATGTGACAAGAATATGGGGCTCATCAACCAAAAGAGTTGTGTAGAAATTCCTGCTGTGTGGAACGACGTAATAAGAAGTGCTAGGAAAAAGTCATCTGCCTTCACCGTGGTTGAGATTCAACAACGTTTTGTACATAATTGGACATTACATTTCCAAAGTCCTTACAAGAAGAAGTGTCCATTTCAGACTGGTCCTATTGCAGAACTGAAGTTATCGCAAGATTACCCTAGATTTTAAGAACTACATAATGGACAATGGAAGAGCTAGGATGTTATTGATAAAACATTGTGTAAAGCTGGAGTACAAGTTTTCCACAAAGATAACACTCCTACATTACTATATCAAAGTCCAGTTCCAGTTCCTGCGGCAAAATTTCAAGAACTACAGGTACTTAAGAGATTCTGCAGTGAATCTGCCCAGGTGTTCTTCGGTGCCTTGCCGCAGAGTACTACAAGGAGTGTTGATCAAGATGACGAAGCTTTCCCACCACCATGCTGAGTTATAATGGAGGAATAAGTACATTTTCCTCATTTGCAGTATGCACATTGATCGTTTTTCCATGCCAGGGAGTGTACTTGCTATGTTCTATCTTTTGTATTGTTGTAAAGAATAGTTGTATCGCATAATTATTTTACAGTATCACTTGTACACTCTCAAGTTATATTTTTGTCATCAGTATTAATTTAAATGAATATACGTTTTCGTTCCAATTGGTTTTGAATCTCTACATCAAATAACTTTTTTCGAAGAAAATGCGACTTTGATCGTTATTCCCTTGGACCCTTCAATTCTTAGTGCTTGTTTGATTAGCGTGCGATGTGCGGAGCAGTGACAAAGAGCCTCTAAGTGCCACTCCTCCTATAACATGTTTCCATTTTCGGAGAACTGTATCTGCTATAGGAAATAATTTTTTCAGAGGATGCTGCAAAGTGTTCTTCTAAAATAAAACACCGATCTTTCCAAATTAAAACGCTGTACCTACACCAACTTTTCTTATTATTTTCTTTTTACATTTTTTAATAATTTTTTTAAAATTTTATTACTTTTATTTTTTTATTGGCCAATGTGAAGTTACCCCGAGTCCCTGAGCCGTAGGCTATTCCCGTAGGCAAGCTATAAGTTCTACATTTACAATTTGTATGTACAATGATTAATCAACTGTTCCTTTTCACTTGACTGTCCTTTGTTACAAACACAATTACAACCCTGAATATACAGAAGGAAGTGAGAAAACAAAAATGGTACAGTTCTTCGCACTACAATTATTCACCCTTTTTTCAGTCTTCCTCGTCCTGCTCTCGCCTGTCATCAAGAACTTTCTGTGCAAAGGTTTTGAATACCTCGAAGTTGTTCTTCCTTGTCCAGAAGGTTAAGTCCGAGGCCCACGGTTCGTCTTCAGTCATCGCAGCCGCTCTGAGCATGCTCCTGGCATCCTCATGTCTGGCACACGTATATAAAACATGGTACATGGAATCATCTTCGCAGTTCTCGCAGCAACATAATGAATCTTCTGCTAAATTAAATCTGGCTAGATATGCTAAGAATGATCCTTGCCCTGTTAGAAACTGCGATGTGGCGAAGTCCGGAGTTATCCAGGGTTGTTTCAGTCGTTTGATGACACTCGGGAAGAAGTCCTTAATAAATTCTTGGAATTACTGTTTTGGTTGTTAATTACCATGTAATATTTAACTATAAAACAACACAGGTTTTACTGTGAGAAACGGCATTTAGAATATCCTAGGCAAAACTCGACTTTTCGTACCTTCGATAAGTTTTCTAAAATGTGAGGAGTTGTAGATACCTCTGTATCTGGTGACCTATAATAGGTATCAAAACGTTAAAATACTCAGCTTGTTGCAAATTTACTCTAGTTTAAAAGTTATCCTTCAAAATTTTACTGAAGGTTTGGTCATTTAGAAGATAGCGAGCAAAAACTAGTTGAAAGTTCAGATTTTTTTATTTTTTGCAAAATGTTGCTGAAATTCTGAGAGCTGTATTTCCGAGAAAACTCAATTTGATTTCAAACTGTAGCAAATTTTGTCTACTCTTAGGATGGATAGTAAAACATATTTGTCAGGTGCGTATTTTGGCAGATAATGGGCAAAAACAGAAACAAAAATTGCAGTATTTTCAAGATGGCGGCTCCGGCGGCAAAAACTTTTGTTGGCAAAATGTCAGAAATTACTCTCAAAACCATCCCAGACATCATATAAAAAATTATCTCCACCCTAAATTTTGCATCCATGTGGTTTTTTTGTGACAATTTGATTGGACTACTAAATTACTTTTTAAAAATGATTTACAATATAAAGAATTTTTTACATATTTACGCCTATGGTTATAAATCTAAAGAAGATGGGACGTTTTCTTTTTGAAGTACTGTACAATAAGTTTTAAATACGTTTCATAAAATTTGAATTATTTCTTCACCATTTAACGAATAAAAATTTCATCGCGATATACAGGAATAACTTAAAATATTTTGAATTATTTGTCACTAAGCTACACATGTCTCTGCCACTGCAAAATAATTAGTGTTCCTGTTTTTTATGGCAACCTTCAAGGGTTATTTTCAACATAATATAACCAATTATTACTTTAGACAGACATTAATTCGTTATTTCTTTTAAAAAATCAATACTTTTTTTCTGGCGATCTCACACTCTCCTAGGCAGAATATAGGTATCTGATTTCTGGAATATAACTTAAACGTTATTAATCGCCAGTTTTTATAAGAAAACCAACATTATTCACCTTTATTGATAGAAGTAAGCATGAGGCAGAACGAGATGGCAGGACCTCGTCTGACCCTGTCGACTTATGTTTAACTGCATGAAAAAGGTTCCCATTGAGTCGTCATGATGGCAGCATTACGCAGTTTTGTTCCAATTCCGCTGCAGCGTAACGTCATCGATTGCTGAAATAGCGCTGAGAAAAAGAATATGCTCTATTCCTTTTCTCAGCGCTGTCAGCATTTTTATTCCAAAGCTAAGTAATGACGTCATTGCTGCCACCCGTTTCCACAGCGCTTTGGCATCGGTTCCATCGGCCTGTGGAGATGGTCAGCGTATTCCTTTTCTCAGCGCTTTTACAGCGGGCCGGTGGCAATCGAAGACGTCACGCTGCAGCGAAATTGGAACAAAACTGCTGGATTTATGCTGCCATCAATGGCGACTAAATTACTAGTGATTCTAATATTTTATTTCACGAAGCATTGGTGTTTTACGGTTGCAAACAAATAGAATTTACATTATTATTGACATAGCTAAACGTCTCCTCATCTGGTAATAACTGAAAATATCCCCCTTTGCCGTACCCGTCACGTCTAGACTAAAACTTTCGGAAGAAATTCTCCATATAAAATCCAAACACAACTGACAAGTGTCACAATTTTTAATATAAAACATTTTTCCAGCTAGGGGTTCTTAAATAGCGAATACCATATCAAATTAACTCAGATAGGATAATATAATTGCTGGTCAATGATTTTAAACATACCATCTAGCAGTGGCAGCTCGCACATATTCAACAACCAGTGCCAATACCGGATATAAAAAATACTACTATTAGTACTACTGAGACCATAGAAACTATAAAAACAACTACATAATTACAAAATTAATAATAATAATAATAATAATAATAAAAGGAACAACTCACCAAAAGACCATAAACGCAACCAGTGTACACCCTGCTGATGAGACTAATATTTTCGATAGATAAAATCCATTCGCCGATCCTTCTCACTTGAAAACATATCAATAACTTTTTTGTTGAAATTGTCTATTTTACAAACGAAAGTTTTTTCACACGACAGCATTCCTAAAGCCGTTAATCTGTCTTCTTTCATAGTGTTCCTAAGAAACGTTTTAATCCGTTTCAACATGGAAAAACACCTCTCTGCTTCTGATGTTGACATAGGCATTGTTATCAGCATTTTCAAAAGTGTTGCTGTTTCAGGGAAAAGATCACATAGCTGATTGTCCAAAATGAAGTTTAAAAGTGGTACTGCACCAGAAACCGCCCTTAACTCTGGTCTTGTGTAGCACAATTCCAACTCACTTTTCAATCTCTTTCCGTCTAAAGATGGGCACATTTTAATGGTTTGGCTAAGATAACTGTCTGGAAACTGGATTCTGTAATTTTCAAATTGTTAAACGTCAAATAATTTGGTAGCTGTAAGGTGGTCGGTAAACTGAAATCGGAACTTTATATCTACGATAATTGCGTCACAAATTTCTACTGCTTGCCTTTTTTTATCATCAGAAAAAACATCAGCACGCCTTCTTTTAAACGATGTTGCATCATCTATGTTCGTGGTTTCACTTTCAACTTCAGTAATAACGTCTTCAATTTCTTCCCTAACTAATTGTATACATTCCTCGAAATTACGGATGTTTCGCCGAACTTCGACGGGATCATTACTTCTCTTCTGTAGCTGATTGAAAATTATTTCTACATGGGGCATTATTTTGTGGAAAAAGGTTAACCAGAAGACAAAATGTTTATCATTCAACAATAATTTGTATGCACTGGCTTGGCTCAGGCAGTGGCGTAGCAAGCTTAGGTGGTACCCGGTGCGGAAAATTTCTTGTCCCCCCCCATTTAAATTATGAAAAGATTCAACAGTTCCAAGTGTTATTTTTTGCATAGTCAAAGGTAATCCCACGAGAGTTTAAGAGTTTATCGATAGATGCAGCTGCAACGAATTTATCTGAATTTTCTAACTCGTAAACTCAACGGATTATACAAAATTAGTAGCCTAATAATTACTTTGTTATATAAAAACAAAATTAAGCTCCAAAATAATGGCATACTATGAATCAACCATCCATAAAGCGATTCGAGTTACCATGTTGTCGCCATTTTCAGTGGCGGACGCAGGGGGGGATAGGGGGGCCCCCGAAATTTGAAAAAGGCTATATATACACTTTAAGTGGCCAGTTTTATAAACTAGTTGTATAATATGTAAGTTGATTAATTTTTTTAGTATTCTTTCTACCTATTCAAATCCCCCCCCTGCACCACCTCTTCCAGCGCAACAATGGGTAAGGATTGTGGAAGGTTATCGCTGGGCACCAGAGGCTCTGAAAACGAATAAATGCACTGGGGATGGTACAAAGCAAAAATATTTCGAAGAGCCTACAAACTTTATAGCCTCTTCGAACTAGTGGAAACACCTAAATAAGAAAGATTAATTTTTTTTTAAACAAATATATTAAGAAAATGTCTACCATTAATACATAACACTGCAATGAAGAAAATTTACAAGTAATTTATACATGCTACAGTCTGATTACATGCAATATTCATTGAAGACATTTATGCTGAGTGGTTGTTAATTATTTTTATACAATAAGTTCATTAAATCCAAAATTTTATACAATAAAATTACTTCTGTACAATAAAAATAAAACCAAATGGATTATTTACTAATTTACATACAGGAATCATTCTCTTGCATACATTATCTTGCATTAAGCAAGCAAAATTTCATTCCTTTTTGTTTATTTCAATTAGTTTAAATAATATACATAAATTTCAAAATCTGAATTTCATTACATGCGATTATGATTTTAAAATTTAAATAAATATTTTATACAGGACAGATAGACCCTTTTAAAATTCTTACTGATTAATAATCAATTAAAACTTCAAATGTACAATATTAAAATTATTCTAGACGGACAAACTTAAACTATCTACTAATTCACATCAAGGAAACACCATCTTAAATTACTTAATTCATTTAAATTCATTTATATAACAGCACCAATGGTATTTCCTTAAGGACAACAGAATTACACTAAATATTAAATCACATTAATATTTTACTAACCTGTATTCAGTTGGGCCAGATACTTACTACCAATAATTCATTCTCTTGGGGGCCCCCACAAGAGAATGCTCTTTGCACTTCCAAAATTTAGAAGTTTAACCAATAAACGGATTTCCAGTAGGAGGTGAGCGACAACAAAATAATTAAAATGTCCATTTGCAAATAAGGAACCTGCCCAAACTAAATTGAAACAATAAAATGTTAATGCAGAAAAACCCTCAACCACATCACATTACAGTCCCTCGTGTAAAATAATATTAAGCCATATTAATTTCAAACTTCTTTTACAATGGCTACTAAATTAAAAAAAATGCACTGACACGAGGCTGAAAATATAACAAACCTTTAGGCTAACAGAATCTAAGTACAGTTCATCAAATAGCTTTGCCAAAATATTATATTAAAGCTAAAAATGAACTGCAAACAACAAACTGAAGTTACAGATTGAAAAAGATTTAATTCACTCACCTCCAAGCTGGTCTGGTTAAGTTTTGCAAGGCGCCATTACGGCACTGTTTGTGGAACACGACCATACTGGTCTAGCTCAGAAGTACAAAGAGAACAAAACGCGGGCTCCCAGCTTCCTATATAGATTCGACTCCGATGTGCAGTTGTCTTTTACTGCATTGCGGACATTTTTGACTTATTGAAAAACACTTTACATCCTATTAATAAAAATTGACAGTCGCAATGTGAGAACAAATAATATATCTCGTTGTAAACACTGGAGACTAGAACCACTGCGACCAAGATTTCGTTGCAGGCAGCTGACTGCACGAATGGAAATTTACCAGCGCGTACGAAAGAGACGGCTGAGCATAAGGAAGAGAGGCGCGCGGGGAATAAAGGGGAACTTCACTAAATGAACAGGCAGGAGTATTTAAGCAGCTCACTAGCGCGCATTACAAAATGCACGATACATTTATATGTTAAGTTTTCATCATTCATCAGGAAATTCTTATGACAGAAACAATTCGTGTCATTATTCAAAGTAATAATGGCACAAACACCCCCTCCATGACTTGGAATATATGCTGGAATATATTCCAAAGCATGCAGGTAATCTCTCATAGGAAAAAAAATATTACTTAATAAACAAGTGGGAAGAAATTCAAAAGTTCACAGAAAGAGTCTCAAGGCGTGTGAGCACTTCGCCAAGAACCGGATCCGATAAGAGCACTTAATTATTTGGGAGGATTTTACCTTGTTTTGGAGTCCATTCTTACAAACTAGGTATCCAACCCTTTTCACTATCGTCCATGTCGGTGCTCGCTGGCAGGCACTGTATTTTCACGGAGAAGAGACATTATAGGCGAGACGACGTCTTCATTTCTCCTACAGTGAGACTGTCCAGCTTTTCAGGAACCGAGTTCAGGAAGTTGCCCACTCCGTCTTGATCTCCCAGTGACTCCGCATCTCCCACTCAAATCAAGACCTCCTGAAATTACAAGGCTAGCGGCAGATCACAGTAATACAAGGCAAGATACAATTGACATATTACCCTCCTGCATAGAAATTTTAAGTTAATATCTTTATTTAAATAAAAATCTACTCTCCTAAATTGAAATTGGGGAATTAAGTTCTATATAATTGAATATTTCAAAGATATTTGAAAAGATTTTACAAAACTACCATCGGAGTAAAACCTTCAGGATGCAGTTCTACATATACATTTAACATTACACTATCACAACTAATTAAAATACACTGCATCACTATATTTACAATTTAAATTATACCCTTTTACATGGTAATCACCACGACATTAATTTAACATAATTAGAATACTATATTTACAAAAATTATACAAGTATGAACATTATGTTCGTCTGATTCCTTGGCTACTCCTCATATTTAATCTAAAGTCTTTGGAAAGTTTAGCTGACTTTGGAGAAATAAAAAACAGAGACCGTATCACCATCTTGTCCTAGATCGGAGTCCCACTCGACTTGAGATCCCCTCAACTCTTTCGACTGCTGGGAATAGGGACATCCAGTATCTTCTGTCTTAGTCTTCACCAACTCTCGCCCTGGCTGGTGTCGAATCTGAAGTCGTGTAGCAAACCATCTTCTTCCTGGTACTCTGAAATTCTGTTCTCTTAGGAAAAACTTAAGATCAGGTCTTTTTAACATGACTGACATGTGCCTTGACTGTTTTATTTGATACACAATCTCTTAAAAGCACAGTCACAGGGGTTAAGAACCTGTCTAACACGTAAGGACCTTTGAACTTTCTAGCGAGCTTCGCAGAAAATCTGTCCACTGCCTTACTTTTGGGAAAGTTTTTCAAATATACCCGGTCGCCTACCTGAAAATTAACTGGTCGTCTATTAGCGTCGTAACGTTCTTGAGTTTTCTGGTGAGCAAGACGCAGATTGGCAGCTGCCTTTTTCCAAATCTCTTTAACTCTACCTGCGTCTTGTTCTTCCGGCAAGAGCTCTGCTAAAGACCAAGCATTGGTAAGGGGACTATTGGGCGGAAAAGCAAACATTAACTGAAAAGGAGTTTGTTTGTGAGCTTCATGTCGTGCGGTGTTAAACGCAAACTGTAACCAGAACAGTTCCTTGTCCCAGGCGACATGCTCGTCTGAATGGTACGCAATCAATGCGGCCTTCAGATTTCTATTAAAACGCTCCGAAAAGTTTGGAGAAGGGTGAAACGGAGCTGTACGGATATTCTGAATACCTAACGAGAATAGGAATTTCTTAAAGGACTTAGAAATGAAGCAACTAGCGTTATCTGAAACTAAAGACTTCGGAAATCCTGTCATAGAAAAGATTCTTTTTAGACTTTGAATAGTAGAATTAGTTGTAGCATCTCTCAAGGGAAATAGCCACACAAATTTAGAAAATGCATCTACTGCTACAAGAATATAAGCGTTTCCGCTTCTCGAACGGGGTAATTTGCCAACGAAATCAATATGTAACCTATCCATGGGTGCGTTAGGCACACTAGAAGCTAGAAATCCGATTTTGGTACATTGAGCAGGCTTGGATATGGCGCACTGCTGGCATGCCTTTATCCTCGCTTTTATGTAACCATCCATACCCTTCCAAACAAAGGATTGTTTAATTTTCGCCCGCGTCTTGTAGAACCCTAAATGTCCTCCCACTGGAGACTCATGGTGATATTTGAATACCATGTCTCTTAATGCAGCTGGTAAGACAATTTTAGAGGGTGACCTACGCGCTGGGGCACTATATAATACATTATTTCTAAAGACATAGTGGCGTATGTCTTCTCCACCTTTAAGGCGGGCTATAAGGGTAGCTAACTCTTCATCATTGGCCTGATGATCAGTTAAAGAAGTGAAAGCAAGAGGAAAATCACCTAAAATGTTTCCGATCATGCCAGATAGCTCTTTAGGCTCTTCCAAAACATTTTCTGGACTTTGTAATATTTCTTCTGGACTAAACATACGGGTTAAGCTGTCGGCTACTACATTGTCAGTCCCTCTAATATGTTTAGCTTTAAATTTAAATGCGGAAAGCCTGACTGCCCACCTCGCAATTCTTCCTGTGGTACGAGGCTTGGCCAGCACCCAACTCAAAGCTTGGCAATCGGTTTCCAGCAAAAATTCTACATGTTCTATGTAAAGCTTGAATTTCTCCACTCCAAAGAGTACAGCGAGAGCCTCAAGCTCATACATAGAATACACGCGTTCCGGAGGGGTCAAAGTCCTAGAGGCATACGCCACAGGCCTTCTACCCCCTCGAATTCTTGGAGGAGAACAGATGCCAAAGCTACAGGCGATGCGTCGCACTGCAGGATGAATTTCTTGGAAAAGTCCGGCATGGCCAAAACAGGGGGAGACATGATCAACAGTTTAAGTTTTTGAAAAGCTTCCTGGCACTCAGGTGTCCACACAAACTTGACATTCTTTTTTCTCAAATTATTCAAAGGCGCTGAAATTTCTGTCATGTTAGGGATAAATTTTCTAAAAAAATTAATCATACCAACGAATCTGGCTACACCTTTTACATCTTTAGGAGGTGGAAATTTCTGAATAGCCTCAGTCCGTTCCGGGTCAATGGTGACACCATCGGCAGACACCAAGTGACCAAGAAAGGAAAGACGCCGAGCAGCAATATTCACTTTTTCAGGATTAAGGGTTAGACCAGCATTCCTTAATCGAGAAAATACCTCCCTTAGATGCTCCAGGTGCTCCTCAAAGGAATCAGAGTAGACTACTAAATCATCTAAGTAATGGTAGACATATTTAAACTTGACGTCAGAAAATATTTGATCTAACAAGCGTGTGAGGACCTGAGCCCCAGTGGCGAGGCCGAAAGGGATTCTAGAGAATTAATAGGTGTTCCAGTCACATATAATGGCTGTATAGCGCTTAGATCGCTCTGTAAGAGGTATCTGGTAATAGGCTTGGTTAAGGTCCAACGAGGAGAAAATTTTGGCACCGGAAAAGAAACTGAACGCTGAATGAATATCAGGTAAAGGCACAGAATCTATCTTGATCTTGGCATTGAGATGTCGATAATCAATTACCGGTCTGAACTTCCCTCCAGGTTTCGGTACTAGAAAGATTGGACTACTATAATCGGACTTGGAAACCCTGAGGACTCCTTGTTCGACCATAGTATTAATATGTTCTTTCAAGATGGCCATTCGAGGCGGTGACATCCTGTATGGAGGTCTACGAACGGGTTGAGTATCGAGCAGCTCAATGTCATATTCTAGTACATTAGTCAACCCTAACTTCGGTGTCAAAACATCTGGGAATTCCTCTAATAGACGCGTCACTTGGTTTTTGTCACTTGGTCCCAAATGCGCCAAGTCTACAGAGACAGAACTAACATTCTCAGGTAATAAATCAGATGGATTTAGAAAATTTATTAACTTACTGCTGTCAGATGACATTAAATTACAGAACGGAACACCGAAAAACAAATCAAATTTGAAATCAGGAGAAAATTTGAAATGACACTTCTTACTGCCAAAATCTAAAAATAAACCTGCCTTCTGCATAAAAGGATAGCCTAAAATGACAGGCATTACTAAATTCTCACAAACAACAAAATGACACTTCCAAGTGAAATTCCCAATTTTGATTTTTAAAGACACAGAACCTACCGATGAAAGTAACTGATCATCTGCCGTTCTATAATTAGCATTTCCCTTAACGATTCTAGGCATGTGTTTATTTGCAAGACACATCCTATTATAGGCGTCTTTTGAGAGTAAAGACACGGCTGCCCCACTATCCAGTAGTGCGGACAATTTGAATTGACATATTTCAACCCCAAGCATCGGTAACCTAGCGTCTACTATAGCAGCTACTTGATGTGGATTATCAGTACTTTGTACCTCCATTTTGTCACAATTAGGGTAGTCATTATTTGGTTGATTTGCACGGCGAGGGTAGTCATTATTTGGTTTATTTGCACGTCTAGGGCCCGGGCCATAATTTATACTGTGAGCCGCATTCACAGTTTTATTATTAATATGTTTACACTTTTTTCTACTAACTTTCCTGTTTTTTTCTGAGAGAATTTACATGCGTGGTCATGTAGTCTGTGTTCAGTTTACTAAAATCACTGTTAATAAAGGTCCTTGTCGGGTAGGAACGGTGAGTCTGGCATTTAAGGTCCGTAGCGTGAGTCCTGTTAATCAAAAAGGTCCGCTTACTAGGGGCGCGCGATTCCCTAGTAGGCTCGTCCTGCAAGTCCGTCTCGTTTGTCTTCCTAACCTCCTTCGTCTTAAGTTTCTTGTAAACATTAGCACTGACCACTGAGTCACCACTCTGGTACCTAGAGTGGGACAAATCTCATTCTCCAGAGCGACTGGGAGCATTACTATTCTCCACATTTCTATTCACAGGAGCTTTGCAGAACCTCACTACATGTCCCGCTTTACCACATCTAAAACACGTAACTGTCTTCCTATTAGTAGCACTGTCAAATCTAACACTGGGCTTGGGCTGAACGGCACGAGGGGAAACTTCTTGTTCACACCTCAACGAATCGGTGTAGCTTATGGCATTTACCCTGGCACATAAACTCTCCAATTCCTTAAAAGAGACCGGCCTACTCTCAAAAACTACCTTCGACCTAGTTTCAGGAGACATACCTTCGGCAATGGTATCTACAATTTCTTTCTCAGACAGACGTAACTTGAAAATGCATGCACTTCTCCTAACGCTTCTAGCATATGCAGCAAGAGATTCACCGCCTGCTTGAGTGCGATAAAAATGCTTATTTACTAGAGCAGCTCTAGCACGGACAGGCAAATAGATATCTAGCAGCTTTTCATGAAAATGATTCAAACCTAGTCCAGTATTAATCGCTTCTAATGCTACATCTCGAAAAGCTCCTGAAAGTTTAGAAAATAAATATGCCAAGATATCTCTGTCATCAAAATCAAAAACTGAAGCCTGTTCTTTCAAGTCGCATACATAACCAATAAATTCTAACACCTTTTCCACAGTTTCATCTGAAAAATGGGAACCATTTTCAAGAAGAGAAGCTAATGGGTGAGGAAGATTGGCGAACGACATTCGGTGCATAGGAGGGAACAAATTTGGCTTAACGTCTGGTCTTTGATAAGAAAACCCACTACTTTCAGCTCGGTACGCCTGACTATGGTCCAAAAACTCAGTTCGGGTTTGTCTAATCGGGGATTCATA
Organism: Ectobius pallidus; assembly: GCA_964059195.1. Classification (NCBI taxonomy): domain Eukaryota; kingdom Metazoa; phylum Arthropoda; class Insecta; order Blattodea; family Ectobiidae; genus Ectobius; species Ectobius pallidus. The sequence continues at coordinate 60,380,858 of CAXKWD010000005.1, forward strand.
ATCAATAAAGTGGTCCCTAGCAGTTTGACTAGTATACACTGACTCTAAGCGATTTTTCACTTCGCGATCAGGCTGTGCGCTCACCACAGCAGCTAACTCCGTATCATTCCAGTTAAGTTTGCTTAACATTTCATTGAGTTTATGGTCAGCATCGATCCACTTCTGCTCATAAGGAGTCTTTCCGACTAACAGCTTTATGTCACTAACACGGTTTTTAAGATGAAGAGCTCTATCTTTCACTTTCCCTAGCGCTGCACTACTAAGGTTTTGATGACCCAATTGATCATCGAGGAATTCTAACCTCTGATTCACTTCACTTAATAAAAGACATATTTGAGACTCACCCAGATAATCGAAGTTGACTGGTTTGTCCAAATTTTCTGTTAACTCCCTGCGTAATTCTGGCACTACTCGACTCTCATCTGGTTGAAAACCTCTTATTTTTAGTTCGTAGATCAGGTCAGACTTCAGCAAATTATCAGGTTTCACCCTAGTTCGCTCCATTATTAGTGACATGAAAGGCAAAGTACACAAATTTTAGCCAAGAGAACAGACTAGCAAAAAATAAACATTAATACACTGTTAAACAGAATGCACTCCTAACCTTAAATTATATTCGAATGTTTCCACTTCAAAAAAACTATTTCATTACTATTATGCAAAATAATTACTATCGTGGGCTAACCAATTTGGTTAACAACCACGCTCGAAAGCTATCACTAACTTTGCACCACCTCTTCCAGCGCAACAATGGGTAAGGATTGTGGAAGGTTATCGCTGGGCACCAGAGGCTCTGAAAACGAATAAATGCACTGGGGATGGTACAAAGCAAAAATATTTCGAAGAGCCTACAAACTTTATAGCCTCTTCGAACTAGTGGAAACACCTAAATAAGAAAGATTAATTTTTTTTTAAACAAATATATTAAGAAAATGTCTACCATTAATACATAACACTGCAATGAAGAAAATTTACAAGTAATTTATACATGCTACAGTCTGATTACATGCAATATTCATTGAAGACATTTATGCTGAGTGGTTGTTAATTATTTTTATACAATAAGTTCATTAAATCCAAAATTTTATACAATAAAATTACTTCTGTACAATAAAAATAAAACCAAATGGATTATTTACTAATTTACATACAGGAATCATTCTCTTGCATACATTATCATGCATTAAGCAAGCAAAATTTCATTCCTTTTTGTTTATTTCAATTAGTTTAAATAATATACATAAATTTCAAAATCTGAATTTCATTACATGCTATTATGATTTTAAAATTTAAATAAATATTTTATACAGGACAGATAGACCCTTTTAAAATTCTTACTGATTAATAATCAATTAAAACTTCAAATGTACAATATTAAAATTATTCTAGACGGACAAACTTAAACTATCTACTAATTCACATCAAGGAAATACCATCTTAAATTACTTAATTCATTTAAATTCATTTATATAACAGCACCAATGGTATTTCCTTAAGGACAACAGAATTACACTAAATATTAAATCACATTAATATTTTACTAACCTGTATTCAGTTGGGCCAGATACTTACTACCAATAATTCATTCTCTTGGGGGCCCCCACAAGAGAATGCTCTTTGCACTTCCAAAATTTAGAAGTTTAACCAATAAACGGATTTCCAGTAGGAGGTGAGCGACAACAAAATAATTAAAATGTCCATTTGCAAATAAGGAACCTGCCCAAACTAAATTGAAACAATAAAATGTTAATGCAGAAAAACCCTCAACCACATGACATTACAGTCCCTCGTGTAAAATAATATTAAGCCATATTAATTTCAAACTTCTTTTACAATGGCTACTAAATTAAAAAAAATGCACTGACACGAGGCTGAAAATATAACAAACCTTTAGGCTAACAGAATCTAAGTACAGTTCATCAAATAGCTTTGCCAAAATATTATATTAAAGCTAAAAATGAACTGCAAACAACAAACTGAAGTTACAGATTGAAAAAGATTTAATTCACTCACCTCCAAGCTGGTCTGGTTAAGTTTTGCAAGGCGCCATTACGGCACTGTTTGTGGAACACGACCATACTGGTCTAGCTCAGAAGTACAAAGAGAACAAAACGCGGGCTCCCAGCTTCCTATATAGATTCGACTCCGATGTGCAGTTGTCTTTTACTGCATTGCGGACATTTTTGACTTATTGAAAAACACTTTACATCCTATTAATAAAAATTGACAGTCGCAATGTGAGAACAAATAATATATCTCGTTGTAAACACTGGAGACTAGAACCACTGCGACCAAGATTTCGTTGCAGGCAGCTGACTGCACGAATGGAAATTTACCAGCGCGTACGAAAGAGACGGCTGAGCATAAGGAAGAGAGGCGCGCGGGGAATAAAGGGGAACTTCACTAAATGAACAGGCAGGAGTATTTAAGCAGCTCACTAGCGCGCATTACAAAATGCACGATACATTTATATGTTAAGTTTTCATCATTCATCAGGAAATTCTTATGACAGAAACAATTCGTGTCATTATTCAAAGTAATAATGGCACACCCCCCCGAAAAAATTTCTGCGTCCGTCACTGGCCATGTTGTAACAAGTCCTTCCAATGGTGCAAATAAGACATAGTTAACCTAATTCAGCCAATTTTTTTAGGATTAAGGAGACATAGCCTACATATCAAGCACATTTTGCTGTACATTGTACATTGTACTGTTAAACGACAATAAATGCTATTATTATTATTATTATTATTATTATTATTATTATTATTAATGTTAATATTATTATTTTGTTATTATTATTTTTAATCTAAAGCACGTTATGGACAGACAGATATACATTGTTTTCGTGAGCGGCAGATTCACGAATTGTGGGTGTTACCATTAATAAAGCGAACATCTTTTGTTTCACACATTTCTAGGCCAAAATACACTCCCGAAATTGTGGAAAGTTTTATTTTTGGAGTGATTTTTAAAATATTTTTATATATTGTTTTCCAAGCGAAATCGCGAACTTTGGAAAGTTGAAAAGGACAACATTTTGTATTTATGTCAGGTACCTTTCAAAATGTGAACCGAAGATTAGAGAAGAGTTTTCCTTATTTTTACATAAAGAAAGTTTTTTTCGAAAACGGTGCTAACGTTTTTCTTTAAATTTTGTCCGTGGGTTTCTTATACTAAGAGCTAAAACTTTTATTTGAAACACTTTTCCGAAATAATTCTCTGGAGGGTAGTTATAAGTAGGGACCGGATTTTTAGGTTTTTAAAAACACTGTTTTAGGTTTTCCATTAGGTAAAATAGTTTTTTTTTGTTTTTTGCCCAAAATATCGTTTTCGGGTAGAATAATTTGGTTTAATGAATTTGAATGTGCTACATAGGATTCAATACATAATTAACACGTCTTCTTAAAACACAGTGTGACCACTCAGTGTGAATAACAAGACAGTACTAAAGGCGTAAGGCAAACAAACACTTTAAAACACTGAAATCTATATCCTTGTTCATACACGGCAACAATGGTTGTTCGTACGAATATTTTAAAAGGAATACGCCGGTACTCTACACTTCCTTTCTAGATACTGTCCATCCTAGATGACAATGGGTTGAACGAAACGCTAGTGGTATTAATAAAACCCGACAACAATTATTATTGTCTCTCGGCAAAATATCGATTCCTCAACTGACAAACAAAAAAGAAAAAAAAGTACCCTAAATTAGATATTTTAGGTTTTATGTCCCGTTTAGGTATATTTAGGTGTTTATACCCCTTTTAGGTATTTTTAGGTGCCACAGAATTAATGTGGGTGAATCCTATGGACATGATTCGAAAAAGTGTATGAGCGCTTTTTGTTTTGTAAGCAAGGAAAAAATAGGTAAAAACCTAAGAATCCGGTCCCTAGTTATAAGCCACCCACTCTGAATACGCGCTCCTTGCAATATGGCGTCTTGCAACGGAAAATCGTACGAAAACAACATTTTGTATTTGGGTTAGGTACCTTTTGGGGATGTAACACGAAGATTGGTGACGACTTTCTCTTATTTTTAAGGAAAGGCTTTTATTTGGGCAGAGGAAGTTATGTGAATTATACATCAGATTATTTTATAGGTTGATCCCAATAAATTTCATAAACAAGTAATGTAACTACTTTACGGAACTGTAATATTAATAATCTATTCTTAAATATGCGAACGTACCAGTTCAAAATCTAGATTGCCGGAGACTTCGGAGTCAACTGACATTCGAAGTTTATTTTCGTCAAGTCATGACTGCCGCAGCGGGTAGAATTGGTTATGGCTTGAGTGATATAAAAATCACCGATTGTTGAAGTCTCATTTAAATTAATAAAACTGCAGTTTTAAGCATCGGCAGAAATAAACACCCCTCCCCCTAACCATAATAATTATTATTGTTCGTATCAACACAGCGGCCAGTTCAGCCGCGTTTTATTGCCTTTGTTGACTGCATTTAAAACTAAAAGAAGTTTCAGTACGCATGTTGACTTGTAGATAGTTGTTAAGCTTATTTAATTGTTTTAAATAATATTATTATTTTCTTTAAATTCCCTTGAGCGATTTTTTACTTACAAAGATATATTTTTATTTTGTCCCCCTTCCTATGCCACTGGGCGCAGGGTAGAATCTAAAGTTATATCATCACGGGTCTCAATTGTTTCCATCACATCAATTAATTCGTTTCTAAATTCAAAAATTGTGTTTACGCCACGAGATTGAAAGTTCCATCTAGTATTTGAAGCTCGAGGTAATCTTCTTTGAACAATTTCATCTAATATTTGCGTTCTTTGGGAGGAATTAGAAAAAAAAAAAGAACAAATTCCAGACAAATTTGAGAAAAATATTCGGGCTTGTCGGTTAATCAATGCTGCTTTGGACATTATTAGGTTAACCTGATGTGCATAACAGTGTATGTAATTAGCATTTTGGTATTTGTCTTTTATTAATTTTTGAACACCACTCAAACCCCCGCTCATTACGGAAGCACCGTCATAACTCTGGGCGATTAGTTTATTTGGATTACTACTTAGTAATGGCTCAAGTTCAGTTAAAATGCACTTGGAAATGGCATGTGCATCATGACCTTCAGGATTTAAGAATTACCAGAATCTTTCCACAGGCTTTGCGTCAACATTGTAACGTAATAGTAAAACTAATTGAAACTGACAAGAGACATCAGTCGTATCATCGGCAATAAAGAAATATAGTTTGCACTGTCCAACTCTTTTTTGACTTCTTCATGATACACTTTTAACATGCAGTCAAGCAAGTCATTTTGGACAGTTTTTGAAGTCTCCTTAAAAGCTGATGACTTGCTTAAGTGTTCCTTTAAGTCTTTATCTAACTCGGAGCTGAAGTTAATTAATTCACGAAAGATACCCTTATTTTGTGAATTCTCAGATTCGTCGTGTCCCCTTAAAGCTAATTCTAGTGCACCACAAAACCTAATACAATTTATTATTAAATTTAATACATATCTGTTTTTATCAACTTGCTCGTTGTGTTTTGCAATCGCGAGCCTATAGTGTGAATGCAATTGATTTTCAATATTAGTTTTGCCCAACATAGACAAAATGAATATATTGTTCATAACTTATGAATCTTTGATTTTTGATGTGATTTCATTTTATCCCACAAGTGCACTAAATCCGTAATACCTCCTTTTGTCCAGCTGGTATCACCTCCGAAGAGAATGCAGGGGAAGCAGAATAGCGCATTTTTTTCCTCGCACCCACACAACCAGTTGTTCTTTAGGTAAATATCTGGGTTGAATTTACGAGACCTGTTCACTTTAGCACTTTCCTGTTTCTGATTGATATTTAAGAACGGCGTGGGTCTGCCTAATTCTTTAATTCGTAAGTAGTAAGTAGGGGCGTATAAAGTAAAATGGCCGCCAACCGACGCCGCCCCCGACGCCACCCCCAACGCAGCGTTATGGTACTCGATTCGAACAAGTGAGATGTGCCCTTTCGTCCTGTGCTATTCCCGACTCTTCCAGACGCCCCGTTTAAGAGTTAGGACCTTAGGCCCTTTGTACCGGCGACGCCATGACGTCATGGGTATCATATGAAAGCGCGCGTTGTGCCCTTTCGTCCTATGTGTTTCCGACGTCTCCGACGCCGCCCCCCGACGCCCTAGTTGTGCCCTTTTGGCAAATGACGTCATGGGTATGGTTTGAAAAAGTGCGATGTGCACTTCCGGTGCTCCTTTTCATCCTGTGCTAACCCCGTCTCCTCCAGACGCCCCGTTTAAAAGTTAGGACCTTATGCCATCCGACGCCCCCCCCCCGACGCCCACTTAGGTCCTTTGCTCCATGACGTCATAGGAATTTTTCAAACAAAAGGATACGCTCTTATGCGTTATAGTATTCCTTGGTTCATACCTACGGCCGCCCCACACCCATACTTAGGTCCTTTGCTCTATGACGTCATGGGGTTAGAATTGAAACATGTCACAGCATGCACCAACGTGACGCTATTATGGCTAGATAGTGTAATAGTGACATACGTACAATATTGCGCAAGGGCACATGATAGTTATGAAAAGATAAAATAGGTTTATACTTACATAAGCAATTCTTCTTCCTTTCAGCATTCTTTCTTCTTCCAGATGAACACTGTTACTATTACTATCGACTAAGTGAAATGACTTTGTAAGGAATAGGAATTGGTTAAGGTTATAGTTTCATTCCAGAACGTCACAACCTTATTATTATTATTATTATTATTGTCAATAAGGTTGTCATGCTCCTATGAAATAAAGTGTATATACAAATGGTTTCACAGTAATAGAGCTGGATGATTTATTTCATCGCTAACCATGTCTAATAAAGACAGAATTTCACAACTTGCAGGAACACTTTGTTTGTTGTTTATATAGTTAAACACTTCGCTTTGCGTTAGTACAAACTTATTCATAATGTCATTTATTATGATAGAATTCATAACGAGGTAAGTAATGTCATCATTACGTAATACAATACGAGCACTATCGTATTGCATCACACATTCTTTCAAGTCTTTACGTGTCTGTAATTTGAAAGAGTCTTCTTTAAACAGATAATGTTTAGAATAACACATATTTTCACACATTTTAGGTAAATGTAACAAGAACGAAGAGAGGAGGTAGGGCGACAAAATAACACAAGCACCGTTAGAAGTTCCAATCTCCGCACATCCAGTGTAATTCACAATGGAGTATAATCCGAAACTGATGTATCGGTCCTTTCTGTTGTTGAGGAAATAGGTTCTGCGGGCTAGCACTGTAGGAGCAACTCTTGGGAGTGTTGCCGACACAGCTTCCTTCACAACCTTGTCGATCATCATCTTCTTCTGTTTCTTTACAGATCCTGATGACGAAACCTGAAACACATAAAACAATACCCGTAAGAAATCTAATTTTATACAGAGCCTGATGATGAAACCTGAAAACAAAACAATCAAATAAACAAACAAACAATACAATACAAGCATATGAGTAATGAATATACATACCTTTTTACATTTGCTGGTTTTGCTCTTGCTAGTAGTAGTAGTCTCTGATGATGAAGACATCACGATAGAACTAGGAGGACCTCTCGTTCCAGACACTGCAACGAAACTGAGCTAGTCCGATGAAATCGAGCTGCTTTATATCCTTTCGTTCTGAAATCAGAAAGTAAAAGTTTTAACTTGAGCGCAACCTACTTTTCCAAGCTAACAATAAATCCATGTAGATAGATACTTACAATGCACATGTCGTGGAAAACATCTCTGACCTCCAACTTTCCTCGTTCCACAGAGAGTTCCAAGGAATTTGTGGAAGATGCGGACGACCTCTATGTCTGGAGACGTAGTAAACATGTTTACAAACTCCTGCATCGTCCTTCCATTATTCATGAAGTATGTGAACAAACAGGCATAATGTCCACATACTGCCGTTGTCGCTCCCTGGAGTCTTTGAGTGTTGTACAGCCATTGTATAGAGTTTTGTTTTATAAATTTTGTTATCCCAGGAATGATGGGTGGTAGACCAAAAGAATCAAAGTAATAGGCAAAATTCTGATTTTTGAAAAACACGGCAACCCAATGATAACCAGGCGAAGAATGAGGATCAAAGTTAATAACATAAATCTTAGGTTTATGCGTTACAACAGATGGTAACATATCGCTAGGGTAAACCCCACCGAATGTTTCTACGTGACGTAAAGCATAGTTTATTTGGTTACTATTCATTATTCTAAAAATCTGTAATCACTCTTCTATCTTTAGTGATCTCGATAGAGTTATCGTATTCGGAGTAGAGGATACAAGTGATGGCTTGTTCTAAAGCCTTATCGAACTTTGCTTCTATTCTAATGTTCCCACTACAGGGCAAACTTCTATGACCATGCGATGCCGAAACATCAGGCGTAAGATCATACATCAGTGTGAAATACCCATTTATATACATGTCGTGAGTGATTAGCATCCCGCTATTGCTATGATGGATCCCCGAACCTTTAAAAAGTGTATCGTAAGCTAGAGTAGTAGTCTTCTCATGATCTGTGGAAATGTGTAATCCTTCTGATGGAATCTGTTGTCCATTAACGTACAAAGCAAAAGAACTCAAAGCAAAATGTCGAAACTCGTAAGGATTGGACTCCACTGTGCCGGAGAAAGAAGAATTTTTCACCATGGAGAAGAGAACTCGTTTAGGTAGAGTACCAATGTATGCATTATCTATAGAAATTGAGCTTGCTCCTGAACTAAACGTAAATGTTTTCAAATCCACTCTTGTGATAGGATAGTGAGCATTATGACCTTTCTCTAGAGTTTTGATGTGTGCTAGTAGAATGCTGGGCGAAGCTTTAATTTTCCTCACGTACAGACCTGCATCGAGAAACTTAAAGAAGACTTTTGAATTGTCGTTTTCACCCAAGAGATAAAACTCTCTCTTTGCTTTCGTAAGTCTTATATGCATGTTTACTCCAGGCAGTAAAAGTTTAGACAGATTGAAAATATCACCGTGTAGTTTACCTATCATGACTAATACTTTAGAATTCTTAGACTTGTTGTACCTTTCGGTCCAACCGTCGTTTTTAACATTAGGTCCCAACGTTCCGTTTAATGCCACCAATTCTTTAGGTTCTGTCAAACCTTCGATAGCTTTATCGGCATACCAGAAACCGTTTGTCAGATGAGTTTTAGAAGCATCCTCACCGTATGCAAACAATGTTTCAAGGTAAGACCTGTAATTGTACAAGTCCTCCGAAGGGGTGATTGATGTCCCATTCAAGGAAACGCTGAGATGACTGAAAAGTGAATGAAGCAAGTTGTTTACTCCTGTAACCTTATCGCCTTCACCTATATCTGCCCCGTCGCTTTTAACGAATTTTCCCTCCACCATGAGTTGTACATTTAAATCTGTATAATGTTCGCTGTCTGCAGCAACCACGAATTCGAGAACGCTCTGTTCCACAGGAGTAATGGCTTTGCATAATGTAGTAACATTTCCCACCACCGATGTTTGAATAGGGCTCCTCTCGAAAAGGTCGAACTCTGACTTTGTCACGGCGAACATCTCTACACGACTGACTACTTTCTCCTCTTTACATCGCTAAATATATCTCGCATCTTAGGAGACGCCCTTTTTCTCTTTCTACCCCTACCCTTCATTTTATTCACGAGTTTCTGAGTTGATTCGTTTACTCTATTAGCAATAATATCTTTTACCTTATCACCTTCTTTTCTACTAGCTATATCGGTTAAAATATTTGCTCCTGCCGAAAGAGTTTCACGACCTACCGCTTTAGCACCCGAAAAGAGAATTGGTTTTATCATTCTAAATAATCCTCCCAAGAAACTACCTATTCCACTACCGTGTTGAACATAGGGGCTGCCGCTGTAGAAAGGACCAACATTGCCCAGACGCCCTCCCGACTGATTCACGTAGTATGCTGAAAGGTGGTCCATCGCAAACTAAATCATAACACCATCTGCCTTCTCTTTTTAAAATGTAAAACGAGCATCGTAGGTTTAGTGCTATCCGTTATGTTAGCTAGTTCTCCTAGTTTTGTTGTCATTTCTATACCTATCACCTGAAATTCGGAAGATTCGACAGGAACATAATAAACTTCAGGAAAGACACGAGTTGCTGTATTTAAAGGAAACTGAATAATTCTAAGACATTTAACGTACGCATCTCCTACAAGTTGCGGTTTTATTATATTACAGTATATAAAAACAAGTTCTTTCCTATTTAGATTTGTTTTCACAGATTTCGATTCCGATGTTTCATTTGGTGTCGAAGCTTTCGTTTCCGATACATTCCCTTGAGAGTAACTAATTTCGCACAAACCCACATCCCAATGATTCCTCTCCAGCTTTATGCTCTGTGCCAACTGCACCTGGAAACTAGCAAGGGTGTTACTAGGAAATGATTTGTACGATGCATCGCTCAGGAGAGTAACGTAAAATTCTTCTTCTCCCATTACGCTAAATCCTTAGCTTTAACCCAGGAATCAAACTCGGGACCGTAACCTCTCCAGCGAACGAGATGTTCGGTACTACCCTTTAGTTTACGAGTGCGTAGAATTTTATCTATCTTGTAAACAGTGTCTTTCCCAATAGTTACTGGTGTGAGCTCATAACTGTAAAACTGTCCGAAAATAGGACTGCCCTTGAGATCTTCTAGTTCGTATACAGGTTGAGGAGAATGTTTAATGACCTTGACGATTCTGAATATTTCTGTAGAATAGTTTTGCTCGAAACCTTTAGCGAATTTCATTTTCTCTCTACCTATTCTTACCGTTTGCCCTACCGAAAACTTTACAGGTCTCGGTTTCACACGAATCTGTTTCTTTGCCATACGTCGCCATATTTTCAAAACATCTTTATCGCTAGCCATATTAGGAGCCATTCCTGTTGTATTGTGTACGCTATCGTTATATCCCTTCACAAACTTATCCAACACGTCGAGATACTTGTAACTGTTCTTGAAAGTAAAATATTTGTACATTTTAGTTTTTAGGGTCCTATTAAACCTTTCCACGACGGAACATTTAACATCGGGATTCCTACACACTTGAAACTCGATTTCCTCCTTCTTTAACAAGTCTTGAAAAGATTTGTTTAGAAATTCTTTACCCCTATCGGTTCTTACAGCGACAGGATTCCTAGCGGACTTCTCCAACACCTGTTTAAATCCCTCTGTCACATCCTTACCTCTTTTAGATTTTAAAGGTACAACCCATACGTATTTGGAAAACACATCGATAACAACAAGTAAATATCTTGCGTTGTCATTATGTTGTGCAATGCTTTGTACATCGGCTAGATCAAGTTCAAACACGTCGTAAAGGTTATTTACAGAATACGGATTCCTAGGAAACTTTCTCCTGATTGGTTTATGTAAGGAGTAAACATCCTGCTCAACTAACCATTCCTCGATATTTTTATCTGTAATGCTAGAAGCTTGTGAAAGTTTACTAACAGTGGAAAATCCCGTTGCTGCTTCGGGATCGTAATAGAGTTTGCGCAATGTGTCCTTCATTTTCTCTGTTTATAGGTACTCCACCTAATCTCTCTCGTTGGAAACAATTTTGAAATGACTTGTTTGTATTTAACTGTTTTAGCGGTTTTAATATCGCTCTTATGTCCTTCGGTCCTAGTTAAAATGTCTTTGTACGTGTCGAGGTCTTCCTGCGTAACAAGATTCATATCCACCTTCTTCCTAGTAAGCAACTCCCATAAACCTGCACTCGCATCGTATTTTATACCGTTAATGATCAAACTATTGTTTAACAATTGAATTTTAAAATTACCTATCATGTACTCTCCCGTCTCTTTCTTTTTATAGATTCCAAACTGTGTGTCTACAAGTTTTGGCGATGTTACATAAGCCGATAAATATTTACCTGCTACATCACCTATAACGTTACGTTTAGCTTCGTCCTCGGAGATGGGTTTTTTTCCGGGTGATAAATCTCCAACTCTTTTCCTCGATTCAGCTACTTCCTGTTCAAGTATTCTGTTCTGTTTTCTCTTGAATATAGGATCCTCACTCTCGCGTATTTTAACCAACTCTTTGTACGGATCCGTAACATCAACTGCCGGGTTTGAACCTTCGACACAACGTTTTAAACGCTTGTACTCTTTAGCACTAACCAGAAACATTTTCTGTAACATTATGTTAATGATCCCAAGACGGATAACACGGAGGACAAGAGAGGAATTAAAAATCCTCCTTTCTGTACCAAAGTTTTCTTTTTCTCAGACAAGGATACGTTCCTATCTAGAAGATGTCTTAAGGAATGTTTATGTTTAAACAGCTTACGTTTAGAACACGAAGATAATTTACACTGACCGTTCAAAACATTAAGAACACAGTCTATAATAGCAAGTATCAGGTTTTTGTTTGCACTTTTTAGAATAACGTTTCGTACCTTGGGAGTTGCCTTTTTAAGAACTTGTAACATATGGTAATTGGATTTTATCCTTTTCATCCTTTACAGGGACGTAAACCTTTGTAACCTCCGAGGGAAATATTTTAGTTCTAAATCTAAGTAAATCGTTTGTTCTTTGACAAAAGTCTATTAGTAAATAACCGTGAGGTTTTCTTGTTGCGTCTTGGAAAGCTCTGTAGAAAGACCTCCAATCTTCAGGATACACTTGTCTTGCTAGAAAAGTAATTTGATTTTTATCTCTCAGGTTTCTAAACAAAACCATATACTTTGTGTTCAAAGAGATGTCTCTGCTGTGAGCAGACTGGTGAAACAGGTTTTGTGTTATGAGAATAACTGAAATGTTTCTATGATGGCAACCTTTTGTAAATATAGAACTCACTTCTGTCGAATACGCTTTGTCCAGTAAATCGTCTAGAATAACGAGTCTGGGTTTAGTACATTGTTCTTGTTTAAAGTCAGGAAGACCTTCGTGGTATGTCACGGTAGTATTGAATTTTGTCTGGGGAGGGACAGCGTTACTTTCACTAAAGCACCACAGAATACTTTCGTATTTGCTCACGTTACACAAATGATGTAAATTATTAATAAGTTTTACACAGAAAGTCGTCTTTCCAGAAAATGACGGACCTGATACAATCAAAGAAAAGGGATGGTCAAATTTTATTACAACCATAACAATGTTTAATCATAGGTGAGGGTCCATCAAAGCAATCGTAAGGAGAATCAGGGTAATGTTTAAAGCATCTAAGACACTTTTTTACAAGATCGTTACGTTGCACACTTTCGGGTAATTTATGATACACTACATATATGCTCTCGGCTCCGCATGCCGTTAAAAGTTCAGGGGGACAACACCTCCAACTCTTCACCTGTGTGATGAATCAGCGTTCTAAAATCCAATAATTTTCTAATTGACGCACACTCCAGAGACGACGACGGGTCCATACTGAGATGGTGCTCTCGTCTCGTTTCTATTTATACCCGAACGGGAGGGAATCGAACCCTCCGCTAACTCTGCGTCTTTTTCGAAAACAGAGTCGGTATATCTTATTCTCGCCTTCAGACACGATCTGTGGGCCAGGCTTTCTCTTAATTTTCCTCTCTGTCCTCACAGAGATAGTTGCTGCAGGATCACCATTTAAAACCATGGTCTTAATGGCGTCGAAGTTGACATCCTGCAACGTCTTATAATTAAGAGTAATACCACAGTATAAGTATTAATACAGTAAGGAAACTGTGTGTTAAAAGTCCTATGACAACTTGTTAGCTGGGCGACACTAGCGCTCCATGCGGCGGTTGAGTAAAACTGCATTCTCACCATATAAAATAACTTGGGAAAATGCATAAACACATAACAAAATATGTTATAATAAGAGAAAAAAATCTTCTTTCAAAACTGAATTTTAAATTTAAGAAACAATGAAGCATGTATTATATTTTAGTTAAGATCAGGCACAATTTTTAAATGCCACTTACCTGTAACTTGCACTGCAGTTCCTAGGGCTATTCTTATTACAAGTTTTAATAACTTCAAGATGATTCTTGGAAAACCAATTATAACTCATTTTTATTTTTAAAAGTAGCCTAATATTACATTAGAATAGAAATGTCATCATTTTACAAAAATAATACAATATTACATAAGATACAATACAAAATTCAAATAAAAATATAGGTTTCTATCAATATTTCTCAATTTCTAATACTCCAAAACTGCTTTTAGTATACAGTCGGTACAGCAGTTTTAATTAAAGAGTTCTTATTGGAATTCATAAACTGGCCGTTTTCGAAGTGTTCCAAACATAGGCGGCAATTTACATTTAAATATTTTACAGTTTTTGTTAGTAGGTCTTCTCGCCGACTATTGATGACCCATTTTTTACACCTGAAATCATTACAACAATTGAAGGTAGATCGAAGCCGTAAGATACAGAAACAAAATACAATCTCAACAATGAAGTTGAGGACGAGCAGTGTGACAAACCTATATTCAAAGGTCACTCTTTAATACAATTTATAACTTAAACGTTGATTTTAAAGGTGGGAAAAACCTTGGACTAGATACGCTTCTTAACAGTAGCCAATTTTAGGTAAGCCTATTGCTTGCCTAGGTTTGGATAATGATGTCATGTTAGTTTACTGTCGCAAACACCTTAATGGCACATGTATCCGAGAATTTATGATGTAAGATTATGTTTTCGTCATCTTTACGCCTACATCGTGTTCGAGAAAATAAATATCGTACCGCCTGTAAAATCGGCTATGTGCACTTTTTTACGAAATTGAGTTATGTGCACTGATATTCCTTAGCATTGATCCTTACAACCGGGCATGTGGATCTTTGATTGTCAGGTTTGTGCAAGCAAAGAAAAAAAATCGGCTACATGCTGCAAAATGGCCATGTGCATTAGAGCTCACATAGCCATTCTTGACTGCCAACACGGCACACATGTTTGTATACATAACCGGCCCTGACATATACATTACAATGCACATAGGAAATAAGCTGCACCGCAGCAAATATTGTGTTATCTTAAGCGATCACAATACGACATCCTAAATATTGTTATCTTTAACCGTGATATAGACTGCTGATATTTTCATTTCATTAGTATCTATTGTTAGAAATTACAACATAATTAAAGATAAAAATATTACATTAAAGTAAATGTAAACATAACCACAGAACATGTGTCAAGAGTAAGCCAGCAGGCATACAATAAATATTACGTATTTTTCTTCTTACCTTTCTGGATCTTTTGGGAAAGTGAAGAAATGCAATTCAGGATTTCTTCCTTTATTGTTACTGCAATTTATAGCAGAACAATAACATCCTTTCCAAACACGCATTGCTATAAAAATTCAAGACTCCTATTTATTTCCATTCTTCCCGCAGTAGTGATTGTAGTATTACTCATTGGCCGGTAGGATCGCATGGAATCTGCGCGCGCATGTCCGTATGGCAGAAAAACGGACTGAGTTTCTTTACTGTATTAATACGTATACTGTGGTAATACCTCTGATTTTACACACAGAGGTATTTGCGGTGCTGATGGAAGGAACGGTAACCCTAAAACCATAGTTCTTAGGGCCCCCGCTTGCAAACTCCGAAATGTACGCGTCCTCCCCGTAGTCTGTAAGTTCACTGGTCATGTCGCCTAAATAGTCACCTAAAGGCACAGTGTACCTTTTAGCGTCGTCAGGCGTCTGTGTATAAATCACACTGTCCGTGTCACAGTAGATGGCTCGACGATCTAGTTTGTCCAGGTAGCCGTAGAGGTTCATTCTACCTCCCGATGTCACATAAGCACCGTGAACGACACTAGTATGAGGAAGAGAGTCCTGTTCCTCCTCTATAGGGATCCAATTAATCCACACGACTTCGTCATTTGCAAAAAGTAGTCTCTGAATTTCAATTCCGGGTGTCGTGAGGAACCTATACAGCTCTTTAGGCTCCGTAATAAGCTTTGTTTTACCCATGTTAGACCTTTGCACGAGCTTTCCCCAGAAGGAATTCAAACAAAGCTTACTAATGGTCCTTTTTCCAGCGTTCTTCACGATTTGTTTGGGGTCTAACTTAACACCTTCGTGTTCGTAAAACAAATCGATATATTCCTGTTTCTGGGCCTCTGTTTTCACCCAACCAGGGTATCCGCTGGATTCTGTCTTAATCTGGAGGAAAAGGTTGATGTAATCCACGAATAACCCTCCCTCACGAGTTTCACGCGAGTATTGCGTGACACTGTATTCGAGAAATTCGTGGATTGCCATCACCCTATAGCCCTTATTTACAGCTAGTCTCACTTCATCAACTACCCATATACCTGTGAGCACTCTCTCTTCCTCTTTCGCATGTTTGCAGCTACCTTGTTCGACAGTCATAACACAGGTGCGGCAAAGGGGAAACAGGAGCCTACCATTCCACCTGAAAGGTAAAACGGGATGGTAGAGCCCTTGCGGTGGTAGGACAGTGCATTTAATGAGGCCTTCTTTCTTCATCATTGAATCTATATCTGTACACTGGTCACTAACGTGAACAGTGGGGTGACCGATAGGAAACTTGTTGTATTTACAGACGGATGGGTATAGGGACATTATATCGCTGTATAGGATTTTCTCTTCTTTCGTCTCATCCGCCTTACGATAGAGCCGCATGGCTTCTGTACGTCCTCCGTAGACAGAGTCCCTAAGGACCAACGGGACATCACAGACCAAGGGGTCGTCTCTCAGTGCGGGGAACTGTTCGAGAATTACATCGAACTTGCATTCCCACATCACATTGACAACATAACCCTTTGATCGGATCTTGTCCAGTCGGCCCATGGTGTTCTCGTACCTCTCGGCATGGGATTCTGAAGAATCCATCATAGGTACATCTCGGTTTGGTTGACAGAGACAGCCATGATAATAACAGCCGAGAAATTCGAAAACCTCTCCTGTTTCATCACAGAAACCGTCCACCTTCCATTGGGGAAGTTCGGGAAGCCGTACTTCACGTCCGTTACCCGCATGACGTATAAATACATTCCTCTCCTTGGCTTCGTGGATAAGCCACATCAAAGACTTTTTAGAATGCCTGTCTGCTTTTCTATAGCCACAGGAGGGAGCAATGCCAATGGTCTGAGGTTTAAGGAATAACTGTCTAAATATTCTGTTACAGGCCGATGCAATAGTGATAGACTCTAGGAAAATATCTATATTGGCAATTTGTTTGAACAGATTTTTAAAGAGAGTGCAGGCTTCTCTCAGTACAGTAACATCGGCCTGGCAATACCTCTCCAGTTCTACACGGGTATTGAACGGCAGATCTTTAACGGTCTCGAACCAAGTCTTGAAAACTTCTCTATCTTTCACAGACATGGTGTCCGGCCCGTAAAGATCTTGGTTCGGGTGATGTGGGAGAATACTGTTGAGGTTCTGTGCCGTATTCCACAAATGTGGAAAGTAGCCCTTAACAGCGTCTTTTAGGTCGAAGGTCTGAGGGAAACTACGCAGAGGCAGCGGAATGAAGTTCAGACTGTCTAGAAAAGTTAGATGGTGCATCTTCATGCAAAGGATCTTGCATCCAGACATAATCAAGTCGGGAGTCCACTGTTGCCTAATAGCGTAGTCGAGAATGAATTGGAGATCGAACGCTCGAGCATTGTGAGCAATAACAATGATCCTATCGAACGCTCTATCCATTCTCAGATAGTCCATGAATCCACAGACGGGATCTTCCCAGAAAGAATGACTGCGTTGCCCGCATCTGGCGCACTCTTCGTCTTGCGATGTCTCGCAAAGAGAACAAAACTGCTGTGCACAAATCAGATTGGGGACGTGAAGAAAGGTATTGTCTTTGATACGGGTATTCTGTGTTGTTTCTATGTCGAATATCACATACAATACCTTGTTTGAACGCTTAGTCTCTTTCAACGGTGCCATGTAACATTCATGTCCTGTTTCTGCTTGATTACTTTTACATACGCCACAAAAAATTTTGAAACATTCATGTTTCAGCTGAAATGTCGTAAACTTGCCACAGTTTAGACAGTTCTGCATAGCCATGCATACAGTGCGCCCTTGAACCTTGGTACGCTTATGATTCTCGAAACATCCCGGTCCGCGAAATTCTCTACGACAATCGGCACACTTCACCACCTTCTTGCTAGGATCGCAAGGAGGCACCGTTCGGCAACAAAAGCAGACGTAATGACAGGAGTGTTGCGCACCGTTCCTGAAGCCTTTAAGACAACCTGGACAAACGAATCGTTTAGCCATTGCAGCGGTCAAGTTTGTTATGGTATGGTAATGTAAGGTGTCTGGGTCGTATAGTAAATACAGTATTTGTTTACCTACATTACCACCGTCGTAAATAATGGAGTCAAGATTAAATCCGCTATACACAACTAGTCTATATGAATCCTTAAGATAGGCTTGAAGCTTCTCCAGCTCAGGGATACCTCCACCTCGCGAGAGATCGACACCTGAGTTTCTGATTAAATCGTCCACTTCTGCCTTGAGTATTTTGCTTGTCATGTTGTTATCTATACATGATTTATAAATTTTACGTTCACCAAGTCTAGCAATAGCGATGATTATAGCGAATGCTAAACAGTTCACGACTGCCTGTACGAAGACTACACTTCTCTTCAAATGGGCAAGTACACCAGTCGTACGCCCCTTCATAGGTATACCGTCGCCACGTCCCCCGTTTCCGTTTGGCATATGGACAATGTCCAGAACCAAACGCAAACGGTCGGTGGCATTGAAACGGGCGTTCGACTGGCATACTTTGCTTACGACGCCTGAAATCACATCTACACTGATCTGATCTTTACGCCTAAACGAGATACCAATCGGCTTATCGACCTCGTTTTCCTCATTGAAAATCGAGATCCCTACCATGTCATGGTCTCTCGTATCGACTAGGGCATGGTCTATAACGGCTTTAAGAGCCGTCTCAAAGGGGTTGGGTCCTGCATTTTCAGCTGGTTCTTTGAGTCGGACCACTAGCTGCAAGCCGGCAGAGTTGAACCTTTTGTACTCTTTACGAGTACTCTCGACAACTGTAAACAATGGGGAGGGTCGATTCTCCGAATTCGAAGAAGTACCCTCCCCCTCATTGTCAGACATCATATCCAACTCTTCCTCGCTTGCAGCTAGCTCATCATTAGATTCAACTGCGTCGTCCTCCGAGTCTGACAGCGTCACGGTCTCTATTCCATCATCTGAATCAGAACTAGAGACTGTATAAATCTCCGGCCTTGATTCAGATAGTGTAACACTATCCGTTTCGCTCTCAGAATCAGAGGATATAATATAGATAGGGGCTGACATTATTATTATTATTATTATTATTATTATTGCTACACTCAAATATGACTGAATCTGTAATGGAAAAATACAACACATGAATGTAACAGTATAATTAACATATAAATGTATGGTAATTAAAAGCACACTAACACTCACCTTATATGTAGAAAGCGTTGTAGTACACTGAGAAGTGAAAAGTAAGATGTGTCTATTTATACTAGCTATCGAAATGTTATTTTAGAAAGTATGAAGCTTTGGAATTTTCCTGTGTCGTAATGTATTTGCTATGTTTGCTTTATCTGTCTACTTACTTACTTACTACATCATCGAAAAGTTATTTAGAAAGCATGTATTTACGGATTCTTATCTTAACTTAGGAATGTGGGTAAACATGTATCTATCTATCTATTCAGGTAACTCAACCACTTACACTAATGTATTTGTTATGTTTGCGTTATCTGTTTACTTACTTGCTACATCATCGAAAAGTTATTTTGAAAGCATGTATTTACGGATTCTTATCTTAACTTAGGAATGTGGGTAAACATGTATCTATCTATCTATTCAGGTAACTCAACCACTTACACTAATGTATTTGTTATGTTTGCGTTATCTGTTTACTTACTTGCTACATCATCGAAAAGTTATTTTGAAAGCATGTATTTACGGATTTTTATCTTAACTTAGGAATGTGTGTAAACATGTATCTATCTATCTATTCAGGTAACTCAACCACTTACACTAATGTATTTGTTATGTTTGCGTTATCTGTTTACTTACTTGCTACATCATCGAAAAGTTATTTTGAAAGCATGTATTTACGGATTCTTATCTTAACTTAGGAATGTGGGTAAACATGTATCTATCTATCTATTCAGGTAACTCAACCACTTACACTAATGTATTTGTTATGTTTGCGTTATCTGTTTACTTACTTGCTACATCATCGAAAAGTTATTTTGAAAGCATGTATTTACGTATTCTTATCTTAACTTAGGAATGTGCTCTCAAGGTCTCTGTTACTACGTCATACTGTTGCTCGGAGAGTTTTGTATAAAAGACATGTATTTGCGGGCTCATGTTAAGTGTGTAAGCGGATCTACAGTTGTTCAGTCATCTTCTACTTTAAAAAACTTATAAGGTAAGACTACATCTACACTATTTTATGATATAATCTTTACAGCTTTGTGTGATACTTTTATTATTAATATAAATAAAGTAGTTAATCAGACTTCGTTCTTGTTTTTTTTTACAGATGAGCTCTCTAGTTGCGAAATTTAACTCAGCATCGTCTTTACCAAGGTGTGTAGGAATGTCAGAGCTCGTAGAGAACGTGCCTTACAATATTGTTTATGCGACCATAAAGGAAACACGATATGGCCGTTGCGTGTTATTACATATTCGAAAGAGCGAAAGTATAGATCTGCTGTCGGTATTCTTACCCAAAAAGTATACCGATGTATTTAGCGAAACAGAGATCTGTGGAATAAACAGTGGTGAAACCAGGGTTGATCTGATTTATAAAGGAACTTTCCCAAATTCAAAGGCATATAACCTATCCTTGGTTAATGCCTAGGTACATGTTTCTCCCTCAAATGATACTGTTGTTATGAATGTTTATTACTTCGCAAGTGTTTGTGTTGAGATACTGAACATATGGATATTGTAATGTTTAATTCATTCCCATATACACTACAGATATTAAATAAATAATTCTTCTTCAGGGGTAATGAATGTATTGAAGGTATTATAAAAAAAAAAAAAATAGGAATGTAATGTAATGTAATGTTTCCTAAAACATATAACTATTGCTATGAATGTTTATTACTTCGCAAGTGTTTGTGTTGAGGTACTGGATATTGTAATGTTTAATTCATTCCCATATACACTACAGATATTAAATAATTCTTCTTCTGGGTAATGAATGTATTGAAGGTATTATCAAAAAAGAGGAATGTAATGTTTCCTAAACCCAAATAAGTATTGCTATGAATGTTTATTACTTCGCAAATGTTTGTGTTGAGCTACTGAATATATGGATATTGTAATGTTTAATTCACATTGTAATAATATTAATAAAAGTCAGATTCATTTTCTATCGTATTATTATTTAATTAATGTATTCCTTTCCTCGCACACAATCCTGCTCCATGTCACGATTTAATTTATTATTATTATATATATATATATATATATATATAAACCTATTAAGAAGTGTTCCTTATTACAGGTTATGGAGGCACTGAAGGTGCCAAGAGGTTGAGGCTCCCATATTTTAGACATTCGGCACAAAAAAGGTGTTAATGTTGTCATCCAGACTTTTCATTATAAAATCCTGGAGTCTATTAATATAGAGGGCGAAACCCCGGCCATATGTTGTAAAAAGGTGCCTGTTTTTTACCTTTGAAAATATTGATGTACAGAGTTTATGAAAATAATATAGGCCCTAAGTGAACCTACCATAATGCACAGTCGGGATTTAATTTCTTAAAGAGACCTAATAAAAAATAAAAAACATGGAGGCACTGAAGGTGTAAGGAGGTTGAGGCTCCAAGATTTTAGACATTCGGCACAAAAAAGGTGTTAATGTTGTCATCAATACGCATCGAAACTAGCACAATGAACCAATATTAGCATTTGTTTTTTTTTTTTTGTTTAAATAAACTGTCACTATAAAATCCTCGGAGCACACAAGAATAGTTTACGGTGTAATATAGCAAGTGTATCAATTGAACGTAATGTGGTTGCTATTATAGACTTCAACTGTATAATAAAATATGTTTGCATCCATCAAGACTAAGAAGGCACATTTTAAATTTTGTTTTGTTTTGTTGTGACACCGAAACTTCTTTAAATCAAACTATCCATATAATTAGGTGGAGGCTTTCTGTGACATTAAAATAGGATATATGCATGCATCCTACAAACCGTTCCATTTTCACCAGGATGATTGGAATGAATACGACTTAAGTGAAATTAACACAATGAACAAATATTAGCACTTGTTTTTTTTTTATTATAAAATCCTAGCACAATAATTTTTTTTTAAAAATAAACTGTCAGCCTATGTGAAACTTAAACAATGAACAAAGATTAGCATTTTATTTTTACTTTCAGTGTTCATGATGTCATTATAAATCCCTAGTCAGGTAATAAACGTTGGCAAAACATACGGCATATGTTGTCAGTTGTTAATAACAGTGAGTTGATGAATACGGCTTAAGTAAAATTAACACAATGAACAAATATTAGCATTTGTTTTTTTTATAATCTGTCACTATAAAAGCCCAGCGCAATCATTTAAAAAAAAAATAAACTGTCACTTAATTATTAGTAAATAAACGAAAATATGATTACTTACAGCAGGATCAGATGGATGAGTCTTCGCTCGCACACACACTAAGAGGTCGCTCTTAACATAACTTTGGACTGTACAGAAACATGTATTTATACACATAGCTGAAGCACTTACACTAATGACATCACACCCTCAAAACTCATTCTCCCTAGGAAAAAAAGATTGTTATCTCTAAACAAGCCAAGGGATGCATTCCAAAAGCTACACTTCCGTGTTTTTTGTTGTTGTTTCGCTAGAGAGATAAGCTGTTAAAAGGAATTCTTCTTAGTCATGATGTTATGTATAGTGGTTGTTACAGTAACTCTATACACATGGTATATTTGGTAATAAGATATGAACGTTTTTCTTAGAACGTATTTGCAGAATAACCTACGTCATAGAGCAAAGGACCTAAGTATGCGTAGGGGGGGGGCGGCCTTAGGTATGAACCAGGGAATACCCTAACGCATAAGAGCGTATCCCTATGTTTGAAAAATTCCCATGACATCATAGAGCAAAGGACCTAAGTGGGCGTCTGGGGGAGGCGTCGGTTTTGTTTTGGGGCCTAACTCTTTAACGGGGCTTTGGGGAGGGTTGGGACTAGCACAGGACGAAAGGGCACAACGAGCGCTTTCATTCGATACCTATGACGTCATGGCGTCGCCGGTACAAAGGGCCTAAGGTCCTAACTCTTAAACGGGGCGTCTGGAAGAGTCGGGAATAGCACAGGACGAAAGGGCACATCTCACTTGTTCGAATCGAGTACCATAACGCTGCGTTGGGGGCGGCGTCGGGGCCGGCGTCGGCGTCGGGAGAGGCGTCGGGGGCGGCGTCGGTTGGTGGCCATTTTACTTTATACGCCCCTACTTACTACTTTTCGTAACTTATTTTCACACGATAATGCTGAAAATGGTGTCTTTAATAAAGCGCCTATAGAATTCTTCAGGGGCGGCCCGTCCATAAGGGCCAGAAGGGCCGGGCCCTCCCTATAAAAAATACGGAACGTTGTTTATCATGATTGTCATTCAACTAACAATAGGCTCCATATAAATCCGAACTTGAATGAACACAACTTATATAAGTTGTCAGTTTCTTAGATCTGTATTGCGCGGGCGCGAAGAACATAAACTTCCCTTCTAGAAAGCAGCCATGGGCCAGTTCAGAACAACCAGCACCAAGACCCATTCTAAACCTAAGGATTCATGGGCCAGGTTGTGTTTTTCAAGGACTTATAGCTGTCTTCCCTTAAGATGGGGTTGCCTTTCTGTGGTAATTTTTCTCGTTCCGTGGGCCGGCCCTCGTATCTCTTTCTCTGACTCTCTATAGCTCTCTATAGCTCTTTCTCTCTCTTTCACTTGGATCGTTCTTCTGGTTTAAAGTTCCTCCGGCACCCCTTGCCTGACTCGCAAGCAGGCTGCTTTCACACTAGAACGATGCAATACAAAGACAAAATCGTGTAGAACATGCAAAAATGATCTTATAGGATTGATGCTGTTTGTTTCGTTTGAAATACACGGGTTTGCTTAAATTGCAGCATACTTGTAAGACAGCGATATGTATGTTATTGTATTAATTTTCTAAGGATCTTTTTGTATTTTGTCGATACAAAATATCGTCGCACTGGTGTAAATGGCGCCTTACCCTTGGGCTGTTTTCGCAATGAGTAGTAGCTAGCAGGTATATAGCAGATTCAGTTCCATACAGTTCCCTGGTGTGTTCAGGGGGAAGTACAGGATTTTCTTTTTAAATTATTTGTAAGTGCCGGTAGTGAATTGTGAATAAACATTGCGGTCCTATCAGCGTTTTCAATTACAGATAACAAAAAAATTACGATATGTAGACAGTGTTATCCTCCTTCCTCTTTCAAAATTACCACAATAACGTACCTTATGCTAAATAAAGATAAACTTAAATGTGAGTTATCTGCTGCAGCCTATGGAAATGAAACTGTATGAAACCATTACAATGAGTAAATTTTTGTCATTCATAGGTGCCAATAATTTGACAGATACATTTTCTGAGATGCATAAATGAGTGCAAATTGTTCTTACAATTCCTGAGGCAACTGCAGAGTCGGAACGCTGTTTTAGTACATTAAAACGTGTAAAAACGTATCTGCGAAATTAATGGGCCAAGACACAGCGAACGGTTTGGCTGTTTTATCAGTGCATAAACATATATAAGCAACATGGAGGATTTCCACCAGAAAGTAATTGAAAAATTCGCTAGCTGGCTGATTTCAGCTACAAGGAATGAGTGAGTATTGTTATCAATCAAAGTTTATACGAAGTACAATGTGTTTCACACTTGGTACTTTTTAAGAGATTATGCACATGCAGTAAAAAGTAACTCTGTAAATTAAATAAGTATTAAATAACTCGATGGCAGCTCCCGTGGCTCCTCCTTTCACTGCTGGGACCCGGGATCGAATCTCGGTGGGTTCATTGGAATTTGTGATGGACAAAGTGGGATCGGGATAGGTTTTCTCGGGATCTCCTGTTTCCCCTGCCGCATATCAATCCACCGTTGCTCCATTCATCATAGTATGACCATTTGGTTGCAATAAAGAATTATTATTAAGTAATTCGATACTTATAATTCTTAATTACTAATTTTTTCAGCATATTCTTAAATAGCACAATTTTACATATTTCGGCGGCGGAGGGTTGAAAACAACATTGTTCACTGGCCCACCCTGCTTTTGGGACCACCGGCCGCCACTGGAATTCATTGTTGCACAGCACTTGACACTACGTAAGAAACTGATAACTTCACACAACAGATTTCACACAAAGACTGAACTAGTGGATGAAAACAGGGAGGGATTTTATGATCTTAGTGACCTTGTTTCTTCAAAGATTCACCCTGCTTTCTCTTTTAAGGAAACACAGGCCTTCACGCGGAATTACATTTTTTTGTGCGGTCTTTCTTCTAAGTGTTAGCCTCGGCAAATCGACCATGTAGCCAGTGTTTCTTTTCTGGTGCCGGACACGGCTTTCTATTAGAATTTTAAGAGGAATAACCTATACATTGCGCGCGCATCCCATTATTTTCCTTATGGGAGGTAGTGCCGGGCACTACCTACAGCAGACGGTTTCTGAATCTTTCAGTAGCAGTGCTCTGTTAACCTGGTGGCAACTTTACGAAGCATTTCCATGCGTTATTTCGTTTTTCACCAGTTTCGACGCGGAAAATATTAATTCTTCTCTTCTTGTTTTGTGTTGGTAGTGCCATGGCACGGCGGCACTACCTCTTAGGCCGCCACTGCCATCTAGTTAGAGATAGCGAGTTCTAATAATCTGAACAGAATATACGTAGCCTACTTCTTCTAATATTGTTTTTATGCCTATACTCGTTACCTTTCTTCCTAAACATTTTGGAGTTTTATTGTTCCTATGCCTCTATCATCAAGCTATACATACAAAATTATATATATATATATATTAATATATATATATAACGTTCTAAGTCATCAAGTGACAGCAGCATGGGCACCAGACAGGATTGAGTGAAGACCATTACGATGGTGGTGGCTGTGGAAACTGGTGGCATCAATGACGTCATTACTAAGCTTTGGAATAAAAATGCTGCCAGCGCTTTCACAGCACTGAGAAAAGGAATAGGCTTTTAAAAAGCTCATTTTCTCCGATGACTTTGAGAACACTCGCTAGATGTTGAAGCATCTTCCGGGCAGATTAACCATATAGAACTATACTTTTAAAATGTTATAATAATAATAATAATAATATCATAATAGTTTATTCATCCATTGATCAAAATACATTGATATAGGACACGTCAAGTCTGTACAATACAGAACTTACAATTTTCCTCACACACACATGCACACTCATACAAAGTTTTTGATTATGATACAATTTTAAAATTGTTCTATTAGCTATAATGTTTTTAAAATAATGAAGTTGTACAGTAATAAAAATGTTATATCATTTTAATGACTACTTGATATTAAACATATACAGAAAATACATACACATATTAAACATATACACAAAATACATACACATACACAAAATAACTCTAGGGCAACATCTTTGACTTAACATATTATGAGTTAATTAGTTATTTTATATAGAAAAAAGCAACGACTCAGTCGGATATTTTAACATGGAAAATTATCAGTCACAAAATTATAGGAAATTTAAAGGTTGACGTCACACAAGTGAGTTTTTGTTCCTCCATAAAACTCTTCTACACTATAAAAACAGTATTTTAACAAGAATTTTTTAAAGGTTTTGTTAAATTGAGTAGTGGGTAGGTTCTTTATATAAGCTGGTAGAGAATTATACATAGACAGACCAGTATTCATAAAGCTTTCATTATACAGTTTGGCACTGTGGGATAGGGCGTGCAAATTATTTTTTGTTCTTGTATTGTGGGAGTGAAATTCTGAATTTGTTTTATAGTAGTTTATATTAATCTTGACAGATTTTAATGTTTCAAAATTATAGTCACATAGAACCGGCAGAATCTGTAATGATTTTAAAAAATCTCTACAACTAGTACGCATGCTCACCTGCATCATTGCTCGAATAGCTCTTTTTTGTAAATTGAACACTAAGGGAGTGTGTGATGAATTTCCCCAAAAGATGATACCATAAGTTAGTATATAATGGAATTGGCTAAAATATAGAATTCTGGTATATTCTAACCGTAGTGATTTCCTAATAGTAGGTATTGCATAGCATGTTGAACTCAATCTACTTATTAACTTCTGAATGTGAGATGACCAATTTAAATATTCATCCACCCATAGACCCAGAAATTTTATGTTCTGCTAGTATTCAATGATATTACCTTTCAGTCTTATCTCTGGGTGTTGTGGTTGTCTATTTTGTACATAGCAGAAGGATACGGCTATTGTTTTGTCCAGATTAACAGATAATCTATTTACATGAAACCAATTGGAAAGATGAAGAGAAGTCTCATTTATTTTGGGGATTATATAATTGGAATTACGGCCTGATATAAACACAGTAGTGTGGTCAGCAAAGAGGGTAGGTTTCCCATGTTTAATACACGATTCCAAATCATTTATATATACAAGAAAAAGAACAGCTCCAAGGATGGATCCCTGTGGTACACCATACGTTACTGATTTCAGGTTAGATAAACGAGTAACATTTAACTTACAATTTGCATAATTGTGAGAAATTTCCACTAATTGCTTCCTATCAGTTAAGTAAGACTTGAACCATTTATGACCTAAGCCTCTTATTCCGTATGACTCAAGCTTCCAAAGTAGAATATCATGGTCTACAAGATCAAAGGCTTTAGACAAATCCAAGAATAAAGCCACGTTTAATTCCTTTTTATCCACGGATTTATAAATATTCGAAATAAATTCTGTTATCGCTGTATTTCTTGATTCAGATTTTTGAAATCCATGTTGACTATTTGCAAGAATTTTATGTTTAATTAGGAATGAGACTAGTCTTTTATGAACTACCTTTTCAATAATTTTAGAAAAAACAGATAGCAATGAGATTGGTCTATAATTATTTAAATCAGTATTTATTCCTTTTTTTAAATAATGGTTTTATCTTTGATATTTTTAAGTCATCAGGGAAATGACCAGTGGCAAATGAGAGATTAATTATATAACATAAGGGAGTTGCAACCTGCATAATACATTTTTTTAATAAGAAAATCAGGAATCTCATCAATTCCAGCTGATTTCTTGTTTTTGATGTTTTTCATTATATCAACTATTTCAAATTCATTTACTGGGGTAAAAAACATGCTATTGTATACATTCAAATTTTTTGTAGGTGCATGTGTAGATTTACCATTGTCATCGAAATTGTTTTTACTTCCTCTGCCCGTACCATAGGTACTATAGGTAGAGGAAGTATTGTTTTAGACCCTAAAATTCGAAGTTGAGTTTTTAGCATATATACACGTTTCAAGGCCCCCTGAATCCAAAAATACTATTTTTGGAAACATGTCTGTGTGTGTGTCTGTGTGTGTGTCTGTCTGTGTGGAAGTTTGTGAACAGGCTAGCTCCGAAACGGAGAATCGTATGAAAACAAAATTTCGTATTAGGGTCAGGTACCTTCTGAAGATGTGATTCGAAGATTGGCGACAAATTTATCTTGTTTTTAAGGGGACTTTACATGAAGAAATTTTCGTTTTTCGCGATTTTCTCGAAAACGGCTCTAACGATTTTCTTTAAAATTTGCACATGTGTTCCTTTTATGGAGAGCTAAAACTTTTATTTGAAACTTTTTTTCGAAAAAATTCTCTGAGGGTAGTTACAAGCCACCCACTGTTCACCCACTGTTTGTAGAAATTTTGTCATGCGTGATGAACAACTGAATACGTGCTCTTTCACGGCCTCTTATTGTATATAAGAATGTGAAGTGAGAAAGATGTATTGTTGGCCAGGTATAGAGTAAAGAAGTATCTGAGGGAAATATTCGATAAATTTCGGAAATTATTCTTTACGGCGGAAAGTTCAATAAACGTCTGCAGTCACTTGTTCTTTTTCTTAAAGTTTGTTATATAGCCTGCGGTTTTAGTCGCATCATTGAAAGAAGAGGTATTTATAGAATAATTAGCGTAAAATTGTGTCTTGCGATTCTGTAAAAGGATATGTGAATGCTGCTAACTTTTATTTGGGCAGAGGAAGTTATGTGACTTTCACATCAGATTTTTTATTATATTTGCAGCAACATTTGCAAAGTAATCATTAAATAAGTTAGCAATTTGTTCTGCATCAGTTGTACGTGTACCATTTTCATTTATTTGTATGTTACTTGTATTAGCTTTATCTTTTCCTAGCTCATAGTTTAGAAGGTACCACATAGCTTTGGATTTATTTGCTGAATGTTTTATGTAGTTATCATTGTGCAATTTCTTTGCTGTTTTTATTACCTGATTGTAAATTTTTTTGTATTGGTGAAAGTACTTTTTGAGAACATCTGATGTGTTAACACTCTTAACGATCCTACTTAAAAATCTTAACCTATCACTCGACTTTCTTATCCCAGATGTAATCCAGTTACATTTGGGTTCTTTAATAGTAACTGTGATTTCAGGCAGAGCAATTTGGTAGTAATGTTTACAAGTAGTAATGAATTCCTTATACGCAGAATTTGCTGAATCTTTATTGAAAATATCTTGCCATGATTCGTTTCCTAATAAGAAATTTAAATAATTTATATTTTCTTGTTTGAATGATCGAAATGCTTTAGTATTTAAGCTTGCATTCTTTTCATTTATTGCTTTTAACTCAAAATTAATGCAAAATTATCAGAAAAACCAGACCCAAAAACATTGTATGTGAAATTCCAAAGTGATTCCTTTAGTATGATTTGGTCAATAGGTGATTTGCTATGTAGTTTGACCCTTGTTGGAGTACTTACAATTGCTTGCAAACCATATGAGTTAAGTAATGACTGAATTGAAAAAGATTCTTTGTCATTCAAAAAATTTTGTTCAAGTATATGTTAAGTATAATTTTTTTCTTTCTCACTAAGAGATTTTTAAAAATACTGTATAAATTTTTTAATAAAATTTGTAAATTGCTATAAGGGGATCTGTAAAGACAGATTATTACTGTATTTAGATGTACGAGCTCAACAATACTTGACTCAAAATGTTTGTTACAATTTAAAAATTCAAAATTATTGTACGGTTTAGCTTTCAGTGCTGTACTGACATAGATACAGGAACCTCCATGTTTTGTGTTTGTCCTGGAATATTTAGATATGAGTGTAAACTTTGAAAAATGGTAAAATTCGATTTCATCTTCTCTAAGCCAATGCTCAGTGATACATAAAACGATTAAATTCATTAAAACATTCGCTTCAATTATCAAGCATTCTATAATAACAAAACGACGTTATAATTTGAATCTGTTACCCGAAATCCGGTATGTTCAATATCGAATGTTTCTGACTTTCTTGACAACATTCAAATATGGCGTCCGGCAGTTGATTCAAACAATCTATGAGGTCATAATTTTTTCTGTTCCTATAAAGCAGTGATCTTCAACCTTCTTTAGTTAAAGAGCCATTTTTCTTTTTGGTGAAAGACTAGCGGGCCGCATTAATTTACTGATTTTACAATAACTGCAGGGATTACTTAACAGAATACACGTGTGTGTGTTTTGTATTATATCTTCCATTTTCAAATGTTAATGAATAACACAGAGCAAATTAACATTCTTGAATTTAATGCTCAAATTAGTATTTGTTTGCGGGATGCAAAAAATTAAGTCACGATTTGCATATGGCCCCTGGATAGAAGACTACTGCATCAGGTTGTATACTTATCGGCGAATATACAGTTATTTACCTGGGTAAATAACTGAGCTTACTAAATTATATTGACATGCAGCATTGACGTCAGAGGTTGAGGCTACTGGAATTTTAGACAACCCATATAATACTAATATTAAATTATACTAATAATATTAATAATGCCGTTAATATCTGAATCTATTATCTTCTCTTCTTCTGTCAAGATATCGAAAAATAAATATTTATAAGACTAATATCCTGGCGGACTGTAAATGAGTTTTTTACAATGAAGCGAATGCTTTTGTATAAAAGTCCTAAAATAAGGATGTTGTAGTCAGTTTGGCGACGCGAGTAGAACGAAGCAGGCGACGACACAGCGCTCGTGGAGGCAAATTACTAAACACTTTGATTAATAAATTACCCATGGAATTACACATACCTAGGTATCGCCTTTGCGGACCTGGAACTAAATTGGAAAAAGACTGCAAGGATATCAATCCTCTAGACGAAGCCTGTAAGGAGCACGATATAAGTTACGCATAGAGCTCAGAACGTGCCGCAGCTTACACCGTTTCTAAAATTATGAAAGGAAAAGTGAAAATGGAAATGGATACAATTAAAAAACTAAAAGAAGCATATAGGAATTTAATGTCGAATAAGTAGAACAATAATTAAGAAGAGAGTGTTGAAATCACCGAAAATGATTGGAGGCATATTACCTCTATTAACCATATTTGCGGGATTATCTGCATTTGGGGCTCTTGGAGGTGCAGGAGCACAAATCGCTAAAGCTGTAAATTCTGCTGTATCGATGGCAATACTAATATAAAATATTACCTTCTCTGCTGATGAAATATACGACGTTATTTACACCACTCATACAGCAATAGGACATGATGGTTGCGATAAAATGTTTATTGAGCTGTCTAGAAAATTTGCAAACGTCACAAAGGATATGATATCTATTTATCTATCCTGGTGTTCAATTTGTCGAGAAAAGACGACTAATAGCAAACAGAAATCCATTTCCAATCAATTTCCTCTCTTGGATACGAACACTGATCACCTTGCTTGCCCCATCAATAAAAAAAGTACGTAGAGTCGATACGCAAAAATATAATCATGTGAGTACACAACTTTTCTGAAGAACAAGAAGAACAAGAAGAAGATGAAAAAGAACAGTATTCAGACTTCCGACGAGGAATCGCCGCACCGTGGAAGGATGTTGAAAGAAGTACATGCGAATCGTAAAATTGATTATAAATACTGGGACGATCCGAATGAACTCCTTGATCGACTCAGGCTTCTCGTATCCTCATCTGCTGCTGGGGATAATCCTCACCATAACGAGATACAGGAAATAATATCCGAATTGAGGGAGAGAAAAATCATAGAATGAAAAAGCGGGAAATCGCATACCAGCTCCATCCATAGGCTAGAATAAATTTTCAAAGACGTCATGATAAAATTAAAGTACTAAACGATTTGTGGCAAAGCGACTTGATTGAAATGATTCCATATCATAGGAACAAAGGTTTTAAATATATTTTGGTCTGCATAAACGCGTATTCCAAGTTTGCTTATGCGAGACCGTTAAAGACAAAGTCTGGCAAAGATATTACGGCAGCCATGCAAGATATACTTCAATCTGTTAAAATTGCACCCGCAAATTTACAGACCAACAAGGAAAAGGAATATTATAACGCTAATTTTACAGCGTTAATGAAACAATACATCAATCATTATTCTACGTACTCTAACGTTGCCTCTTCCGCACTTTTGGAGATATGTATTCTTTATATGAGGGGATGGTAATGCAGTGAGGAGAATAAGGAGGTCTATGTTCGCCCCAACTACAAAGACAGTGTCGTATTGAGATACCATTGAGAAGGCAGTGCTAACAATCAAGACATCTGAATCTTCAACAGCCTGTTTCACTTGTATTCCAGGTTTTGGCAATTCATTTTTTAGAAATTCTACCAAGCGCCTCTTGTTAATTTCATTCGTGAGAAAAGTTTCTTGTGAACTTTTCAAAACAGCACTTCTATCAAAGATGACATCATGAGATGAACGCGCAGCCCATCGGAGTCTTTCACAATTGAAGGGACCAGGGGAAAAACGATCAAAGACCAATTTTTAGAAAAAATGAGTTTGTGGTGCCATCTGTTTCAGAAGGTGGAGTTCTACATTCTGAATAACAGTTTGGTATGAAAAAGTGATCAGAATCCACAATATGATAGGTTAAAAATTGAAGTCAAATGGAAAAAAGATCAATGTCCATGAAATGTAAGGAAGAATGATCAAAGTCCTGAATTTGTGATAGGATCACACATAGAAGGAATTTTTTTATTTTCAAAAAACCTGCAAGTACCTAATATTTCAACTAACGATGTGTGGTGCCCCGACGAAGTTTCGGTAACACTACACATGTCAGGATTGGCTTTAAGTCTTCAGGAAATGGATAGGCACTGCTGTGGATTTTATAGGATAGCATGCAATGTGATTAATTATGTTCATGCACCATTAAATAATAATCATGTATACTACAATAAATACTAATTTATTGTAAATCAATATAATTAAAATTATCTTTGAAAAATGGTCTGAATTTGAATTATTTCTATTGATAAAACAGCATTATCTTCTCTGAATTTTGTCTAAATTATATTTCGTTTAATTAAAAAATTACTTCTTATTAAATCTATGAATTCTTTAATTAAGTTACTACAAATTCTTTAAAACTTTACATCGTTACTGAAAACTAGTTCTGAAGTTAACTATTTAGGTTATCTTTGTCATGTACTAAGATAAATGTTTGAACTTACATTTTATTCTTGAAACTTCCAGCGTCGCCATCTTTAATTACTTCAAGGTGTTGAAACGTTGAGCAGCAAGAGGGCTTTTTGCGGCAATGTAAGCCCTTAAATAACTTTCCTACTGACGCTATAATCCGGAAAATCCACTGTCAATATGTCACGAGAGATTTAATATTTTACGCGTCTATATCGGTACTTAAGTCGTTATTAAAGTGAACCTTTCATTAAACACTTTGTAATTTAATGTATACTACTTTGGTAACTTACGTGTAAAACAGTAATATACAATGTTCGACAATAATCGTGAATATTCGATCTTATTCCGAAATTTTAACCAATAAAATACATTTCTGAATTATGCGAAGATTTGCTCTTTACACACACTCACACACACAATTAAAGGAATGCCGATTCAGCAACCTTGAAGACGCAGGTGGACTCAAGCTATCGCTGACATAAACATTCTTATACTGTACTCTCAACATTTCCTGGTATCTCATATCATATGCAGTCTGCTTCAATATAGCCTTTTTTACTATGGTAACTTAAATTGTCAAAATAATAAATATATTTTCTTTTCGTTCATTAGGACCTAACGTTCTGGCATTACAGATGTTTACTTTCGAAGACAGCTGTCTTTCCATTCATTTAACATGTGCTGTCCACCAGGGAATCTGCATTCTATACATATAAACAGACCGTTGTAAAAACCCGGAAACCTGCCATATAAAAAAATAATTTCTCATCAGCAGGGTTAGGATTTTTAGGTGCAAATTTTATATGAAAAAAGGAAGGGAAAAGGTGCTAAAATAAGGTAAAAAGGGGACAAAAAGGTGCTATCTTACTTAAGTAATTAAAAAAACTATCTTCAATTAACAGTTATTGAGTTGCGAAAAAACACATCAAATCATCACTCACAAGAAACAGTAAAATACAGGAAGCTGTTGTACTTCAAGACATTGAGTCTCCAAATTCTGTATTTTTTCCGGTAGCAGAAGTTGTTGGGCCTTGGAAATCGCACCTGTGTCTGCTGGATCCAATGAAAGCACAAAATCCTTAATATTGTCAAAATTCTCACGCAACATAACAGCACACTGAATCCATGATCCCCAGCGAGTAATGACCGGAAATTTTGGAAGGGGGAGGCCAGTGATTTCCTTGTAGGCAACAACACGACTCGGAGCTTTCTGTAGAATCTTCTTCAGGGCAGAGATGTATTCATTTGCAATGTCGTATTCATTCCTTATGGATTCACAAACCCTGTGAAGGGCATGGACTAGGCATGTCACATGCTTTAACTTAGGGAACAAAGGTTTCAATTGGTTAATTACTGAAACCATGTATGGAGCCTGGTCTGTAACCACCAGAAGAAGTTTTTCAAATGCGATACCACTTGGCCACAGGTTTTGACAGAAGTCCATGATTGATTGCATTACTGTACTGGCGTTGGCTTTCTCCAGTTCATACATTTTAAACAACATGGGCTTAACGTTCTCCCCTGATAGGGGAAAAACTAAAATGTTCAAAACATATCGTTCCATTGAGTCTGTAGTTTCATCCAATATGATTCCCACAGCACAATCAGTCACTTTCTCCTTGATGGTTTTTATGGTTTCTTGGTAAACAGGCTCCATGTAGTTTCTTCTTATAGTACTCTCATCAGGCACTGACATCTTTGTGTATTTTTCAAGGAACCCTTTGAAAGTCGGATGGTTTACCTTATTGAGTGGAATTCCCGCTTGTGTAAGAGCAGCACATAAATCAATGTTGAATTTCTTCAAATTTTGAGTTTTCGATGAACATTGTTCAATCGCATTCCGTAATAAAGGTTGTCGCGATTTATTGCTTGAAGTGTCTTGTTCTTTTGATGCTTAGAAGTGGAAATGTGTTGTTTGATGCGGTCTCGCTGGTGTTTTTCATCTAACAAAATTCCTGAATCGCAAATGCTACACCGTATTACAGTTCCATCTGTTTCTACGGAATCTTGTTTGAATTCCTGAGACAGAGAAAATAACCGGGCTCTGGACACCTTAGGCATGGCAAAAATACACTCATTTAATCACAGATTTGCACTCACGATCAACAGACTACTGACTGGTGAAGTCAAGAAGATGGAAGTGAGAGAAAGAGGATTTGCGTATACACAATATTTTTTTATAATAAATTATAATTTGGTGGAATGAAATACGCATTTCCATTGTAGCAAGCTATTTGTTTCGGCAAAGTGAAAGAGGATTTGCGCGCACACACAATATTATTGTTGATGGAATGAAATATGCATTTCCATTGTAGGGAGCTATTTGTTTCGGCAAAGTGAGAGAAAGAGGGTTTGCACGCACACACGTATCATTTTCTGTTGTTGCAGGTGTGCTTTCAGTCCCGCTTTTACTGGAAGTAAAATGGAATGAAACTCACAAGTCATTCATAACGCTTTATAATGATAAAATGCACTCTAGAAGAATATCGATAAGCTACAGTATATGAAAAATGGGAAGAAAGGGGATTATGGGCACTGTTGAGAAAAAAGGGGTAAAAGGTACCAAAAAAGGGAAAATTGGTGCTACAAAAATGTCTCCATTCTCGACTATAGATAAAATCTCACACTGTGGTATCTTTCCGAAGAGCTTTAATTTACCCTACGAGAAAAGGTGCGCACCTAAAAATCCTAACCCTACTCATCAGTCTCATAGTGACAAGCTGGACGGACAAACACAACGACGACCATGGCTAACGAAAAAGGATAACGCTTAGGAAGACATGCAAAACTAAGAACTGGAAACTGGAATGTCAGAGGTTTGGGAAATAAAGATTTATATAGTTAACCGCAGAACTGAAACAAAGAAATGTTTATATAGCAATCACAACGGACATAAAGAAGAAGTTAAACGGAACCAAAGAGATAAATGATTAGACGATGATTTATTCGGGAGTAGAACAAACTACAAGAGCTGCTAAAGGAGTTGCCATTTGGGTCGACAGAAAATGGAAAAATAAAATACTGGGCTATGAATTTACAAATGAAAGGATAGTAAATGTAAGATTTAAAACGGAGAGAGGAAAACTACTGGTAATAGAAGTATATGCTCCTGAAGAAGGAAAATCTGAAGAAACCAATCAATTCTATGATAAGCTTTAGAAAGTCGCAGATAAATATAACAAAACAGACTACATAATACTTGCAGGAGATTTAATTGCAAGAGTGGGAAATTCCCCCATCCCAAATGTTTGTGGTATATCTGGAGAAGAAGTTGTGATTGAGAATGGCAAGACACTGAGGAATTTTGCAACACTTAACGAACTAAAGATAACCGATAGAGTTTACAAGAAAAAAGATATACATAAGTATACATGGGCTGCCAGAGGATCCAGATCACTAATCGACAGTAGGAAAGCAGAATTGTATACAGATCATTACTTGGTAATTACAGACATTTATATTTTGACAGAATGGAAAAACGGCACAACATGCAAAAAATACTATAAAGATAACGAGGAACTATTTACAGAGTGGGCCAAAAGTCGCGATCGGATAATGTTTATATTGAAATAACTCATTTTCCGAAACCGAAAACTAATTAAAAACTAGTCATAGGCTGAGATGAATATTTACCCCCTTCATATACGTTTTGTAGCATTAGTTTGTCAATTTTCCGATAGAGCAAGGACATTGTTGTGTTCTAGTGACAAGCCAGATTTTTCTTGCGCGCGAGTTTATTAGGCGATTGTTGTCGATGTGAAACGCTGTGTTATGTTTGTGTTGTAAGCAATGGCGGATACAAGCAAATATACGATTGAGGAACGTCTCATTGTTAGTGCGTGGGTTCATGAAAAAGAACAAACTGGCGAAACGTACGAAGAAATCAGAGAGAACTTCTTTCGTCGTTTCAGTAAAGCAGCTCCCACTGAAGCCAATCTTCGGAAACTGGAAAACAAGACTTTCTCAACAGGATCTGTATTGGATGCAAAACGCAGCGGAAGACCTAAAAAATATTGTGGCGTTGATGTCGGTAATCGTGTGAGTGAATCATTGGAGCGTTCACCGATGAAATCAACAAGGAAGCGATCGGCAGAAATGCAGATCCCAAGAACTTCGTTGCGCCGTTGGATGAAAAACGAAGGTTATCATGCATACAAGCCCACCACCATAAATGAATTAAGTGACCGGGATATGGAAACGCGACGTGTCGCATGTGAAGATTTACTTTCTGCTTTTCCCAACCTTAGCGGTTCGTCGTAATGTCTTGATGACTGACGAATGCGCCGTGTATCTCAGCTCTCGTTCGCGTAATGTTTATTTGTGGGCCAAACATAACCCACATTTCTTTGAAGAAATTCAACAACATCCCCCTCATGTCATGATGTGGGCCGGAGTTACCAGTGAAATTATCATCGGGCCATATTTTTTTGACACATCTGTGTCTGGCGAATCGTACCTCGAAATGCTGTCTCAATGGCTGGTTCCGGAACTTGACAGAGTTGGTAATCTTAACACCGTTGTTCTTCACCAAGATGGAGCCCCAGGGCATTTCTGGACTTCAGTTCGGGAATGGTTAAGTACCAGCTTTCCTATGTGGATTGGACGAGGTGGACCTCTCATTTGGCCTCCAAGAAGCCCCGACCTCACAACGTGCGACAACTGGCTGTGGTCCTACTTAAAAGAAAATCTTGGAATGATTCGGATGGATTCTGTTGAACAACTGAAGAGAGAGATCATCCGTATCTTCAGAACGATCACTCCCGAAATGCTGAGGCGAGCAAGCAGAAGGACATGGCGGCGCATTCAACTGTGCGCGGAAAACGATGGTGCACATACCGAAACTTCTGACGTTTAACAATGACGCTGACAGGCCCAGGGAACTTTATTTTACCATATTTCCATCCCTTAATACCTGCTACTTCAATAAATAAAGATTTTACGTCAATTGTGGCATTTTATTATTGCATAAACTAACATACAAAATAACCGATCGCGACTTTTGGCCCACCCGTAGAATATATTTATTACAAAACTATAGTGTTAGCGATCTTTACCAGTACCGAATGACACACTACCTCATGGAAACCAAAACAGAAGAAAATGTAGAAAGGAAATACGAAAATATAAAGAAAGTAATATTAAAAACGTCAAGAGAGGTTATGGGAACAAGAAGGAATAATGTAAGACGGAGAGGACTTAGATATTGGAATGAAGAAATAGAAGCAGCAATCAAAGAGAAAAAATAAGCCTATTTAAAGTACTTGCAAATACCTAACCACGAAAATTAACAAAATTATAGGTTGAAGAGAAATATAGCCAAAACTAAAATAAGAGAAAGTCATAAAGAATCATGGAATAGATT
Organism: Ectobius pallidus; assembly: GCA_964059195.1. Lineage (NCBI taxonomy): Eukaryota > Metazoa > Arthropoda > Insecta > Blattodea > Ectobiidae > Ectobius > Ectobius pallidus. The sequence goes on from CAXKWD010000005.1 coordinate 60,419,852, forward strand.
TATAGCAACAATAGAATATGATATCTATGTGAGACAAAATATAGCCTGGAAAGTGACGAGACATTTAAAATCAACAGAAAGGATACAGTAAAATTGTCATGCATTCCAGAAGATGAATGGATCAAACACTAAACAGAACTACTATACGATACAAATACATAACACCATTTAGACGAAGAATATGAGGAAAGAACTGTAGGCATGATAACTTTCGATTAAATGTGGAAAGCAATACAAAAAATGAAAAATAGAAAGTCACCAGGAATAGACAATATCCCCATAGAAGTATTCAAATATGGAGGACTGATATTACAATTTCGGCTATTACATTTAATGAATATATGTTGGAGAACAAAAAAAAATCCTAAAGAATGGGAAACAGCTAAAGTTATATCTATTTTTAAAAAAGGACAAAGAAATGAATGCAAAAATTATAGAGGGATAAGTCTATTGATTGTAATGTACAAAATATATGCTCGAATTATTACTGATAGGGTGAAAATAATAACTGAGACACATATTAGTGAAGAACAGAATGGATTTAGAACAGGTAGATCAGGTATTGACCATATTTTTACAGTAAAGCAAATCATAGAAAAACGAAGGGAATTCAACCTAGAAACCCATTTGGCCTTTTATTGATTGAGAAAAGGCGTTTGATATAGTGAATCTCCCACGCCTATGGAATATATTGTATATAAATGGATACCCACTACATCTAATTAAAATCGTACAAAGTCTATATAGATACAAAAATGGTAATTGAATTAGATAGAAAAGTAACAAAAGAAATAAAATCAAACTGCGGTTTAAAACCTGGCTGTAGTTTATCTCCAGTTTTATTTAATATTTGCATAGACGAAATTCTACAAGAATGGAAAAGAAAGATATATGATGGAATTAAAATAGGACCAAACAGAATATTAAATGCTCTTCTGTTTGAAGATGACCTAGTTTTATTCTTTGACCAGGAAGAAAGGCTACAGAAAGAAATATTTCAGTTAAACAAAATATGCGAGAGGTACAATATGAAAATATGTAAAAATAAAACAAAAGTAATGACATTCCAGGGAAGATTTCCAATAAGAAGTAAAATTGTACTAGATTATTACATCTTGGAACAAATGTCACACTTCCAGTATCTAGGCTGTGATGTATCTTATGAACAAGACCGAGATATAAACAACAAAATACAAAAATTATGCAAATATTAGTTCAAGAGTATGAGAGTACGAAAGCATGTGTTCGTAAATATATCCTTAATCTGAGGAAATGGATTTCATAAATTTTGTGTATGGAAACCTTGCTAGACTTATTTATTACGTTCGGAAAATGTTAACCTGTAATCCAAAGAGAAATAACATTGTAAAGAATGTTGGGATAATATATCCGTAAAACATCAAAAGAGAAAGAAAATTGTAAGATCTAAAGAAAAGAATTTAATTTAGTTTTGTATGTGTTTTTGTGAGAATTGAGAGAAATAAGAAATAATGGTGTACCTTAAAACATCAGAGGATAGAAATTTATGAGGTTTAGATAAAAGAAAATTTAAAACAAATTTTTGTGAGTTTTTGTGAGAGTTGTAAAAGTTAATTGTGAAGTTCATGTAATCCGTAGTCTACGAAGAAAGGAGAAAGAAAATGTAAAATTGATAGGAAAATAAATTAAATTAAATTTTGTGTATGAGTCATTACCATGGGATATAATCATATAAGTAAGGAAATATCGGGAAGAAACCGATTGTAAAGTGTAAAGACAAGTTTATTAAAATTTTGTGTAGTCATTTTGGCGAGACGAATGGTAAAGAATTCGATGGATGGAAACATGAAAAGATTTTCCTTAAATCTGAATCTTGGAAAATAAATGTAAAAAAAAAAAATTATATATGATTAATCAAAAATGAAATTTTATGAAAATTCATGTTGTTTTGAAAACATTAATACTAAAAGTCAAGAATGATGGATGCAAGCATAAGTAATAAAAATTAGAGAAAATAATTTTATTAAATGTTATATATGGTTAAGAATATTGACGAAATTTAAGTAGAGACAAAAAAATAGACATGAGGATAAGCATTTTATTAAAATTTGCATGTTGATTAAGAGAATAATAGTAAGTGATTAAGGAAAGTATAAATTACTAAAACCATAGTTAAAGTTAAAGTATATTTTGTTGAAGTGGAGGAAATCGAGTTTTGTACGAATAAACAAGGAGATGGTATTTAAGGATTATAGTAAGTAAGTAAAGGAAATCTAGAAAAGTATAAGTAAAGGTGGAATAAGTTAAGAAAATTGCTGAGTGTATCGAATTGCATATGGTAAGAAATTACAGATGGTATTTCCAGTGTGAACTAATTTTAATAAATCAAGATTAAATTTCAGTTAAAAAATATATTAATGGACTGTTAGAGAGAAAGGAAACAAGGGAATTATTTCCAAAGTAGTTGAAGAAATGAGAAAGTTAATTTTTAATGGTTAAAATATATTTATATATTTAGTGTGTTGTTTGAGAAATTGTTTTAGAAAAGGTAAGGAAATGTTATAAATGATTAAGTTTAATGATACGAGGAATGATAATTAAAAACGATTTAAATGAGTAATATAAATAGTGTCAAGTCAATGCTAATATGAATCAGAATAAATAATATATTTAAATAAAAATACACAGTAAATTAACAGTATTACGAAATATTAATAGTTGAATTTTAGTTGAAATGATGAGATAACGTATGGAAAGTGGGTGGCCGAAAACCAGCGTAGTTATGAATTGGGAAGTGAAATGTAATTTCAATCAAAATAAGAAGTTGTGCCCCCCTTGGGGTCACTTTTACATATGTTGGAAGTTTAGGACATACGATTTGTGAAGTAGACCTGGTTTCGACCATTCTTGCTAAATTAGTGACGCTACTGTTTAACATCCAAAAGGGCTGGGCACCCATTATCACAAAATGAACACTGGACAGATTAATATGATTTACTGGAAAGAGATTTTAAGTATATATATATATGACAAATGGTATTTTCTGGAACAATTTTATTAATAGCTTTAACAAATTAGAATTACAACATTGTAAGATAATATATTCCTTGTAAGGACGACCTTTATTTCTTGAATATAACCTTTGGAATGACTAAGAATAAAATCTATATATAGATTTTCTTGTTGCATACAACAACCTTGAGCACGGGCGATGCACCACAATAATTCTAAATAGACTTTGTTTAAAAACCAACCCGTCTCTTGAAAAATCCCTTAAAACCCAGACTAATTGCAATAAATAAGTACTACACGTTCCAGAACACCCTGTACATAATGGCTAGTATTCCCCATTACTAGAAAAACCCAGTAATCTTTAGATTATCTATAAACATCAATGCATAGGGCAATCTCAATCTCTTAATGGCGTCTGTGCTGAAATACTACACGTGAAAAAAACGCACTCTAAATCATGCTAAAGTCGGATGTCTGCCAAAAATACTGAATTACTGATCGGAAAGGCAAAGAACGTGATTAGAAGTGACACAACGGACGGACGTGATATTATTGACTGAAGAAAAACAGAATGAACACAAGCAATATTACATGAAATTTACATGGTGTAGGCTTAATTTCCAAGATCCAAACTTGACCGGTAAATAATTTATTAGAAAAAATTTATGAAATGTTCAGAACGAAAATTTAGATAGCCGAAAACGGGTGAGCACAAAAATAGATTAAATTACTGTTAGCATTGAAAATGAATGTGGATAGGTCTCACCCAATTATGCCGTACTCTTCAGACATCTTGTTTTCACGGCAGCAACGCCCACCAAACCACTCAAACTCAAGTTACATGTTCTTGACGCGAGCACTGGATCCCAACTGAAGGTCGCTTGTACTAGCCTCTACTCCCTAGCTTTCAACAGATGGCAGTGCGGTCTAGAAGCGCTTTTAAGAATTACCGAGAACCACGCTGTTTAGAGTGGGTCAAATATTGGATTTACATTCTGAAGTTAAAAGCAGTTGGCAAAAATTACTGAGTGCTTTTAATATTAGCAAATGAGCCGTTTTTCACGGCTCAAAGTGATACAATTAAAATTAAAATATGGAAATAGGACTGTAGAAATGTAAGCGTAAGCATTTTGAAGTGAAACTTATTTTCAGTTAAAAGAGAAAGAGTAAAGTTAAATTATAACTTTCCGTCAAATCAAAATAATTGTACAAGAAATAGGATCACATTAATAGGTAAATTTCTTCGTTAAGTAGTAATCCAAGTTTAAAAATAAATTACTAGTGTACGTAATTTCAGTTAATTTATTAGATCAATATATTAATAAAAGGTAAAATATTGTCAGAAAGAAAATAAAAAGTAAAAGAAATTAAAGAAATTCACGTAGATGTAAAAGGAAAATGTTTTTATATTTAAGTAATTACTAGGTGTAGAAGTGTGTTGATATTGTGAATTTTAATACTGAAGTAATAACAGTGACATGTTGAAAATTAAATGTTATAAACAGTAGTACCACTGTATTGATAATTATTTTAAAAATAATTAGTGTTTTACTCATCATTTAAAAAATGAAAGTTTATCGATATTATATATGACGCATATCAAAAGAATAGTAGTAAAAGGTAAATATGATATTAGGAGATCAGAGTAATGGAAATACACAAGAAGTAATTTAGCATTTGAAAAAGAAAATATATTATAAAATTTTAAAAATATCAATTTGTCATATTTTTGGCATGAAATTAAGTAATTTGCTGATATTGAAATTGAATTACCATTTTAACATATATTATTTAACATCGAGGATTTAGGAAATAAAATTATTATTAAAGAAGTAAAAAAAATTGACTAGTGAAGAAACAGATAAGGTCGATTAAAGAGGAAAATTATAAATTTTCATGGGTATATTATTTCTTTTGTAATATTATTATGGATAGGAGGAATGATGTTTTGTTGTTTTATTATATGTGTAATTATTGTAACATTATTGTATAAATTCTAAATGTATAGAAAAAGATATAATACTCATAATGTACCTAAGGGTGGAATAGAATTAACAAGTATATTAGAAAGACGTATTAGAAAATTTTGAAATGCAAAATGAAGGATGAAAAGTGCCAAGTATGTGTTTGTATTTCATAGTAATTACAGTGAAAAGGTGTAAAGGAGGAAGGACATAAATTAACAATATTAAAAGAAACAGAAATTTGGAGTGGTCAAATCAAGGAAATGTTTTTAGATTCAAGGAAGGTTTAAAAGCCTGAGGTCTGGAACCTCAGTCTTTTCAAAGAAGGGGAGGAATGTCGTATAAATGTATAATTATTATATTTAGAAAATTAGAAGGTTGTTGTGAAATTTCATTATAGAAAAGGACAATGAACTAAAACCAGGAAGAGATGTTAGTATAAAGTCATTACTCTGTACTGTTTCGAAATAAGGAAGCAAAATTTAGTAGAAACAATAAGCCAGATTGCTGAGTAATCAAGTTCAACAACCAAGCGAGTGCTGAAACAGGAATAACCTTATGTACAAAGCGCTGAGTGGGCTCTGCCTCGCCTATAATAATTGTAATATCTAATTCCAAGTCAGCACAGATTCTTACTAAAATCATTTATAATAATCATAATAAGAGTGAGTGAGCTCCTCCCCTTGAAGATGTTATAAATACTAAGAATAGTGTATAGGCTAATTGTCGGATTTGTCTTTGGCCAACGTTTAACACAACATGTAGCTGTATAGTATGTATTTATCAATAAACTTCTAGTCTCGTCTTTAAGCTTCGTTTATCACTTATCTCTAAGGAGATAAACCCACGAATTATCATGTGTGAGTCAACTACTACAAGATCGTCAAGAGGATAACATTTCATCTCTACAGATCAAAAACAGCTAAGTAAAAATAGAGTAGGCTCACACATTGGCGTAGAACGGCGGAGACAAACTCTCCGAAAGGAGAATAGTCGTCGCCGCTATACGACTATGTTAATACTCTATAATATTCTACACTATGCAATATTGATATTAATTTATAAAAATATCCCTTAGTTGTACTCTACCCTAGTTATACGGTGTTATTTCTATACACATATACATGCTTTAACAGTTTTTCATCAAATTATACTAACATACTCTCTACCCTATTTTCTAGGCAACATAATATTATATCAACAATTCATCCCTTAGCTATTTTATACCTATATTATATAATTGTTCATTGCTTGTGAACATCTTTGATTTTCGGAAAGATGTGGAACGAAATGTTACGGTCAAGCTTCTTGCAATCTGAGAAATTACTGTTACACACGGCCACAGCACATCTCTCGCCCTGCATAACGGTTTAGTTATTTATTATTTATTTTATTTATGGAGATGAGATCTTCGAAGACGTGTAAAGCAGCCCGAAAATGGCGAAGGGTATCTAACAATTCATTTTAGATAAGGTGAGTAATTTTGAAGTGGATTAATGTATTATTTTGTTCAAGAGCTTTTGCAATTTTTCCTATACCGCCCGTAGTAACCTTGCTCCTGCGAATCTCAAACAGAGTAACTGCTACCTAGCGGCGGAACCAGTGAACTACCCCAGTCATCACACTTTCTCCTCTATTCATTATGTTAACTCCAAGACATCGTCCGAAACTCAACGCAAAATACGTTTTAGGAATATTCGTGGACATTGAGGGAGCCTTCGAGAACGTTTGGTGGCCCCTCGTCCTAAAGCGAATAAGGGAGATAAACTGTCCACGCAATTTATATGAATTAGTACAGAATTACTTCCAAGATAGAGAAGTAATAATGAAAAATAACCAGGAAATTAAGACAAAAAGAGTTACGAAAGGTTGCCCCCAGGGATTAGGACCCAAAATTTGGAACCTAGTATTTGCCCAAATCATTAGAGAAATAGAGCAGGCTCTTCAAGCAAAACCGATAGTATTCGCAGATGATATAGTGTTTATAGTAGAAGCTGATAGCCGACCCCCGCTAGAAAGAAAAGGGACAGCGACCATGTTAACATTCGCCAATTTGTGTCAAATGGCCAAGTTAAAGATCTCAACGGAGAAGACCAATACCCTCCCACTTAAGGGGAAACTCCATCCGAGAAGACCCCCAACGATAAGACTTTTAGGGACGAACATACGAAACGTGCGAGGACTTAGATACCTAGGAATATAGCTCTAGGCAGGAAATCGGCTAGAAAATCAAGTAACAAAGGTCTGCAACTCAGCAGTACACTTATTCCATGCACTAGGAGCGTTATCTGGCCAAACATGGGGATATAAATATACGAATTACAAACGCCTTTACCGGGCAGTATTCGAATCAATTATAACGTACGCGGCACACGGTTGGGCACCGTACTTACTCGTTCGACATAAACACAAGTTAATATCAGCCCAAAGAAAAGCACTACTCAGAGTATCTCGAGCGTATTCCACAACCTCAAATGACGCGATACAAGTCATAGCAGGAGAAATTCCTATGGACTTAGTACTGGAGGAAAAAGTAATATCATATAAAATCAGAAAACAAATACCAACTAGAATAGGAGAAATAGACATAACACCGGAAATATACAATACCCAGAACAAGAAGGAGCTTAACTCCCAATTAAGAGAACACACGATAACCCAATGGGAAACAAGGTGGAGTAGATCACGAAAAGGCCGCGTCACCAAAGACTACTTCCCCAGTGTTAAACACAGATTGAAAGAGAAACACATCCGTATAGACAATGCAACAGCACAATTTTACAAAGGACACGGATACTTCACTGCGAACCTAAACAGATTCAAGCTAGCAGAAGATTACTTCTGTTGTTGTGAAGACAGCGAACTCGATCCAATGTATCACGCACTATACACGTGCCCTAAATATAGAGAGATAAGGAGAGACCTCCGAAACGTAACCACCCAAGAGGGTGAACGTTGGCCGCCATACCTTCAGTTTTGGACGACCAAAAGGGCTCACGAAGCATTTAGTGACTTCACTAAACGAGTAATAGAAATCAGAAAATTAGAAGACATGGACGATGTCTAGACTACCCTATCTTGAGACTTACAGATCATGAGACGAAATTCGAGAGTAGCTCAGGCTCTTGAGGCGCTGTGAGACTACTCACAGCAACCCGTCTAAGTGAGGTTTTGCGGGGTTTCCCTCACTTTTAAGGCGAATGGCAGACCGTATAGCACCCCCCGCATAGGCAAAATAGGACAACATAGACAAAGTAACACAGTTCTATACTGCTGAAACAAACTGCCAGCTCAGACACATTCTCCCCAGTGATAGGTATAAACAGAAAAAAATGAGCCATAGAACAAAAGCGCCGAACAGTTGTTGGGAGCGGAGTATGGCCTATGGTCGGGGTATCTCCGTGGATGGTGGTGGGTGAAAATTTTTTTTATATAAATAACAAGTATCCGATCTCATTAAAGATTACATTATATTTACTGGTATTAGACAGACACCAATGTATTCCTGGCGCAACAACATACCTAATGAAGCACTGCGGCCCTTATGATGTTCTACTTTATTACCTCTATTACCTGTTAGACTTTAGGTACAGTGTAGAAAATTATTAAAGCTATTCTTCCTTACCTTTTCTTAGTTCTTTGTATGTGCAGATCTCATACACCGTGATATTTTCAAAATATGTTTGTTAACGTACAAAATGGTATTTACATTATATTGCTTTCGCTGAAACAAAAATAAGAACAAAAACAAGAACGAGAACAAGAAAAAGAACAAGATCAAGAACTAGAACGAGAACAAGAACAAGAAAAAGACTGGAAACGAAAACAAGAACAAGAAGGAGAACAAGGACGAGAACAAGAACAATAACAAGATCAAGAACGAGAACGAGAAGGAGAACAAGAACAAGAACAAGAAATAGAAGAAGACCGAGAACAAGAACCACACCGATAACAAGAACAAGATCGAGAACGAGAACAAGAAAAAGAACTAGAACAAGAACGAGAGCAAGAACAAGAACGAGAACGAGTACAATAACAAGAACAAGACCGAGAACAAGAACATGAATTAGAACAAGACCAAGAAGAACAAGACCGAGAACAAGAACAAGAACAGGGCCGAGAACAAGAATTTGAACAAGACCGAGAACAAGAACAAGACTGAGAACGAGAACAAGAAGACGAACAAGACCGAGAACGAGAAGAACGAGAAGAACAAGAACAAGACCGAGAACGAGAAGAACGAGAACAATAACAAGACCGAGAACAAGAACAAGACCGAGAACAAGACCAAATCAAAAAGAACTGGATGACTAGGAACCTCCCACTAAGATATGTAAAAAGTAATGTACACATGTATTTCATTTATATTTGTATTTCATATATATGACTTGTGATACCTTATATGATTTGAGTTACATAATTTGTAATTTAAATGGTTTGTGTTACAATAAAATATTAATCAGATACGATATCTTTAATGTTATCCCATTAATGTTTAGAGCTTGGAAATCCTTTTCACATACACCTTCTGTTTTATTACCAAGTGAGGTACGCTGTACAATCAATTTTTCCTATAATACATCATAAGCTTGATGGTCAAAATAATATGCTTATTGTTTTTCAAGTTCCATAACATGATACTGCGCTATCCTTACATGCTGATTTTACTGTTCTATGATCCTATTCAGCTGACTGATCTCCCATAATATTACATCTGAGAATGGAGTTTATACTGTAGTAACATATTATCCTCATATATGCTACACATTAGTGTTGTAAAAAGTTACTACTAAGGATTTTAAATTTTGTTCTATCTATATAATTCACTCCTCTTGATGTAAAAAAGATAATTTCTTGAAAATGCGTTTAAGAATTCAATTCGAAACCTCATATTTCTGAACGTTTATTCAAACTTTAAAACACGTTTTTCTACATAAAATAGACAAAAATATCGAATTTTCTGCATAAAATAGATAAAAATACCGGGTTTTCCACATAAATTAGCGAAAAATAGCGAAGCATCTACATAAAATAACTATAGATATCGAATTTTATACATAGAATAGCGAGAAAACATATACACACACAACATTTTTAGGAGAGTAAACCTACATACTGTGATGGCTTCATCACATTGTGCGGGTACCCTTCTTTATGCTCGCGTTTTCCCTTCGCTGTGCGGGTTAGCGCTTGCGCAGCGGCCGTCTTCTACGGGTTGGGTACGCGTGCTGTTGTCTTGGAGGCGGCATTCAGTCGCTTTGTAGTTGGAGGAGAGTTAAGTGCTCAGTGTGTTCCTCGCCCGGATGTCTCCTCGGAAGCGGTGATGGTGTCGTGAGTAATGAGCTGTTATATAGTAAAATCTGCAAACTTCTTTTCTGGGAACCATCTGTTTTTCGAGTTTATAGAGTATCCCGTCTGATTAATCATACATTTATTAAGCCAATATTACGCTGGGTTGCCATTTTGATTTTGTAACAGTATGGAATGGAAATGTTTGAAGGAAAAATTAGTATTTAATGAAGATTTATTAGATGTTTGAAGCCAATCTAATTGTAGTAGGGAGCCTGTGTAGTGTTTTCAAGTTGTAAAATTCAGTTAAGAGCACGTTAGTAAGGTTAACTAAATCTATAATTCCAGATTATGTCACATGACATCCGTAGATCCGGGAAGGTTCTAGTTATGACGTGGGTAGTTCTGGTTATGATCAAGTTGTGATATGCAGCATGCCTGTCAAGATACTCGTTATGACAGTTTACATTAGGGTTATTCTATTTTCTTATTTAATTAATTCCATTCTAAAGGAAGAGAGAATTATTATTAGGGATATTTCAGATGAGCAAACTGGACTTGAATCTAAACAGTCATAGTAGGTCATTACAAAATATGTACTGTGTCTGAATGAAAGTTCATAGCAATATAATTCTTTTGACAGATTAACTTAAAGATTTTCTGTTGCATAAATTAATTAGCAGAGCATATATGCCAGCTTATTTAATTAATTCCATTCTAAAGGAAGAGAGGGTTAATATTAGGGATATTTCAGATGAGCAATCTAGACTTGATTCTAAACAGTTATAGTAGGCCATTACAAAATATGTACTGTGTCTGAAAGAAAGTTCGTAGTAATATAATTATTCTGACACATTAACTTAAAGATTTTCTGCTGCATATATTAATTAGCAGAGCATATATGCCAGTTTATTTAATTAATTCCATTCTAAAGGAAGAGAGAGTTAATATTAGGGATATTTCAGATGAGCAAACTGGACTTGAATCTAAACAGTTATAGTTGGCCATTACAAAATATGTACTGTGTCTGAATGAATGTTCATAGTAATATAATTATTCTGACACATTAACTTAAAGATTTTCTGCTGCATATATTAATTAGCAGCGCATATATGCCAGTTTATTTAATTAATTCCATTCTAAAGGAAGAGAGAAATATTATTAGGGATATTTCAAATGAGCAAACTGGACTTGAATCTAAACAGTTATAGTAGGCCATTACAAAATATGTACTGTGTCTGAATGAAAGTTCATAGTAATGTAATTATTCTGACAGATTAACTTAAAGACTTTCTGCTGCATATATTAATTAGTAGAGCTTATATGCCAGTTTATTTAATTAATTCCATTCTAAAGGAAGAGAGAGTTAATATTAAGGATATTTCAGATGAGGAAACTGAACTTGAATCTAAACAGTTATAGTAGGCCATTACAAAATATGTACTGTGTCTGAATGAAAGTTCATAGTAATGTAATTATTCTGACACATTAACTTAAAGATTTTCTGCTGCATATAATAATTAGTAGAGCTTATATGCCAGTTTATTTAATTAATTCCATTCTAAAGGAAGAGAGAGTTAATATTAGGGATATTTCAGATGAGGAAACTGAACTTGAATCTAGGCAGTTTTAGTAGGCCATTACAAAATATGTACTGTGTCTGAATGAAAGTTCATAGTAATGTAGTTATTCTGAAAGACTAACTTAAAGATTTTCTGCTGCATATATTTATTAGTAGAGCTTATATGCCAGTTTATTTAATTAATTCCATTCTAAAGGAAGAGAGAGTTAATATTAGGAATACTTCAGATGAGCAAACTGGACTTGGATCTAAACAGTTATAGTTGGCCATTACAATATATGTACTGTGTCTGAATGAATGTTCATAGTAATATAATTATTCTGACACATTAACTTAAAGATTTCCTGCTGCATATACTAATTAGCAGCGCATATATGCCAGTTTATTTAATTAATTCCATTCTAAAGGAAGAGAGAAATATTATTAGGGATATTTCAAATGAGCAAACTGGACTTGAATCTAAACAGTTATAGTAGGCCATTACAAAATATGTACTGTGTCTGAATGAAAGTTCATAGTAATGTAATTATTCTGACAGATTAATTTAAAGATTTTCTGCTGCATATATTAATTAGTAGAGCTTATATGCCAGTTTATTTAATTAATTCCATTCTAAAGGAAGAGAGAGTTAATATAGGGATATTTCAGATGAGCACACTGAACTTGAATCTAAACAGTTATAGTAGGCCATTACAAAATATGTACTGTGTCTGAATGAAAGTTCATAGTAATGTAATTATTCTGACAGATTAACTTAAAGATTTTCTGCTGCATATAATAATTAGTAGAGCTTATATGCCAGTTTATTTAATTAATTCCATTCTAAAGGAAGAGAGAGTTAATATTAGGGATATTAAGATGAGGAAACTGAACTTGAATCTAGACAGTTTTAGTAGGCCATTACAAAATATGTACTGTGTCTGAATGAAAGTTCATAGGAATATAATTATTCTGATAGATTAACTTAAGGATTTTCTGCTGCATATATTAATTAGTAGAGTTTCTATGCCAGTTTATTTAATTAATTCTATTCTATAGGAAGAGAGAATTATTATTAGGGATATTTCAGATGAGCAAACTGGACTTGAATCTAAACAGTTATAGTAGGCCATTACAAAATATGTACTGTGTCTGAATGAAAGTTCATAGTAATGTAATTATTCTGACAGACTAACTTAAAGATTTTCTGCTGCATATATTAATTAGCAGATCATATATGCTAGCTTATTTAATTAATTCCATTCTAAAGGAAGAGAGAATTACATTAAAAAAATAATTCCAAGGTTATGTGCTGCATATATTAGTTAGCGGTGCTTATCTGAGCTGGATATTCAGCTATTGTTGAATTTAAATGATCTGCTCTGCAAGTTTAGTGTTCCTCTGTAGTTGGAGAATTCTTAGGCTTTTATTAATTAGATCAATTTATTGTTGTTCATTGTATTTTCTGTATTATATTTCATTATATAAAATTTTTTACGCATTTCTGTATTTTCCTTACCTTGAGCTGAATCCTCGGACCTTGGGGGTGGGAGTTTTGGGCTAGTAGCTTCTGGTTGTATTATTGGTAAATTCTCTTATTCAGTTAACTGTGGGGTAAGACATTGTTACCAGTGGAATTCACCTAATAGTCGGTCTTGTTCTCCTCAATATATATATTACTGTATTTTGCCTGGGTTCTGACATAAGTATTCTAATCAATTGTTTGAATATATACTATACAATTTATCGTTGTTAAAAAAAACACGTCTCAATACGTTTAGGTCCAATTCGCTCTGATACTTCCTTTTATATGAGAAATTGATGGAAATGGGCAAATGTATATCAGGTCTTCAGAATGACGTCAATATTCTGGGGGATGTAACACGATGCATACTAGCACAAATGCGCAATTGATGTGCTACGTTAGATATGCACATATAGTGATGACATACAGGACGATATTTTATTCTGTACATCTTTGCCATCCCGAACACCTGGAGAAGAAATATTTCACTCTCTTGATAGTTACATAAGAGAGAAAGAGATCCTGTGGGAAAAATGTATAGGTTTATGCTCAGGTGGAGCCCGTGCCCTTACAGGCAGACATAGTGGAGTAGACATAGTGGGGTTGTTTCTAAAATCAAGGAAGTAGCTCCAGATATGAAATGGGTGCATTGTTTCATACATAGGGAAGAATTGGCCTCCAAAGGAATGCCACCAGATTTTAAAACAGCGCTAGATAATGCTGTAAAGCTAGTTAATTTTATTAAGGCTTGACCTTTAAATAATAGGCTATTTTTTGTATTGTGCGATGAAATGGGCAGTGAATATACACAACTTTTACTTCATTCTGTAATTCGTTGGCTTTTCAGAGGCAAAGTACTAAGAATGTTATTTCAATTAAGACACGAAGTTTTACGATTTGTAAGTGAACATAATTCTGATTTTGCATCACTCATTGCTGACGAAGGATGGTTAATGGCGTTATCCTATCTTTCAGATATTTTTTTCTAAATTAAATTAAGTAAATCTCTCCCTTCAGGGAAACTGTTCTTGATGCTTATGAAAAAATAAAGACATTCGAGAAAAAATGGGGCTACGGATTAGTTCTATGAAAAATTTCCCATTCGCACCTTTTCCAACATTGGAATCATTTTTCATACAAAATGATATTTCTGTCCAGTCTGAGTTTCTTGAAAGAATTTGTAACTACCTCGAAACTGTAAAAGAAAAATTTGAAAAATATTTTCTACATACAGTAGCTTGTATGGTAATTTCTGTGGATTCGCGATCCGTTTCAGGCTTACAGTCAGGATAACAATATCTCATTATTGAAGAAAGAACGGTTATTTTAACTGTCAAGTTACAGTGGGCTTAAAATCGATTTCCTTAATCTTAGTTTGTCTCGATTCTGGTTCTCATCTTCAGTGAGAAGTGAATTCCCAGAATTATCTGAAGAAGCATTGAAAATCGTCGTGCAGTTTTTAACAACCTATCTTTGTGAGAAGGGACTTTCATCGCTAGTTTAACTAAAAACAAAATACAGAAATCTATCTGCTGATCTTTGACTAAATTTCAGGAATATTGAGTCAGATACCCAGGAACCCTGCAAGAGGCGACAGGCTTAACCGTCTCATTAAAGTGAGTAATAACATTATTCCTAATAATAGTATCAAATTGGCAATGAATATTAAAGTCTGTTCGAAATATAATTTTACTGTCAATAGTTTACTTCCAGTTAAATAATTGTGTTTCCGTCAAATTAAAAACAAATTTATTTAGATTTATTTCATTATAATGACCTGAGAGGTGTAAGGGGCAAGAGTGATAGTGGGAGGCTGGGAAAGTGGACTGTATGGTTGGAACCTGCTTGCACCCCTTACACTGAAATTAGACAAGAAATCTGCAGAGATGAAGGAACATTTAGATTTATTAATAATTCACTAAGAAATAACACTGAATAGCTGAAGCCTAATGATAAAGAAATTACATAGTTCTTGAATAGTAAGTTGAAAATCTTGAGATGTTGAAGTCTTGATAGATTCTTGAAGTTAATCTTGTTAGTTATATAATAATGTTCTTGAATACGATGAAATAGTAGTACTTGTATAATAATTTAAACACAAGTAATAATAGTTATGTGATAGTTCAAACTAAAGTTGAATGAATATGCGTTATACGAATTTTGAAGCTTGAGATTGATGTTGGGAATTTACTTCACTACAAAGTCTTTCAATACCACGTTCAGATGCATAAGTGTCTATTAACTATCTGATGCGGTTCCAATATAAGACCTTATAATGAATTGTAAAGTCAGCAATTTACTGCACAGCGATTTAACAAATACAGTACTTAGCTGTAGTGTGGTTGATTGGAGCACAGTACCCTCGCTAAACACAAATTAGCTTTTCTGAGATGTAGGCTTCGCTTATGCAGCACGTCATAGAATAGTTGTGAGTTTGATTGAAGCACAGCACCATTGCTATACACAAAACAATTCTTCTGAATTGGGCTCTTCGTTGTGAAATAAGTTGGAAATAATCGAAAGTTACGGAGAATTTCTCCCGAAAAATGATAATTGTAGATCCAGATATTTCTCTGGCAAGTTTTGAGTTGTGAGTTGTGAGTTTTTAGATATTTCTCCAGAAAAATAAGAGCTATGGACTAACGCGTCCAAGCACGAACAGCAACCATTGCAGAGTGAATAACGGTTAGTTTAAGACCGCCAAAGAACAGTTATGCTAACAACATAACAGCCCATAAAATCCCATGTTTGAAATTTCATAAAATTAAGTCAATTAAACTTCATATGCTATACTGAAGCATAATAAACGATTAAAAGATAAATCTGAAGCACAAATCAACTATAATTAAGGTAGTAGATTATAAGAATTAGTATTACAATAAATATTTAGTTGTGTGGCATATAATAATTTTTGCTATACAGTGGCATCCCTGGAGAGTGTATCGATAAGTATCGAGAGGTCTCGCAAAGAAGATGAATTCCTGGATGATCCAAGGAGGAACAAAGAAAATTTTCATAATATTGCACAATGACATCTCTGAACTAACAAAATTAATACTACAATATTATTCAATTTATAACTCAAATTAAAGCATTAGCGCCTAAAAACATAAATATGATAATATATCATTCAAATGTTAAGTAATAAACTGTATTTAAGAGAAGTAATTGAAAGTAGGCGTGGCTTAAATTTCACACGCCTTCGCTGTAAAAAAGGGCTTAAATAGGCTTTTAGGCTATATATGTAATGAAATAATAATGAAAACGTATACTACACATAACATTACATCTGTGGTAATGTTTGTGAGTCGAAATCTTACGAAATAACGTTGCAATTCAATAATAAAATGTAGGCCTACTGAACATGAAATATTTGCAATAGACTGCAAGCTTACGAAATGGAACATAAATTGCCCGCTGACTGATATTTATATCATTCATAAAATAGATTATGTGGAATGAGCAAGCTAATTAGTAATTGCAAAAATCTAAAACTAGGAAATATTAAGTTAACAATGAATACATATATGTGATTAAATATAGATAACTAAATTAACCTTCCCCATTTACTGGAAGAGGAGCGAGCTTAAAAATCGGTCTTTCTGTAATGACCTGTTGGGGTTCTGACGGTAGCGACTCTCACTAAACCATCTGATCCAGGATGGACTTGGTCGACTATGCCCAAAATCCATTTGAGAGGCGGCACATTGTCTTCAACCAGAAGCACTGGATTACCAACAGAAACATTGGAGGCTTTGGAACTCCATTTCGATCGCCTTTGAAGAGAATGGAGGTAGTCTGAAGACCATTTTCTCGACAAATCAGCGGTTAAGTTGTGAAGAGTTTTCCATTGAGAACGTAAAGTATAACCTCCTGATAAGTCTGGCGAAGGTAGCGATACGAGAGGTTTTCCAACAAGAAAGTGTCCTGGGGACAGGTATTGAAAATCCTCTGCCTCCTCATGGAGGGAGAGTAATGGTCGTGAGTTGAGAATGGCCTCGATCTGAATCAACAGCGTCGATAGCTCTTCATAAGTGGCAATCAAAATTGAAGACATTCGCTTCAAATGATACTTGAGAGAGCGTACTACAGCTTCGTGCAGTCCGCCCATGTGAGGGGAGTGAGGAGGTAGGAAGTGCGAATTAAGGATTAGGTGTGAGGTAGCGTCTTTGATAGTCGCTTGAAATTCAGTGGAGGAGAGTAGGTTAGTCAACTGTTTCAAGTCGTTACATGCTCCAATGAAAGTAGTCCCATTGTCAGAGGTAATTGACTGAGGTATGCATCTACGGCCTGAGAATCTTGATAATGCAGCTAAAAATGCCTTGGACGTAAGAGTAGTCACTAATTCTAAATGCACCGCCTTGGTGGACATGCACACGAAGAGGGCAATGTATGCTTTTATAGTAACGTTAGAGCGTGGACCATCATATTTAATTGAATAGGGGCCTGCGTAATCCAAGCTGACATTAGTAAAGGGATATACTAAAATGATTCTGGCAGCAGGCAAATCGGCCATCCTTTTCTGAAAGGGCTGTGCCTTAAAGAGAAAGCAAGTGTTGCATCTCCTTATGACAGATCTTATCACCTTTCTAATTGAGGGAACCCAGAATCTTTCTCTGAGATGAGCGATGATAAGCTGTGGCCCTACGTGATGTAATTGAAAATGCGCATGGCGTATCAAGTGCTTTCTGAAAGTATGATTACATGGAAGTAGCATTTGGTGTTTAGAGTCGAACGGAAGCTTGGATCTTTCCAGCCGTCCGCCTACGCGTAAGATATTGTTTGAATCCAAGAATGGACACAGATTATGAATCTTACTAGCGCTTGGAATCTCTTTTCCAGCTGATAGTAACCTTATTTCTTCAGCATATGCTTGACCCTGGACATTCTTTACACAACAGTGAATCGAGTTTGATATCTCATCAGGAGATAAAGCTCCACTGAAACGTTGGCTAGCAGGTTTTGAGTTATGTATGAATCTTAGGACATAACCCATGATACGAAGAGATCTTAGATAAGAAAACTTGGAAAACCAAGCTTGGAAAGTGAAATTGCAAGTGGCTATGTGGGCTACCAGTTTAACTTCTGCCAATAATTCGGGAGTGTTTTTTGTGTTGTTCGTTGGCCAGCATGATATGTCCTCAGACAACCATGATGGACCATTCCACCACAAATTATTGTGGATCAAGTCCTCGGGTGTTGAACCTTGAGATATTAGATCTGGAGGTTTGTCATTCGACGAGACGTGTCGCCAAGTAAAGTCTGCAGTATATTCCTGTATATCTGCGACTCTGTTTGCGACAAAAGCTTTGAGTGTGGTTGGAGAACGACTAAACCAACTCAGCACTATATTAGAGTCACTCCATAAGTAAACTGAACTGATGTCAAGCTGCAGTGTAGGCAAGACATTGTTTATTAGTTTTTCGAGTAAGTGGGCGGCTAACAACTCTAGCCTTGGAATTGTGACAGCTTTGATAGGGGAAATTTTGGACTTAGCACAAAGTAGTGAGATTTGAGTTTCGCCCTCTTGGTTGGTAGAGCATAAGTATACGCAAGCGCCATAGGCTTGTTCACTCGCGTCACAAAATAAATGTATGTTAATGGAAGTGGTATTTGGTAACAATGCAGACCGGGGAATGTCAATCTGAGATATGGAATGAAGTTGGTTATGAACTTTCAGCCATTTTTAGCGACTGATTCTGGTATGATTTCATCCCAGGAAGTCGTTTCCTTCCATAAGGACTGAAATATAATCTTGCAATGTGCAACAATAGGAGATATGAGGCCTACTGGGTCAAATATCGAGGCAATGCAAGAAAGCAATGTCCTTCCTGTACCAATTCAGAAAGGGTTTAGAAAAGTCTATGGACGTTTCTATCCTTAATAGATCATTAGATGGCTGCCATATTAGACCTAGCGCTTTGATAGAACTGGCATCCCACTCACCAAACGTACGGTTGTCAAGTGTTTCTCTTAACTCAACTGGTATGTCTTCTAGAAGTTGTGGTGGGTTTGAACTCCACTTTCTAGGCTGAAATCCACCTAAGGGAAGTAAAGCGTTAAGCTCAGAGATCATTTGTTGGGCTTCTTGCATATTAGAAGCTGTTGCGACAATGTCGTCGACATACATAGAATTGTTTATGATGTGTGAAGCTAATGGGAATTTGTCACATTTATCGATCGTGAGTTGTTTTAGGGCTCTAGTTGATAAGAATGCAGCCGGAGCTGTACCATAAGTCACGGTCTTAAGATTAAAGATCTTAATAGGCTCTGAGGGCTGTTCCCTACAAAGTATTTGATGGAAGTGTTGTTGGTCAGGATGTATTAGAACTTGTCTATACATTTTGGCAATGTCAGCTGTGAAAGCTATGGGATTTAGCCTGAATCGCAGTAGTATAGAAAACAAGTTAGGTTGGATCGTAGGACCTACATGAAGTATATCATTTAGTGACCTTCCGTTGGTAGATTTGGCAGAAGCGTCAAATACTACACGTAACTTGGTGGCTGTGCTAGATGGTTTCATCACAGGGTGATGAGGGATGATATAATCAAATATTTCAGTTTGATCAGAGTCCGCAGGTTTCATATGGCCTAAGGTCTGATATTCAGTCATAAAGTAATTGTATTGTTGACGTAAGTCTGCATTGTTTGCTAGACTTTTGCAAGAGAATGAAATCTTTGGTGGGCTTGATGCTTAGTGCTGCCTAGTGATTCTGGAGGAGCATTAAAGGGTAGCTTGACAACATATCTTCCGTCAAGATATCTAGTTGTGGTTTCTGTGAAATGCTGTTCACAATGAGAGTCTTGGAGAAAGGATACACTGTTGGCAACACTTTCAAATTCCCAAAACCTAGATAATTGTTCATTTATTGTTTGATCAGTATTCAGGAAAGCAGAATAAAATAATGAGCTTCATTATTCGCAGCAGCATTGACGTTCTGAAGTTTGCGATTTCCCTTGAATCCCTTCGGAGAAGAAAGGTTGGTAACTTGTGTGACAGTGGAGTTTCTAGTCTGAGAGAAACATTCACCTTGGTGTCTTTGAGCTGATTGCATTTGCATAGGGGCGTTAGGCGATGTTATTCTTCCAGCGAAAAACCATTCTAACTGAGAGGTTTGAATAGTTGGGTACTGAGGAGAAGTAATTCTACCATCTTGGAGTATTTGTGAAAAGACTTCAACTCCTAGGAGAAGATCGCCAAATAGGGGTGTGTTGAAATGTGGTTTGCCTAATGTGAGATTGGCTGGAATATGCCAATTTCTAACATCAATGTAACTTTGGGGCATCTGACTGGCAGAAATTTCTGAAATTACAATAGCGTGTATATTGCAACTCCATGATGTGGTTCTTGATTTGACATTAATCAATGCAGCCTTGTGCATATGAGATTGAGTTTCTAGAATGCCTTGAACCGGTACCCTTTGAGGTAGAGCTTTCAGTTTCAGTTTGTTGAACAAACGATCAGTTATGAGATTGCAACTAGATCCGGTGTATAGTAAAGCTGTCGCTTCTATAGGCTGACCGTGTATGTCCTCAACAATGACTAAAGCAGTAGGATGTAGACATTTGGGGGGATGCTGCAGGTTGCAGCATACGTACAACATTAACTGCTTGTGAGTTTGATCGCAGATTGGGGTTGTGTAACATAGTGCTGTGTTTGTCACCACACTTGTGACACCTTGTAACACCACATGAACTGCGATACTGTTTGACTCGTAGACACACTTTGCATGCTTTGTGAGTATTTATGAATTGCATTCGTTCCTCATAAGACATTACTTTAAAACTGTCACATCGAAATAATTCATGAGCAAGATTTTGCTTGCAGCAGATACAATAAACACGTGGAGTAAATGTCCTGGAGCTATTATGTTGGTTGTTAGTGTTGTTTGAACTAACATTGTTATTGTTGAGAGTGAGATTTTGATTGGCACGATTGGAAGTTGGGTTGGAATTGGCTTGGGAGCTTATCGCCAAGTTTTCCATCGAAGAACACTTACCTTTGCTTCCAAGAAGCCAGAGAGTTCCTTTAAGTTGGGAAGTTTATTTGGCTTTATAGAGCTTTCCCATTCCTTAACGTGTGATGGAGGTACTTTGTCTACAATGATTTTGGAGACAATTAAGTCAGTCAAATTAACGTCATACTTTAAGGATTGAAGCGCATGCATAGTGCTTACAAAGTGATCTAGGAATTGTTGGAGTGAGTTAGCTGAATCCCTATCTATGGTGGAAGGCGTGAAAAGATATTCTAAGTGAGTGTTCATGATCAAACGATCATTGTCGAATCTTTCTGTAAGTGTTTTCCAAACAACGTCGAAGGTGGCTTCAGAAACTGGTATATTTTGTATTATACGCAAAGTCTCTGGGCTAAGACATGATTTCAAGTACTGAAACTTATCAATGTTAGTGATGTGATTGTTGCTCAAATAAGAGAAGCAAATGTGTGCCTAAATTTAGTCCACATGGTGAGTTCACCACTAAATTTAATCTCAGGTAATTTTGTCAGAACCGTTTGAGACACTGGGTGATGAGAACATCCATCAGAGCATCGTCTAGAGCTAAGGGCCCTTTCTGGCTCATATTTAGATTTGTTTTGAGAAATTAGTGCATCAAAGAAACCTAAAGCTTGGTGGTAGGCTATTTCTACCTCGCGTCTTTGAGAATCAATTTCTTGGAAATCATCAGGATTTATTTGTAAAGCAGAATCTTTATAGACTCAAACAAATGGAGAAACATTGTTCTCATACTAATAGCCTCATGAAAATGAGCCTCTGTTTCAATTTGAAATTCATGAATGGATTGCGCATAGGACATGAATTGACGGTGAAGTCTATTAATATTAGTAATTTTTTGTTGGATTGCCTTTTGGGCAGCAGCTTCTGCAGCCTGTGCTTCACGGATAGCTGCTGCTTCCCTAGCTTCAGCTTCGATACGAGCTTGTCTCTGTTTGGCCTCTGTCTCGCGCCTTTGTTCGGCTGATTTAATTTCAGCCTCTGCATCAGCTTTAGTTTTCAGATAGGTAGCTTCAAGCTTATTAATGTGAGTAGTGTTTTGGAAAAGAGTGTCTTCCACCTCTTCCCTATAAGTTTGTTCTAACTCTGAATAGTCTAGTTCCTCTATGGTGGACGGAACTTCTTCAAATTTAGAGATTAGTTGTAGCAGTTTAGCCTTTCGATGTAAAAGGTCGTTATAAGTTGCTTCATCATTAACAAGAAGCTTAGGGATTAGATTGCAATGGCGAGTTATTTGAGCTCTGATGGGCGTACGTTTAGTTTGCGTACGTTTAGTTTGCTATTGAGGGGTCATAATGAAGATTGTTTAAATAAGCCTTAATAAACTTGTGCACTTTGCCCCAAATAGGGGAGAATTTAACTTTATGTTACCCACGTGGGGGGAAGTTAAAGCTTCAAAGAACGTAGACACAGTACAAACGTGTTAAGTGTTGGATACAATAATCACTGTGCTGTTTGTTCGTGTGCATGCAACACAGAAATGAGTTGTGTGTTGTCAACCCTTATCACTGTGTTTGTGTATTTGCTGAAACTGCCCTTGCCAGGAGTTTATGGACTTACCTTAAGCAGATTTCCTGTCTCAGGTTCCAGGAAAAATTGGAAAGATTTTGTTTTACCTTACTAGTTCCCTAGAAGGATCCAGGGCCTGAGGAACCAAAATGTAAGGGGCAAGAGTGATAGTGGGAGGCTGGGAAAGTGGACTGTATGGTTGGAACCTGCTTGCACCGCTTACACTGAAATTAGACAAGAAATCTGCAGAGATGATGGAGCATTTAGATTTATTAATAATTCACTAAGAAATAACACTGAATAGCTGAAGGCTAATGATAAAGAAATTACATAGTTCTTGAATAGTAAGTTGAAAATCTTGAGATGTTGAAGTCTTGATAGATTCTTGAAGTTAATCTTGTTAGTTATATAATAATGTTCTTGAATACGATGAAATAGTAGTACTTGTATAATAATTTAAACACAAGTAATAATTGTTATGTGATAGTTCAAATTGAAGTTGAATGAATATGTGTTATACGAATTTTGAAGCTTGAGATTAATGTTGGGAATTTACTTCACTACAAAGTCTTGCAATACCACGTTCAGATGCATAAGTGTCTATTAACTATCTGATGTGCTTCCAATATAAGACTTTATAATGAATTGTAAAGTCAGCAATTAACTGCACAGCGATTTAACAAATACAGTACTTAGCTGTAGTGTGGTGGATTGGAGCATAGCACTCTCGCTAAACACAAATTAGCTTTTCTGAGATGTAGGCTTCGCTTATGCAGCACGTCATAAGATAGTTGTGAGTTTGATTGAAGCACAGCACCTTTGCTATACACAAAATTCTTCTGAATTGGGCTCTTCGTTGTGAAATACGTTGGAAATAATTGAAAGTTTCGGAGATTTTCTCCCGAAAGTTGGGAATTGTTAATCCAGATATTTCTCTGGCAAGTTGTGAGTTGTGAGTTGTGAGTTTCTAGAGATTTCTCCAGAAAAATAAGAGCTATGGACTAACGCGTCCAAGTACGAACAGCAACCATTGCAGAGTGAATAACGGTTAGTTTAAGACCTCCAAAGAACAGTTATGCTAACAACATAACAGCCCATAAAATCCCATGTTTGAAATTTCATCAAATTAAGTTAATTAAACTTGATATGCTATACTGATGCATAAAAAACGATTATAAGATAAATCTTAAGCACAAATCTACTATAATTAAGGTAGTAAATTATAAGAATTAGTATTACAATAAATATTTTGTAGTGTGACATAATAATTTTTGCTATACAGTGGCATCCCTGGAGAGTGTATCGATAAGTATCGAGAGGTCTCGCAAAGAAGACGAAATCCTGGATGATCCAAGGAGGAACAAAGAAAATTTGCATAATATTGCACAATGACATCTCTGAACTAACAAAATTAATATTACAATATTATTCAATTTATAACTCAAATTAAATCATTAGCGCCTAAAAACATAAATTTGATAATATATAATTCAAATGTTAAATAATAAACTGTATTTAAGAGAAATAATTGAAAGTAGGCGTGGTCTAAATTTCACAAGCCTTCGCTGTAAAAAAGGGCTTAAATAGGCTTTTAGGCTATATATGTAATGCAATAAGAATGAAAACATAAACAACACATAACATTACACCTGTGGTAATGTTTGTGAGTCGAAATCTTACGAAATAACGATTCAATTCAATAATAAAATGTAGGCCTACTGAACATGAAATATTTACAATAGTCTGTAAGTTAACGAAATGGAACAAAGGTTTTAGTTGGCACTTGTAGTCTGGTTTACTTCCTGTAAGGCAGGAATATGCTGAATCAGACTCCACGGACGTGGAAAATAGCGGGGAGAATTATGTTAGAAGTAAGTGTGTGTTGAATGGTAGCCAGCGCGAGGAGCTCGGAGAACTGCAGCCATGTAGTCAGGATCTGTGTATTTTCCAAGTTGTGTATATATGTAAATGTTCATTTATATAGTGGGAATAGTGAATAAACGGGTGTAGAATAGGTAAAGCGTGATGTATTTATTTATTTATTAGAACCAGTATTCTAATAACCAGATGGGTGCTGAGAGATTAATTGAGGAGGTTCATACAGGATGGTCATGAGTACGTCGGAGATCAGCAGGGTAAAACATCATGCGAATGGTGACTGAGGGAAACCCAACGCTGCGTAGATCAACCCGGTAGTGCTGGAGGGTGCTCTACAGACCTATAATTAATTCCCAATAATTAAGAATATATGCCTACTTTTAAAAATAGGATGTAAACTTAGGGGTCCGTAAATTTCTTTAGACATGTTAGAGGTCCTCGGGTTAAAAAGGTTGAGAAACGCTGTTTTAGAGCATAAAAGCATCGGTTCCCAATAGCTATTCTTGACTTCATTTCTTCTCGTATTGCATAATTTCATTTATACAGATTCCAAATACTCCAAACAACTGACTTCTTCAAACTGCATTCCACTAAGTTCATTTTTTTCTTGATGTATAATCAGTTATTTTTCCACATCTCATATATTTTGTTTTGTCTTCATTTATAACTAACCCAGTGTTCAGTGCTGCTTCTTTGAACCGCATCAGTAACTCTTCAACTGCTCTCGCCGATCATCCAAGCACTAATACATCATCAGCATATGCAATGTATTGTCTTGTGCTATTAAAGATAGTTCCATTAGGATTCAAGGAAAACAGGCTGATGTTGTTAGCTGGTATTCCTTATTCGTTCCTTGATTTGGGCGAACTGGATAAACTAAGAGATATGTAGCACTCTATTGTCCCTCCTACTGACCTTGAACCAGCGAATCCTGTTAGTCAAACTAATCTTTTTAATTTGGAACCTGAGCAACCCAACATTGCTGTGGGACTCTCGCTGCCTCGAGATTTGACTCCACCTTTGTTACTATCTCAGGCTAACCAATTCCCTTTGGTTAATGAAACGTCTACATTGTTTTCGCTGCCTACTCCTACTTTTGCTCCCATTAAGATCGTCCACCCTTTGCAAAAATTATTGGACAAAGATAGATGTTTTCTGTTACTCAGGTGCCCGACGTTATTTATTTTCTAAGATTTCTGGTGCACTTTTCTAAGTAGGCCGCTAACCTTATGGTCCAGGATACTGTAGTATTACAATTATTTTTGGGGGTGGTATCAGGAACTGTCTTAGATATTTTGACCAATGTGATAGCTTCCTCTAATTCGGTCGTGCTTTTTCATAGATAAATTCTTACTCATTTTATTCCATATCGTCTACGAAAGGATTTACTGGCCCAATATTATTATAGACCACAGAGGGTTGACGAGGACTTTTCTGAGGTTATTCAAAATATTCGTTTACATTAGGGGAATTTCAGGTCCCAGACTCAGAACGAGAGGTCATCGAGTTGATTATTTCCGGGTTGAATCCAGCTACTCGATCATGCATGACCTTTGTCCAACACTCGTCTGTTTTGCTCAGTCGTCAGATTTAATTTCTCAGGTTTCTGAAGTTTACTGTGCTGATGCGACATCTACCCTCTTCGAACTTGCCTTCTTCGGCTGTTAATTTTGGTCGTAGATCCTCGGTTCCTCTTCGTCCGGATCAGAGGACGTGCCATTATTGTCACTGTCCTGGACATCTAATTAGAGATTTTAGAAAAAATATGGCGGATTCTCGGGGTCAATTTAAAGGGTGTCGGGCCTCTAATCAGTCTACTTCGGATAACAGACCATCACATAAGAATGTTCTGCCTGTCAACTTTAGTCTCTTAGACCCTAATGATCGCAATGTCGCCTTATTTCAATCTATGGGCTGTCGTGGTCGTCAACCGATTCATTTACCTATGGTTCCTGTCTCATTAAAGAAGTGTCCTACATTTTCTCTCATTGATTCCGGTGCATTGTCTTCTGCCATTCATGCGTTCTACTTCCGGTTTTGGGAATTGATCTGCATGATTTGTATGGATTGCGGATGGTTCTCAAGAGGCAGTCTTGGGGACTATTACTTTTCCGGTTAAGATTGCCCAATTTTCTTGGAACTTTTCATTCCTAGTATTTCGCACTCTGCTTTTTCCAGTCATTTTAGGTGTAGAGTTTGCCCACGCTACCGGTCTGGTGTTAGATTTTCAATTAGGGAGAATGCATTTCCATTTTGCGCCTCAACAACATATTAGGTTTCATGTTCCAACACTACTCAAACTGTTCATCTCGTTGAACATGTTCTGGATGCCCATTGATCTCCTTTCGCGTCTAGCATTTTTATTGATCATTTGATCGCTGAACAACAGCAGCAGATTTGGCGAGTTGTTAATGACTATTCGTCTGTTCTTACGGAAGAGCTTGGTGTCAAGAAGGTGCTTGAGTATGAGATTCAGTTGACGGTCTGTGCGCCCGTTCGTTTGCCTGCGTATCGTCTGTCTCCACCTAAGTTACTGATAATGGGGCAGAAAATGAACGATATGCTTAGTAAGGGGATCATTAGGCTGTCGCTATCTCCTTACTCAAGTCCCATTTTTCTGGTACCGAAAGGTGAACATGATTTTTGGCTGGTGTTTGAGCTCGAGCTCTTAATCAAAAGATCTGCATTGAGTCTTTGCCCTTGCCTGACATACATTCAGCTGCTCATTGGTTTTCCGGGGCGACAGTCTTCTCTTCTCTCGATCTTAACAGTGCTTACAACCAGATTCCGTTGATAGAGCAACAATCAACGGCACCCACGTAGCAAATCTACACATCGTCAACAAGGATCCTCAAACCAATCGAAGGGTCAGCAAGGTAAGCACCAAGCCACTTCCAAGGAAAACCAGTCAACGTGCGCAGGCTGCGGCGAAGCCCACCCAGTGCCGGAACTAGGATTGCCTGAAGTGTGGCAAGAAGGGGAAGGTTTGTCGGTCCTCAACAAAAAGAAAACAAATCACGGGACTGAAAAAGAGCAACCGGCAGAGGACATCGACAAAGTGCAATATCTGAACAATTTTGAGGTTATCGGAGCAGTCCAGTCGCAGCCAACTGATTGATGTCAACATAGAGGGAACCACCGTCAAAATGGAACTCGACACCGGTGCCTCCTGCTCGACTATTAGTAAATCAAAGGTCTCCTTGAACAAACCAGGCTTTATGCTACAGAAAAGTGATCGGAACTTCGTCAGTTACAATGGTCATCGCATCAACTGCATCGGCAAGCCGTCAGTAAATGTAACCATTGGGGCCAGGACCAGGAACCTCAATATTTATGTGATCGACGACGAAGTCGAGGCGCTACTTGGCCGACAATGGATATCAGAGTTTGTGCAAGAGATCAACTTTGACCGCCTCTTTGCAAAACCTGACCCGATCCACGAGCTCTCTGCTGAAAAGACTCTTTCCGTTCAACAAAAAAGACAATTGGGTGACGCCCTCGCTCGCTACCAGGATGTTTTCAGCAACGTCACTGGAAAGGTTTCAGGCCTGCCGGCGAAGATGCACCTGAAGGCTGGAGCCACGCCTGTCTTCACCCGAGTGCGAGACGTACCAGATGCGCTTTGTGACTCAAAGGCCACGTTCTCTCGAGCGCATCTACCATCTACAGTTAACCTCGTACAGAACTCGTCTTCCCCACAGGAGGAAGAGACAGAGAGCTTTGACGATTTTGATTTGTTTACACTCCATCAAGTGCAACAGTTACCAGTCAGAGCGGAATCTATTGCACGCGAGACCAGGAAGGATCCTAATCTTGGCAAGATAGTCAAAATCCTGGAAACTGGACAAGATCTTGGCCGCCATAATTACAAAGCACCTGAAGCGAAGTACACGCTCGCCGCCAACTGCCTGGTGTTTGAACATCGAGTGGTTATCCCACCTACACTACGTGACGCCATCGTCAACGACCTGCACGCAGCTCACCTGGGGATTGTGAAGATGAAAGGCATAGCACGTTCCTTTGTGTTTTGGCCTGGCATCGACGCAGATATCGTCAAATCTTGTACCGAGTGTGCCACTCATGCGCACGCACCACCCAAGTTCCGCGATCACTACTGGGAGTACCCGAAAGCACCATGGGAACGGATCCATATCGACTACGCGGGCCCAGTGGATGACACCATGCTGCTGATTGTAGTTGACGCCTACAGTAAGTGGCTCGAGGTGAAACCCACGACCTCATCAATAGCAGCTGCAACAGTTACCATCATGGACGACCTGTTCACGGCCTACAGTACGCCAATTACTGTCGTCTCGGACAACGGCCGACAATTCATTTCAGATGAATTCAAGACTTTTTGAAGGCTAGTGGTGTGAAGTACCACAAACTGTCTGCGCCGTACCACCCTTCAACCAATGGCCAAGCTGAACGCCATGTGCAGACGGTCAAAGATGTCCTCTATGCGATGAAGACAACCAAGGGAACTCTTCCCGCAAACTTGAACGAGTTTCTTCGACAATATCGCAAGGCTCCACACTCCACCACCGGCCAGTCTCCAGCTCAACTGTTCTTGGGGCGAGATCTTCGAAGAAAGATCAACTTGACCAGACCTGACGATATTCAAACGAAGGTCATGGAAAAACAACGAGCACATATGAGCTCAATGTTTCGTACCCTGGAGACCGGACAAAAGGTTTACTTTCTATCTGGCATTACCAAGCTAAACAAATGGCTTCCCGGTACAGTAGCAGCACGAATCGGAGATCTCCACTACGAGATCAACTACCAAGGAAGAATGCTCAAGCGCCAAATCGATCAAATCAGGGCATTCTCCAGCACCGCCAAAGATGCAACCAACTTCGACAATGAGCTGGAACCAATCCGCAAGGATCCATCTCCAGTCACCGAGCGATCAAGTCAAAGACGAGTTCGCTTCTATGAGTCATCAGCAACGCAAGCACCAGCCGGGAGGACACCGACCCAGGAGATGCTTACACCAGCGCCAGCACCAGCTTAAGAACCAGCATTGCCTGAACCTCAAAATGGAAGACCACCTATTCCTCAGAAGCCCCACATCCCGCGAAGAAGTACCCGCCGACATCGACCACCCCAAAGGTACTCTCCAAGTTAAATTCACCCAAGCCATCCATTTAAAGGAGAGGAAATGTGTATTGGATCTGGGCAACGAGATTTTGCTAGAAACTGCACATTCCTCGCAATTCTGGAAGCACCCGCTGACCTCCAGCGGCTTCGCTGCGCGAGAGTTCCACTTGCAGAAGGTACAGCGTGGAGATTATATAAACCGCGCTCACCAGCAACAACGCCAGTAGAGTGTGTGTCAGTACAAGACCAACTTCAATACTCAGACCTCAATGCAGCAATCGAATGCGAGCAAAATGGCGGAATCCTTTGGCCAAACATTCGAGCATGTTGTGCACGTGGTTAGTAACGAAGGATAGCTTACTAAAGTGTATTCCGTGAGTTTTTACATCCGTTTATAACATAAAACTTGGTTTGGCTGGTTTATATAAGGTTAATACTTAAAATATAATGTTGGCTTGCAGTAATTTAGCTGTACAGTAGTGAAAGAAGCGTTAGTTTGAGAAAGTGAGGTTATGGTGTAGGGTAGTGTTATTATGTAGCGAAATATGCATCTGTGTGAAGTTATTTGCCGTATAAAACATTGAATTCATAATGGGGCGTTCATGTTGCGTACCTGGGTGCAGATCTAATTATGGCACTGCATGGGACACTTCAACTTTCAAATTTCCCAAGGATATGACATTAAAGGAAAAGTGGATAAGAAACATTCTCCGTGACAATTTTCAAGTTACAAACAAAACTGTGGTTTGTATTAAACATTTTGATCCCAAATTTGTTCTTAGGGAAGATGTTTTCCATGTGCTGGATGGCGAACCAATTCGTGTGCCAAGGAAATACCCTAAACTAAGTAACGATGCATATCCAACAATTTTTCCTAATCAACCAGCTTACCATACTGTTAGCCTGCCTAAATCAAGAACAAATCCAAGTGAACGCTTAGAACAGTCTTGAGAGATGATGAAGGTTTCAGCAACTGGTGTGAACAAGATTCAATTCTTAATTTTGATTTATTTAAAACAGAAGTGCAGAAAAGGTGTGTGGAGCCCTTCACTATTGCAGAAAAAAAATACTATATTCTGTTTGTTAAATTAGAAGATTCTTCATTTAGTGATGTTCCAGCAGTCTCCGTGAGTTTTGAAATATCACATTCATTAGAAGTACAGGCATTTTACAAGGATTTATGTTTGCCTGCAGAAAAGTTTGAATAGCTAGGTTGTGATTTCAAATGTGACAAGTGGTCAAAGTTTGACAACTTATTAAGTCATCTTGCCAATTATTCAGAGGCTAATATTGAAATAAAATATAGGGTTTTAATCCTCACACAGTTCCTAATACTTAAAATATAATGTAGGCTTGCAGTAATTTAGCTGTACGATATTGAAAGTGGGGTTAGTGTGAAAAAGTGAGGTTATGGTGTAGGGTAGTGTTATTATGTAGAGAAGTATGCACCTGTGTAAAGATATTTGCGGTGTAAAACATTGAATTCATAGTTTTTATAAATAATTACGCCAATGTGTTGAATGAGAAAAACATGTCCAAAGACATTGCAAATAAACTAAAAAGACAGTCGAGTGCTGTTGATGTTGGTGAGAAGGTGACAAAGCGTAAGGAGTTGAAGCTGTCCAGCAAATAACTGTCTGCTCTCAGGTACGTTGAATTATTTACTTTGTTTATTTATTGTATTGTGATTCCTTTAATAGCTCATCTGACATAGCCTAAGTAGATACTATGTAGGCCAATTAAATGTTGTAGTCTTGTTAAATGTTTAGTCAACACTAGTTCAGTTTATGGGCTTCAATTTTATTGTCAGTGCAATTATTATCATTATACAATGTTCTATTGTGGTGATATCATTTAAATTTAGTTTTTCTGGAAATTAAGTATCTTAATACTTGCAAAATATTATTTTCTTATTATGGTGTGAAATATCAGCTGATAATGTTGTATTAGGCAATAGTTTCGCGAAATTAAATGAAATCCTTGTTGTTATGATAAACAGAAGTGATAAGACGCATATTAAAATTATTTTTGAATTGGTGTTGAAGTACGTCTCGATGCAATACGTCTATGTAGTCAACATTTCGTATTCAGCTCTATTGTTTTGGTATCTAGCATATGGCCGACGCCGGCCGCCATTTTCTTTTCACCTTCCGGTCTGAGTATTGAAGTTGGTCTTGGTCAGTACCAGTCGTCACTACGAGTCGCAGTAGTAATCGCCAGTTGGAGTTCGAGTAATCGCTAGTCAGTTTCAGTTCTAGTCAGCCAACCAATCATTCAGTCAGTAGTCAACGTTCTCACACTGCTAATGTATTGTTAAAGTGCTATAAATAAACAGTACTTTAATCCAGACAGTGCATTTAGAGCGTGGGCTACTGTATACCCCCCATCCCCCCCCCCCCGTGGGATTTTCCGACTCACATATTTTTTTGTTGGTATTGCCATCTAGTTTCAGTTTTTAGTTGTTTGCCCCTTATCAATTACAGCATTTACCCGGAAAACTACGGAAATCCGGAGAAAACTAGTTTGTTTTAATTTTTCGTAGTTCTTTGCTCCTAATATGCCCAGGGAATTTCTGAATCACATATTTTTTGTTGGTATTGCCATCTAGATTAAGTTTCTAGTTGTTTTCCCCTTATCAATTACAGCATATCCCCGGAAAACAATGGAAATCCGGAGAAATGACTTTGTTTTAATTTTTCTTTGTTCTTTGCTTCTAATATGCCCAGGGAATTTTTGACTCACGTATTTTTTGTTGGTATTGCCATCTAATTTAAGGTTTCAGTCTTTTGCCTCTTACCAATTACAACATATCCCCGGAAAACCCGGAATACCACGTATATACGGAGAAAATGACAATGTTTTATTTTTTTAATCTTTGTTATTTGCTTCTAATATTCAAAGGAAATTTCTGACTCATATGTTTTTTTGTTGGTATTGCCATCTAGATTAAGGTCTCAGTTGTTTGCCCATTATCAATTACAGCATATCCCCGGAAAACTCCGAAAACCACGGAAATCCGGAGAAAATTACTTTCATTCTTGTGTCCGACTTTAGCGCTGTGTAACAAATAGTTGAATAAAAATACTTTCTTCAACGCACTTCCTTCAAATAAAGTGCGTTGAAGAAAGTGTTTTTATTCAACCAAAATTACTTTGTTTTAATTTTTTTAATCTTAGTTCTTTGCTCCTAGTATTCAAAGGGAATTGGTGACTCATATGTTTTTGTATTGGTATTTCCATCTAGATTAAGGTCTCAGTTGTTTTCCCATTATCAATTACAGCATATCCTCGGAAAACTCCGAAAACCACGGAAATCCGGAGAAAATTACTTTGTTTTACTTTTTTAAATCTTAGTTCTTTGCTCCTAGTATTCAAAGGGAATTGGTGACTCATATGTTTTTATATTGGTATTGCCATCTAGATTAAGGTTTCAGTTGTTTGCCCCTTATCAATTACAGCATATCCCCGGAAAACTCCGAAAACCACGAAAATCCGCAGTAAATGTGTTCGTTTTAATTTATTAAAAATCTTTGATCTTTGATCCTAATACAACCAGGGAATTTCTGACTTACATATGTTTTGTTGGCATTGTCATCTAGATTAAGGTTTCAGTTGTTTGCCCATTATCAATTACAACATATCCCCGTAAAACAAGGAAAACCACGGAAATCCACGGAATTTCTAGAACTCGGAACTTGTGATCTACAGTCACTGAAACCGTTATTACGAAGTAATTCTGCTTCAGGTGTGTCCTTTGCAGGTTCAAAAGGGTGAGTATGTGGACTACGAGATATCTGCCATAATTGTGATGGTCACATGCAAAGAAAATGGGAATCATATTTTATAAACATGCCAAGTGTAAGTCAAAGTTGTTTTCTTTAGTTGCTCGCTGAAATTTCAAAATCAAAGACACTTTGTCGATATTACCAATCCAAAATTGTGCTGTTTTACCCAATGTCCCTTCTATAACTTCAGTCAAGAAAGTTTGATAGTGACTGGGGAAGGTTTGGCAAGATAAATTATCATTCACAGATGTCAAATTAGAATATGAAGGGTGTGCTGCCAGGTTTTTAATCGCTTTCATCCCTTCAGCAACAGGATTTTTTCCAGTATCATTTGTCATGTTGTAATTGGTAAGGGGAAAACAACTGAAACCTTAAACTATATGGCAATAGGAACAAAAGGTATGTGATTCAGAAATTCCCTGGGATTATTAGTATCAAAGAACAAAAATACTTTTAGAAAATAAAAAAAACTTATTTTTTCCGGATTTTCGTGGTTTTTGGAGATTTCCGGAGAGATGCTGTAATTGATAAGGGGAAAACAACTGAAACCTTAATCTAGATGACATTACCAACACAAAAGCATATGAGTCACAAATTCCCTTTGAATATTAGGAGCAAAGAACTAAGATTTAAAAAAATTAAAACAAAGTAATTTTCTCCGGATTTCCGTGGTTTTCAGGGTTTACGTGGATTTGCTGCAATTGATAACGGGCAAACAACTGAAACCTTAAACTAGATGGCAATACCAACAAGAAAACACATGAGTCAGAAATTCCCTGGGAATATTAGGAGCAAAGAACAACGATTTTAAAGAAATTTTTAAAAAGTCAATTTCTCCGGATTTCCGTGGTTTTCTGGGTATATACTATAATTCATAAGGGGCAAACAACTGAAACCTTAATCTAGATGGTAATGCCAATAAAAAAGCAAATGAATCAGAAATTCTCTTCGAATATTCGGAGCAAAGAACAAAGTTTTAAAAAGAAAACACAATCATTTTCTCCGTATATAAGTGGTTTTCCGGGTTTTCCGGGGATATGCTGTAATTGGTAAGGGGCAAACAACTGAAACCTTAATCTAGATGGAAATACAAACACAAAAACATATGTTTCACCAATTCCCTTTGAATAGCAGGAGCAAAGAACAAAGATTTTAAAAAATTTAAACGAAATTAATTTTTCCGGATTTTCGTGGTTTTCGGTGTTTTCCGGGGATATGCTGTAATTGATAAGGGGAAAACAACTGAAATTTTAAACTAGATGGTAATGCCAACAAAAAAACATATGAGTCAGAAATTCCCTTTGAATATTAGTAGCAAAGAACAAAGATTTAAAAAATAAAACATAGTTATTTTCTCCGTATATACGTGGTTTTCCGGGGATATTTTGTAATTTGTAAGGGGCAAACAACTGAAACCTTAAACTAGATGACAATACGAACAAAAATGTGTGTGTCAGAAATTCCCTGGGAATATTAGGGGCAAAGAACAATAAAAAATTAAAACAAACTCATTTTCTCCGGATTTCCGTAGTTTTCCGGGGTTTCCGGGTAAATGCTGTAATTGATAAGGGGCAAACAAGTAAAATCTTAAACTAGACGACAATACCAACAAGAAAATATGTGTGTCAGAAAATCCCACGGGGGGGGGAGGGTTTGCTATTGGTAGCCCATGGTCTAATTGTTATTTATCGCTAAACCCACGACGCAACAATATGTATGTGAAAACATAAAGATTACAGAAACTACAAAGGGTTAATTCTTCACTTCATATAACTGATTGTGAATGCTTTAATACTGAACTACTCAATAATAGCCAAAACATTACTTAGCAATAAAAACAAGAAGAATTCTGATAGTGTCAAGACAAGTTGCTTCCTTTCTGGGAAGTTATTTGAAAATCCTTACCTGGGGACTATTAACAAGTGTTCCCAGATCCATCTTATCTAAGGAACTATACTGTGCTGCCTTATCTTGACTGTTTTAGTGGGCTTGTCGACCTGTACTGAAGAATTGGTTCATCAACTTGATCCTTTGAGTAGTGATGGGAACCATTCGAATGAATTCATTCGAAATATTCGATTGTTAAAATCATTCGAAATGTTAAAAAAATCATTCGAATGATTTTGCTCTGCTCCAGACTAGGGTTAGAGCGCTTCGCTTACTGAACTGAAGTGTGAAAGTGAATGAATTCATTCGAATGCTTCTCCAAAATCTCGGAATCTGGCTTCTCGGCTCGTTCTATCGTTCATTCGATGGTTTTCGTGTTCCATCGTGTCCCAGTTAGCAAAGCGTTCGGTAACTTCCGTCTCTCCCATTCCAAGCGGGGATGGCATGACGCAGATTTTCATGAGTTTCAACCCCAGGCTACAAAATATATTTGACAATAAAATAGCCGTTCTCTCGAATATTAAAAAGTTCAATTTTTCACAGATTGTTCCTACTTTACATCCATCATTAGCTTCTACATGAAACATGCATTTCCAAATGGATTATTTATTTGATTAATTACCGTATGTTATGAATTATGATATTAAATACAGCCATTCAAATTTTTATATTTGATACATTTATAAGATTTTTAAGCAGTTCCAACTGCAATCGGTCACATTAGCTATTTACATAAATACATATCTTCAACAACCTAAGCTATGAGTATTTACAATCTTACAAAGTTAATTATACCAGTCAGAAGTAATATTCTAAGTTATACTAATGCCATAACCTGTGACACTAAATGAATAAAATATACTTACATATCACACATGTAATACTTACAACCATACTGATATACTTTTTTGATAGCAATATTTAAAGCTTTAACTCTATATACTTTCAAGTCCTTGGCGGAATGAAGAATGAAGAATTTCACGTTTAGTGCTTCTAACCTTCTTCTAACTTTTATCAACTATTCCCTTTTTAACCACTATTCACTTTACGAAAATTCACTTTTAACTCAATCTTAATTCACTTTTGAATTACGATAATTCAATTTTAACTCAATC
Source organism: Ectobius pallidus (assembly GCA_964059195.1). Classification (NCBI taxonomy): domain Eukaryota; kingdom Metazoa; phylum Arthropoda; class Insecta; order Blattodea; family Ectobiidae; genus Ectobius; species Ectobius pallidus. Next base: position 60,456,470 of record CAXKWD010000005.1, read on the forward strand.
TAAATTCACTTTAGAATTGTATTTTCTTAAGCCCCTAGGCTTCTAAACTTTCTTTTACTCTTTTTCAAGTTCACTACTCTACCCAAATTTTCTTCAACTACTTTGACTCTGTTAGGTTACAATCTTAACCCCAATCAATTTACTATTCAACTTCTATTTTTAGATGCAATGGTTGTATATGATATATAAAAATAGGAGTACAACACTTTCTCAGTCTCCCTTATTCTAACGCTTTGATAAGGCGCAAAGCATCGCGCACATAAATTAATTGATAGCCCTCTTCAACTTTACATTAGATATTACAATAAATTTGGAAGTATGACACTTATTCTATCTCCCAGTCCTTTGCTTACGATACGGCGCCTAAGCTCGCCGACTATCTTAATTTATGCTACCCTAACATTTCTTTTCATTACATCTACTTCCATTATTACAATTTTAGTTCTTACAATAAATTAGGGAGTATTACACTTATTCGATCTCCCAATCCTTTGCTTACGATAAGGCGCCTAAGCTCGCCAAAACTTAATTTCTTTCAACTTCTTCTTCATTTAACATTATACTTTCCTGTTACTTGACTTTAACTTGGTGCACATTTATGTTCGTGAATTCCAAAATGAATCCCTATTACGAAACTATCATTCACCCTCAAGTAACTTTTCTTACTTTAACTTTTCTATTAAAACTTCTTTCCTATTCAAACTTCACTACTAACCTAACTCTTGTTACATTACTCTTTTATTTCTTGAACTTTAATTACTATCCTCTACAATTCTATTCTCTTTTCAAAGTGAATTACTTATTCTCAACCAACTTACAAATTCTGTCTTTAACTTTTCCTAAACCAAACTTCTTTTCTAACTTCACGGCAAAAATTGATAACATGGGACTACTGTAAAAACTGTTACTAATCTAACTCCCTACTTCTTTCTATTCTTTCTTCTTCATAAAATTACTATTTACATTCTCATAAAATAATCTGTTCGTCAGCCATAAATTTAGACTAGGCAGACTTGAAATATATAGTTTAAAATCTCTCGTTCCAAAATGTCTTAAAATAACAGTAGACCAGCGCTATTCTTCTCCCTTCATGTACAATGCTTCTTCTGCCGGTGTCCAACTTCTTTTCCTGGATTCCATTCGAATCTAAGCTCCACTTAGACTGGCCCATATTCCTCTTCTCCAGCTGATGTTCGCTACAAGCGCCTACGACGTAAGCCAACCCATGCTCTGGCTCGTCCAAGACCCATAGCTGTATCCACCCAGCCATCGATCGTTGCTTTCTTGTGTAGTTGTCCATATTTCCATTACGTTCTGACACAGAACGTCAGGCAACTCCATCGCCACAACTGCCGCTCCTCCATCCTCCGCTGACTCAAGACTTCCTCTCCTCACAACCTTCTTGTTCAACTTCCTAAGTCTGTCTCTCTTCTCTTGAAAAATGCCAACCATCACCTCTTGCAACTTTTCCGCGCGCGCATGCGCACTTCCTTCTTCCTGTAATTCAAACAAAGGTCACACAGTATCAACAGTTTCTTTTGTTTTTCTCGTTTATGAGTGGTTCTTTCGTGGTCCATACCGCTTTTTATACTTCACGAATTTCACTACGTGACAACCCATATTTCTTATTAATCTCACATGTGTTAAGTCATTATTTGATAAAAAGGCAATAAAGTGATCTTCGACAGTGCAGTGCTTTAAATAATTTTTGGGGGCAACATGGTTGCTTAATATATAAAAAAGAGACAAAGTTGATCGATCAAACTTTATCCTATGAAGAACTAATCTTACAAAAGGAATGTCAAATAAAGAAAATATTTAAAATATACGTATATATATAGGACTTCTGAATTTTGTTAGACTCTTGTTAAGTTATACAATTAAAATAGACTTTGCATTCAATATAGCACATGCTGGTACCTAATTATCATGTTTAGCTATTAAGCAGGAACTGGATTATTCGCGTTTAAGATTTGTGATTCTTTACTACAGTTAATGATATATCTTTCTATTACTAGAGGGAAATATATCGAGAAACTGACTAATTTCACACATATATGTATACATAGTATCCTTTTCTGGGAGGGGAGCCTGTGACGTCAGACGTCACATTTTCCTGCCTTACGATTTCGTTTGTCTATTAATCCAGCTGTGGAAATTTCCTCGAGTCTGCGCACAGGGTTTTACGCGTTATGCTTGCTGTGATCGGTTTCTCCAAGTGTCTGTGTGGAAGTCAAATGCTGAGGTTGGCCTGGGAAACTTCTCGTCAAATTGCGGATGGTCTGGTTATTGTGTGAGTCTAATTTAATATAATGTGATTATTATATTAGGTAATGTACCTTTGTGTCCATCATACAGAAGGGTTTTAACGAGTTAACTATAGGTTTGTCATAATCGATGAAAATGCACACATGAATTGTCTTGTAAGTTGTTGTAGACGAACATGCTAAAATTGCGATGTCTAGAAGTTCTTGCAGATAACTGTGCTGCTAGAGCTGCTCCTTTGAATAGACTCCGAGGTAAAGGTGTTCCCTTCATTTGGGGTGAGGAGCAACGTCATGCCTTCGAGGACCTTAAGCGTGCTATATCTAACCCTCCCATATTGGCTTTGGCCGAATTTTCACGGACCTTTATAGTCCAAACGGATGCTTGCTCTGCTGGGCTGGGAGCCGTTTTATTGCAAGAGTTTCCCGATGGACGCAAACCAGTCGCCTATGCGTCTCGCTCCTTGAATAAGCAGGAACAAATGTTTTCTATTTACGAGTTGGCAGCCCTTGCGGTGATTCTTGCTTTAGAAAAATTCCGTATGTACATTGAGCATGTGAATTTCATTTTAGAATGTGACAATCAAGCATTATCTTGGTGTCTGGCACGACCCAGAAAAACAGGTAGATTGGCTCGTTGGGCGGTCCGATTATCGGCGTTCAAATTTGTTCCTGTCCACATAAAATCTGCGGACAATATTCTTACCGATTCACTCTCAAGGATGTTCGAAGGGTATTCCCCGACTGATCAGGAGACTTCTATCAAGCCGGTCACCGCTGAAGAAGGTACTGATCAGGAAGTGATAGCTCCATTACTAACTAATTTTCCATTAGCGTATAGTGACATTTCTCAACACCAGCGTCTCGATCCGGAATTGTCCAGTATTATGGATCGCATCGAGAAAGGGTCCGTTGTAAGTAATTATCGGTTGGTGAATGGTGTTTTGCAAATTCTAGTTGGTAAACAGAAAAGAGCGAAGATTGTGCTACCATCATCTCTTTATGACATGGTGTTCAAATATTTTCATATTTCCCTCTTGGTGGGCACTTGGGTGTTAAGAAATCAATGTTTAAGATCAGTGCGGCCTTTTGGTGGAAATCTATGGCTTTGGATATCCGTGACCGGGTCCGTTCTTGTCATCAGTGTGCCATTTCTAAGCCCACTTTGAACTCTCGTATAGGCTTCTTATCATCTTCTGTCCCTCAAAAGCCATTTGAGAAGTTATTCCTTGATTTTCTGGGGAAGTTGCCACGTTCAAGAAAAGGTAATACTTACATCTTCGTGGTGGTTGATGCCTTCACTAAGTTTATCTGGCTTTTCCCTTTAAGAGATTCAAGAACAGAAAAAGTAATTGCTTCATTATCTTCCATTTTCCAGGTTTGTGGTTTTCCACAGAGTATAGTGTCAGATAATGGCCCTCATTTCTCTTCACATTTGTTTAAAGATTTTTGTTTTCGCAGGGGTATCAACCTTATCACGACTACACCCTATTACCCGAACCCCAGCCATGCTGAGCGCGTCATGCGCAATTTAAAGAATTCCTTAATTGCGTATCACCATACTGACCATACATTGTGGGATTCTAACCTTCATTGGTTACAATTCGCTTTTAATACAGCTGTGCATGACAGTCATGGGTTCTCACCTTTTTCTTTGCTGTTCACCTATGCGCCTAACCATCCCCTAAGTAACCTGTGGCGCATTTCAGACTTACTTCCAGATAACTTTTCTCCTAATGATATCTCCCGAAATTGGAAAGCTGCTAGACATAATTTGATGGCTAGTCATGGCAGAAGGGCAGTGGCATATAATAAGGGTAGGATTCCTTGTAGGTTTAAAGTCAACGATGTGGTAATGTGTAGGAACTACCCATTAAGTAAAGCTTCGTCAAGATTTGCAAAGAAATTGGCTCCACGTTATGTTGGACCTTACCGCATTATTGAAGAACTCCATAATGGAGTGAGCTTCTTACTGGAAAATATTGAAGATTCAAGTAAGCGCAGATGTCATTCTTCTCAAATGAAACCTGTAAAATGTTAGATACTGTTTGAATTGTATGTACAGTTATTCTACCGAACATTGAAGTTTGTAAGTTATTAGTCAGAGATGTTAATTATTTTATGTGATTTTGTAGAGAAATTTTTGGTAAAGTTTCTGGTATCATGTTGATTTTAAAGATGTAGTCTTATTTATTCTTCAGCAACTTATTATTTGCTATGTTGGGTAAAATTTATAGCGTAGATGGGATGCTCACCTTACTTGCCGTATCCCGGGTGCACTTCCCTTCTCTTGATAAAAAAAATGACTCAAGTAAATTGTAGGGCTCAGATTCCAACGTATTACATATCTATGAGGCCCCTTCAAAAGAAATCTCTTCAAAAAAGTGCCTCAACAGTTACAAAAGTTTGAAACTCTTCAACAAAAAGTCAAGCAAATAAAGCCAAGCCAAAAAAAAAAGACAGACTTTTCCAAGACTCTGCAGAACTTAAGCAAATCAAGAAGGAAACTCAAGAGATTTATGTAGACTTCATTATCTATACGTCAGAATATGAATGGAGTGATGAATTATTATTACACAGCATAATTGGACTTAATAGGATTTATTGCTATGGTGTTGCCGAAAAGTGAATAAAAAATTATAAGCAAATTATATAATACTATGAAAAAAAATTAAACAAATATTTATCATGGACGCTCCTTTAATAGTGGCCACTTTAAAACAAAAACTTATTGGGATCCTAAAATAAACACATGGGGGGAAGTGTACTAGTCCTCTTTCCTCCTAGTGACTATTATACTCTAATCTAGTGACACTTTGTTCCATGTGCCACTGCTATATTCCTGGATTGTGAGCTTGGACTTCTCCTCACTTCACTTTGGATGTGGTCTGTGCTCCTGCTGTGCTCTGTGTGTATGTGTGCACCATACTTAGGGCACTATTGTACGTCGCTCATGAGGACTGCAGCCTCAGCTTGTTTTTTGTCACCAGCAATGGTGGCCGGAGCCTCGTCTTCATACATTTGTTCAGCAGTCAGCGAACCTGAGCTACTCTACGTCCGCATCAATATCAGTTCTTCTTCAAGTCTCCGACTGAGTTTGTGATATCGTCGCAGCTATAGATGGACCATGGCTGTGCTTATCTCAGTCTACTACAAATCTTATAGTTTTTACACTAAAGGGTTATTATGATTATGATAATTTATTGGCCATGTTCCAGTGTGTTTGAGGTGATTTAAATTCCTCTGAAAATTATTTCATTGATATAAAAAAATAAAGATCAAATTTAGGTCTAGTGACTACTTCTACATGGATAAGATTTCGACAAAACGAAGACACTAAGTATACTGAGTGTAATATGTATCATATATGTTTTCATTTTCAGGGACCCAAAAAAAAACTTTTTTAAACAAAAGAACAAATGTGAGTATGTATAATAATCAGGGTTTAATGGACACAGCAAGTTTTGGACAATTAGAGATGTTTAATCTTTCTGATATTATGTATGTATGTTCTATCATCTTAAATAGCTTCAACAGGTTAGGTTCTTATCATAAGGTGTTAAACTGATTCTATGGTAGTCTCGGATAGGAGATTCTTGTTTGGTTTGGTATCATTATTGTGAAATATATTCTTACAAGAAAAAAAACTAATAACAATAATAACATAAAAATAACAAAGAAAATACCCAATTCTATACATAGTTAAAATACATGTAGTGAATATAATACAAAAAAAATCTGCTTCATTGTTTCTTGTATTGCTCTTCCCTTTCTTCCGTGGCTGATTCTTCTTCTTCTTCCGTTTCGTATCTTCTCATTTAATTTCTTCACCTCCTGCTTTTCTCGTTTGTTTACCATCCTCCTTTCTTGCTTTTCTCGTTTACCATCCTCCTCTCCTACACTTCTCTGGCGATCATCTTCATCTTACGATGAATAGACTTCCCGTAGGATCTTCGGCTTTCCTTGTATACTGAGGTGTCGTTGGTGTCGGTGTCTCTGTGTTCGCCTGGTTAGCGAGACGTCCTTCCGTCGGAACGGGTACTTCTGCATCCTTCGGAATTTGCTTTTTTAGACATAGGACAATTTTCTTCTGAAAAATAGTTAATGTTATGATTATAATTATCATTACTCCATTTGCGGCTATGATAATGATCAGGTTCCTTTGCATACAATCATGCTTCAATAAATCTTCTGTTTCTCGGCGTCGCTGTATTTCTGCCAGCGGGGCTCCCTCCTTATGTTTCTGCGCGATGTCTTCTATTATAGACCGTAATTTTTCTGGTTCCTGGAACAATGTTTGCTCACTGGTAGAAATTAAAGAGTCTATTCCTGGTATCACAAGGGGTGTGCTGATTGATGTCTCAATTTTGCTTCTTCCCAGAGAGTGAGGCAAGAGTGTAAACGAGTTACCATAAACATAGCAGTTATGGCTATTGTTGAGAATTCCTGTCCCCTCGATAGTGATGTCGTGCTTCCTGGTATATGAGAACTGCGCCTCTGAGGTCTGGCACCTCAATGTGAGTCTTGTAGCCTCGGACACGCTGTATAACCAGAAAGTGCTATCGGGGGCTCTGATCCACAATGGAATAAATGGAGAAGGAATAATTAATTTGCTACACTGCTGATGGGTTCTTTCTGTCTCTCCTAGAAAAATTGAAATCAAACAATGATTGGCCTGTTGGTCATACAGGGCTATATTAGCTGGACAAATAGTAAATAGCCCTTGTTTACATTGACCAATTTCTTCAGGCGTCAGGGTAGCAAACAACTGCTTGCTCTCCGACACAGCCAGGTACTGGTGAGTTATCTCAAAACTCACAAACTGATTGATAGAAGGAACACGGGTAGGTAAGGAGTAAACGTGAAATATCTCGAAAACCCTGTCTGCTGCTCTTAAGGGTATGTCTACTAATAATCGAATCTTATTGAAAGTCGCAGCCGCGTGTACTTCAGATATTGAATAAAATATATGCATGTTATCGTCCGTCGGAGAAGTTAATAATGAAATACCTTCCGGTAATTTTAAAGCTATCTGGTTTAAAGCATTCTTTAGGACCGTAGGGCTTATTAAAATTGAAGATAGTCTTCCTGTTGCTGTTACGTCTAATGCTTCCTGTAATTGTATCAGGTTTTCACGTGTTTGCAATAAAACAATCTCCATTTCTCTTATATTAGCTGTCATGACTGAAATTTGCTGCGTGTTGTGATTTAATGATTGCACGGCGCTCGTAATTGAGTTAACGCATGCCTGGCCTAGTGATACCACTGCCTTAGCGTTATCTGTCACCTTCGCATCGAGAGCGTGTAGATAAGTAAGTTGGTGCTCCGATATATGAGTCATGTCACGTGTGTAAGTTTGTATGTGTTCTATTTCTGTATTTAGTCTTTTTAAATCTCGGGTGCTTAATGTTCCAAATAAATAACGCAATCCGTACCCTACTATATTCATCAACCCCCTCCTATTCCTTACATAAGGGCGATCTTCAGGTAATAAAGCTTGAAATGCGCGTATCTGCTGGTGTACGCTAAATGAAACGTTGTGTAACCTTTGTACTTCTATGTTATAAGTTTCCTTTAATTGATCAGTCAGGCTGTTTCTTTCCGCTAAAATTTGTAAATTGCGCACCATTACTTCTAAAGATTTTTCATATAATTTTATTGATTTGGAATAATCTTCTACGTTTATGTCAGCAGCTATAGTCCATTTATCTCCTGTAATGAGGATGTCTCTTTCTTTCATGAATACTACTCCTTTATCTGGCTGGATTTCACTAAGGTAGCTCGCAGCTACAACAGTTGTTACGATACATAACCCTGTAACAAACAGAAACAATTGTTGTTGACTTGAATTTAATGCTTTCCCGAACGCAAATTGTATCGGGGCTCCTTGTTATTGACATTTTTATCTCCTTCCCTTAAACTATCTGCTGCATCGTTTCCAGATGCATTACTTAATTGCTCATTATTAACTAACTCATTGTTAAATTGTCGCGTCTTCTCCCGCGATCTCAAATTATATTCGTTCGTCCCTGAATTCTCTTTTTCTACACTTCTTGGAGGTACCCACTCATCTTCGCTTTCGATTATTCTCTGACTCGTTTGTTGTTCTTTTCCTGAGTTTACCCTTCCTGTGTCAGTTGCCTCGTTGACTAGCAACCGACCAGCAGGAGGAATCAGTATCTCTGGTTCTGGCGGCCCTGTGTCTTCGCGCGCCCTGTGTTTCTTTGGAGGTCTTTCTATTTTCATGCTTTTATCTTCAGTGAACTCAGGTCCCGATATTCGACTACCCTTCAGTCGATTTATGTGAACTGCTTGGTCCTTACCATTATCTTTTCTAATTATATAAGTTAGCTTTGACAACCGTTTTACCACCCTGTAGGGGCCTCTCCAAGGGAACGCGAATTTCCGCGCCACTCCGTGCTTCGTTGTGGGGTCGTGCAAATACACAAACTCTCCTATTTTGAAACTTCTTATTTTTGTTCCTTGATCGTAATATTGTTTAGATCTTTTCTGAGCTTCCTGATTCTCTTTTCTTACCGCATCGTAAGCTATTTTTAATTTGTCAGCTAATTCTTTTATGTGCTTCTGATATTCATTGTCTGTAGTACTCTTAATCAGCATTTCTCGCATACAGTCTTCTACTGGAAGTCGCATTTCTCGTCCAAACACTAAGTAATGTGGAGAGTAACCAGTAATGGTATGGGGTGTACCTCTATATGCCACGACAGCATACGGAAGGTACTGATCCCATTTCTTTACGTCTCGAGTCACAAAATGTGATATCATATCTATCAAAACCTTATGAAATCGCTCACATACTCCATTGCTTTGAGGGTGCAGGGGAGACGTATGCAATCTTTTTACTTGCAAAAGTTTGCACGTTTCCTGTACTAGTTTGGACATGAACTGCGCTCCTCTGTCTGAAAGTAAAAATTTTGGAATTCCATATTGGGTTAATATGTGTGCTACGAAGACTTTTGCTACGGTTTCTGCAGTTTGATCAGATACCGGTATGGCAAAACAGTATCTCGTAAAATGATCTACAAAAGTGATCACGTACCTATTACCTGCCAGCGAGACTGGTAACGGTCCCACAAAATCGGTAGAAAGAATTTCTAAAAATTCAGTCGCCTTAGGAGGTTCTCCTAAGGGGGCTACCGGGCAGTACCCTGTTTTCCTTCTTGCACAACTATCACAGGTACTAATATAGTCTTCGACATCTCGTCTTAGACCTTTCCACCAATACTTTTGCGTAAGTCTGGCTATCGTTCTCTTTATGCCTTGATGTCCAGCTAAGTGTGATGAGTGATATATGTGTAATAAAAGGGGTACAAGTGTTCTTGGTACTATTATCTGATAGTGGCCATAAATGTCGTCACTAAGTTTTACAAGCAACCCGTCATCATTGATTTTGAATTTATTGCCTAAAGACTTAAATTGTTCACAACAAAATTCGTCTGTTAGCTGGGCGTTTCTCATTTTATCAATGGTGATACTAGAATCAATTATAACTGAAGCTACATGCCTAGACAAAGCATCTACGTGGGGAATCTGTCTTCCAGCCCGATGTACCACTTCATAGTCGAATTCCGCAAGTCTTAAGACCCCACCGAGTGAGTCTCGAACTCGGGTCCTTTATATTTAGTAGCCATTTTAGGGCTGCATGGTCCGTAAATAAAATAAACTTACGTCCATACAAATAACAACGGAATTGCTTCGTGGCAAAAATTACCGCTAACAATTCTCGTTCAGAACAGGTGTATCTACTTTCGGCGCCGGAAAGCTGGCGACTACAGTAGGCTACCGGCTGCTCAAGACCATTCCTTACTTGAGACAGAATAGATCCGATTGCTGTCTGGCTAGCGTCACACGTGACGTAAAATACTTCTGAAAAATCAGGATATATTAGCAAAGGGGATGTACTTAAAATTTCTTTCAACTTTTCAAATGCCGCATTTTGCTCCGATTCCCAGCGGAATGTATTCTCTTTCTTAGTTAAGCGAGTCAAAGGGGCTGCAATTTCTGCGAAATTGTTAATATGCCTCCTGTAATAAGATGTTAATCCGATAAAAGATCTAACTTCCTTTAGGGTTTTGGGTACAGGATAATTCTGGACTGCTTGTATTTTCTTTGGATCGGGTTTTACGCCGTCCTTCGATACAATATGTCCCAAATATTCGACTTCGTCGGCCGCGAATTGGCATTTTTCTGGTTGCATTTTGAAATTTGCTGCTTCCAGCCTTTTGAATATTCTCTCCAATTTGTCTACATGTTCTGGCACATCCCGGGAAAATAAAATTAAATCGTCGATATAGGGGATGACATCCCTGTCTCGTAATCCTGCTAATATCAATTCCATACCCCTCTGATAAGTAGATGGGGCGTTACGTAATCCAAAACACATTTTATTATAATGAAAATGACCTTGGGGGGGTGCTGAATGCAGTTTTCTCCCTATCTTTCTCAGAGATCTCTATTTGATAGTACCCGCTTGCCATGTCTAAAACAGAAAATACCTTGCTGTGACCCAGAGCGTCTAGCGTGTCTATGATGTTCGGTATCGGGTACACTTCAGGTTTTGTAAGGCTGTTGAGTTGACGTAAGTCTACCACCAACCTGAATTTAGGTTTACCGTCAGTAGATTTCTTTTTTACCATTATTATAGGACTATTCCAGGGGGAAAAACTTTCCTCTATTATCCCTTTCTTCAACATATCGTTAATTTGTCTTTCTACTTCTGGTTTGAGTGCATGGGGTATCCTATAAGGCTTTTTCTTGACTGGCGAAGCGTCTCCTGTATCTATCTCATGCTGTATTATGTTGGTGCATCCAATATCTGTACTTCCCTCTATATAAAATAAATGTCTATATTTTCTTAAAACGACTCCTAGTCTGTCCGCGTTTTCCTTAGACAAATGGTTTAATTTTTCCTCTAAGTATTTTTCAAAGTGGCTGTCTACGCCTTCGATACTTTTGGCAGGTACCTGAGTTACACTGTTCACATTTGATGTTTCAAATTCACAGATATCTTCTACAAGACTAACTGTGCCTAAGTTAGTTCCTTTGTTTATCACTATTTCTTCCTGGGAGATATTTAACAAAATTACTGACATGTAGCCTATCGTATTCTCGCTACTGCTACGTGTCCTATGTGTTTCATTACTAGTAGTGATGGTATTAACTACTCTTAGTTCGTTCTCGCTGTGTCCAAGATGCTTAACTCCTATTTCATTACTTCCTTGTGTTGCATTATTGCTCTCGTATGTTATGCTATCGATAGAAACGGACAACTGTGATTCTACCTCTTTGCATCTTTGAGCTTCAGGATCTGTCTGTCCATTCACTCGCTGGAAACATGGAATATTTTGATACCTTTCATCCGTCAACTGACTGACTAGGGACGTAGGGGAAACTGCAGGACATACAGTACTTGTGAGGTAAACGTTACCTCCGGGGACTTTCGGCAAAGTGGTTCCACCACGCGAGATATCAAATAAGGATCCTTTACATACAACTGCGCTAGCGACTCTAGGCGCAAAAACACCCGGTAAGAACATAGCATCTACCGGTTCAAAAACAACTACTTGAGGGACAGTAAGATTACCGCGTCCAATAATCTTACCACGGACTTTTCTCGCTGCCAGAGGTGGTAGCATTATGGTTTCCGGTTGGGACACCCGTGCATGCCAGCTGGTACTAACATTTGGATCAGTTGGTCCCGGCTCCAGAACTGCTTCATGAGTGGCCATCCCGTTGAAGTCAGTTGTGTGTGAGTTAACCTCACTTGAGCAGTTTAAGGGAACAACATTCTTTCCTATTGTTAAAGTACCGGCTCTTAGGTCCAATTTTGCTTCCACTTTCTGGAGAAAGTCGATACCTAATATTCCATGTCCAGGGACATTTAATTCACATATCTGAAAATTGTGTAAAAATGTTTCTTTACCTATTGTGAATTCTATAACTTGTTCTCCTAGGATACCTAACTTAGTTCCTGTAATTCCCCTAGCCGCTATCTCACTTTCTTTTAATCGTACTCCACTCACTGCCGGTTTCAACAACGAAATAGTGGATCCGGAGTCCACCAACAAATCAACCGCAATTTCCCCTATAACCGAGTGGAGCAGCGGCCCCGTCGCGGACCTTTCTACTGCTGGTACGATTAATTTCGGCTTGCTTTCGGGAAAACCTTCGGGGATGCTCTGGTTTTCCCTATTCCGTTTAAATCTGGACGGCCCTCACGTCCTTCAGTACAATATCTTGATATGTGACCCAATTTCCGGCAATTATTACATTGGATATCTCGCCTGCCTGCGCCCTGGTAGCCGTCGCTACCCCTCGTAGGTTGTAAGTTGCTCTCCCTTCTTCCAAGGCCTGACCTTACACCTCTCTCTGACCCCCGGTGAAATTCCCTCCCGGTGTCTCTTTCGTAATACCCCCGGTTATTACTATTTTGGTTCTTATTCTTATATGCCTGTTGCGACGGTCTGTCCCTAGCACTTCCTACGACGAATACCTGTGAGTGAGTCAGCTCACGGTTAGCACTGGCCTCCTTTTCTGCTTTAAATGTTGCCATCGCAACTTTCAGTGCTTTTTCTAATGTGTCAGGCATATTTACTTTAACCATTAACCCTGGGTTACCTCTCAAGCCATTAATAAACGCAGATAATAATCTCTTCTCTGCTTGTCTATTATAAATTATTTGCTCAGCTTTCACTACTGAAAATTCCATTGTTTTCCTATTTAACGCTCTTAGCCTATCTGCAAATTCTTCTGGAGTTTCGTTCTTTTCTTGTTTAGCATTTTGCAATTGAACATAATAATAAAATTCATTTTCCTTATCTTTAAACCTTTGCACTAGCGTCTCTTTTAATTTTTCAAATGTAACATTCCCACCCTGTAGGTCCGGGTGTGTTTCTAAAAATGTTTGAGCAGCGCCTTGTAGTTTTATTGTGACTATGTGTACTTTATCGATGTCTGTTAGTCCACCTAAGCTTGCTACTGTTTCTACTAAACGAAGGAAGCTTTGAATAGAACCACAACCTTTGTCCCTCCATACTGGAACAGAATTTATTACTGTTAAATCCTTAGTAGCTATTTTAGCTGTCACTGCGTCACCTGTATTTGTCATGTTCGCGTTTGTTGATAATGAACTTAAAACTGCAAGTTAATCATACTCGTACCTGACCTACACTACTTGAAAGGAATGCTGAGTGTGTAAACTATTACAAATGTTTCGCTCTCACTTTTCCTACAATATACACTGTCGTTCTGTACACAGACGAACGGAAAAGAATTATAGGGCGTGAACTCTACTAGACAGTAATCAATTAAACTAATGTAATTCCGTTATTACCGAATCTGGCCTGGGGAAAAACCCATTAGTTAACAATTAATTAAGCTAGTTTAAACCGCTGCCACCAATTCTGTCGTGCCTAATTTGAGGATATTACTGGGTAGCGAGGAAGGGAGCGGTTGTCAGTATTCCTAAATTAAGCAGACGAATGCTTGACACAATAGTGTAAGGTTTTATTATAAAAAAACATAAAAATAGGAACTGAATAATAAGTATTTGATATTAAAATAGTAAGATTAAGTTCTATTATGAGCATTCGTGAATAACTGTCTAAAACCCTTGGCTGTGCTACCGGAGTAACAAATAGCTGTAAGCTACTTACAATTCAATAGACGAAAGCCCATGGTGTCCATGTTGGTTGAGGTTGTGAGAATCACACTTGACTGTAACCAGACCTTGAGGATACGATGTATGCTTAAAGTGTCTTCAAGTAGTTCTGCCCTAACCGTTAATCGGTTTAGAATATATAGTATGATTTAGCCTTCAGAAAGGATAAATCATAACTTGATAATGTAATATTGTTTTCTGACAGTTATGTAATTGATCACAAATACTCACAATAGTATTTGAAATAATGCAATGCTACCTTGAGAATTGCTGCTTAGTTAAACATATCGAAAAACAGTCCAGGTGTTTGTTTATAAGTGCTTATGACATAAGATGATATAGAATTGCTCACTCTGGGGTCCTGAGTGCGATGCCAAGGCACCACAACTTGTTATTGGCCGATCTCTTTATATTACGGCCTTCTCTGATTCACATTTTCTAGTTTTTCTCGTATGGTTGAAAGTGGGCTCACTAGTGGTACATAGTAATCTATTTTCAGATTCTCGCGTATCACCCTCTTAATAGAGCTAATTTTAGAAACTTTGCAAGGATAATAATATTGTCGATGCAATGATAAGCAGCACGGATATACATATTTGTCAATGTATTCAGCTGTAATTTTATTCAGGTTTACTGTGTTTGTCCATTGTATCATTATGTGTAGGCCTAGTGGTCTTTGGGGCTGAATTAATTACGATGAAAATTAGTGGTAAAATGGAAAATTAATTTGGTGGAATAGAAGCTACGGATACTTATATAAAAAGACTAATAGGAGAATATTTCTGTAAGTTAACTCAACAGCCATTAATAGCGTTTTTCAATCAAACCAATTTATAGATTGTGGTCACTTTGGCTAACTGCCATTTCAGTACAAATTCAACTAAGTTAACCAATTTGAAGAGAAGTTATTTACTGCAAATTAATTTAACAGTCACTACGAAGGATAGTACATTATATCTATACAGTGGTAAATAAGTCACTTTAGTTAAAGGCCACCTGCATATAGATTTACTTAAATTAAATAAGTGGTTGAGCAGATATTTCTGTAAGTTAAATGACCAACCGTTATTAGTGTTTGTGACTGTAGGCTGCCTAATGTTGTGGACACTTTGGCTAATTGCAATTTCAGTACAAATTCAACTAAGTTAACCAATTTTAAGAGAAGTTATTTATTGCAAATCAATTTAACAGTCACTACGAAGGATCGTGCATTAAATCTCTATAGTGGTAAATAAGCCACTTTAATGATTTATGTATAGCGTAGAGCTTTATCACTGGTACTCACTACTAAATTGCGGTATTTTGTTACCTGTTGGAGCACTTTCAACCGCATGGAGCGGCCATCTTCAGCAACTGTTGCTGAAGATGGCCGCTCCATGCGGTTGAAAGTGCTCCAACAGGTAACAAAATACCGCAATTTAGTAGTGAGTACCAGTGATAAAGCTCTACGCTATACATAAATCATTAAGATTATCGCTACAGAATGGACAAAACTCAAGAAGCCACTTTAGTTAATGGCCACTTCCATATACATTTAGTTGAATTAAACAACTGAAAGAGCAGATATTTCTGTAAGTTAAATTACAAGCCATTATTAGTGTTTGTGACTGTAGGCTGCCTATTTTGATATTGTGGTCACTTCTGGCTAATGGCCCCTGTAGTACGAATTTAGCTGATTTAACCAGTTTAGTACACCAGATAGGCCTATATACATGACAAATTTATTTATTAGGCAGTGCTACTATTGTGAATTAAATCTGTATGATTATCGATTACAATCATTTTGTTCATGGCCACTTTCATATACATTTAGTTGAATTAAACAATTGAAAGAGCAGATATTTCTGTAAGTTTACACATCAGCCATTATTAGTATTTATGACTGAAAGCTGCCTATTTCCCCATTGTGGTCTCTTTTAGCTAATGGCCACTTAAGTACGAATTCAGCTGAGTTAACCAATTTAGTAGAGAATATATATATATATATATATATATATATATATATATGACAAATTAATATCAGGCAATATTACTTTCTGCATTAAGTCTATATAATAGTTGACTATGGTCATTTTACTTAATGGCTACCTTAATCCAGTTTTAGGTTATTTAAACAATTGTAGATATTGCTTGTAGGTTAACTCATCAGATAATACAGGGTTCCCACAAATGATCTTTCGGGTTTCGAAAATGTGTAACTTGTGTTTAAATAAACTTACAACCATGTAACTGGTACTAATGGAAAGAGAAACTCAAAAAGTTTTGATTATAGTACCTTACAGATGTTTAATGTGAGCTCCGTTGGTAACACGACACACATCAAGCCTGTAGTCCATTTCCGCCCAGGCACGTTGTAACATGCCATGGTCAACTGTTCCAATGGCTGCTGTGATGCATTCTCTTAGATCAAGGATGGTCTGTGGAAGAGGTGGCTTGTACACAAGATCTTTGACATAACCCCACAAAAAAGAAGTCAAGGGGTGTGAGGTCTGGCGAACGCGGAGGCCAAGGAAGAAGTTCATCGTCATTACCAACACGGCCAATCCATCGGTTCGGTAGTCTGGTGTTGAGCTCCAATCTGACTTCATTATGAAAATGAGGGGGTGCGCCGTCCTGTTGAAATATCACGTTGGGCATTTCCTGTTCCAACTGAGGCAGGAGCCATTGTTGTAGCATATTCAGGTACTCAAATCCTCCAATTGTTTTCTCTACAAAGAAGAACGGGCCGTACACTTTCTGCACACTTAAAGCGCAGAATACGTTTACTTTAGGAGAGTCATGGACATGCTGCCCATAGGTATTGGGTTTTTCTGACCCCCAGACTCTAACATTATGTTTGTTCACTTTACCTGAAAGATGGAAGGTGCACTCGTCACTAAGCACTATGGATTCAAAAAACCCATCAGTTTCCATGAGAGTCTGCATATTCTCGCAGAAAGTACAACGCACCATTTTATCTTCTTCCTTTAAGAACTGCATCATCTGCAATCGGTATGGAAGAAAATTCAAACGTTTACGCAGAACTTTCCATACGGTGGATTTAGGGATCTGCAGCTCCCTACTAGCTACAATGGTTGATTTTTGAGGACTACGTGTAAAAGATTCACGAATCCGGTCTACAGTTTCCTCACTTACTGCCGGGCGTCCTGAAGATTTCCTCCTACAGATGCACCCTCTTGTCATAAAATCAGAATACCACTTACGAATTGAAGGGCCACTGGGTGGATCTTCACCAAATCTTGTTCGAAAATGTCGTTGAACAACAGTTACAGATTTATTAACATGATAATCGAGAACACAGAACGCTCGCCTATCCTCTCTATACCAGCCATTTTCTCGCTTTCGACAATGCGCAATGTTGAATGTCATTATACGTCATTGTTGCCAACTGTGATACTATAATCAAAACTTTTTGAGTTTCTCTTTCCATTAGTACCAGTTACATGTTTGTAAGTTTATTTAAACACAAGTTACACATTTTCGAAATCCGAAAGATCATTTGTGGGAACCCTGTATTAGAGTTTGTCACTGAAGGCTGTCTACTTCAACATTGTGGCATCTTTGGGTTAACAGCCAATTTAGTAAGAGTTTAGAAAAGCTAATCAAGGTAGTAGAGAACCTATTTGCTGCAGATTAATTTATTGACCTTATAAATTACTGAGAGTCAAAACTACCTTTAGTATATTATGATCAATTTAGTCTAGACTTAGCTAATTTAACCAATTCTTTAGGGGAGCCATTGTTTTTAAATTTATTTGGAAATTGGGTAAACAATTCATGATTTATAGATTTTCCTTTGGACAATTTCTTGATTAGCTCAGATTGGTTAGTTATTCAACTTGTCAGAATACAGTTTTTGCTTAAGCTTGGATTCTGGATAGTTAGTTCTGGCTTTAGATTTGCTTGTGTATCGTTATTTGCAAAGGTGGCATTCAGGTTATTACATGAATTTAGTCATTTTCTCCTTACCATCTTAATGTTTTGGTGGTTATATACACAGTATTGGTTGTAATCTGTGGTTGCTCAGTGTAAGGTCACTCACTATTTTTGGGGTTTCTGTTTATGGTGTTTGAGGAAGTAAGTTTCTTGTTCTTAGTGATGCTTCATTTTGATATATTTCTATAATATTTTCTGTGATATTTACATATTTATGTCTTTACTCTGATATTTGTTGTTGAGGGTTATTCTTGTTGTTAGTATATTATATCTCATAGGCATATATACAGCTATAGCAGATTGCATTGTGTCATCTACTACCTTCTTTCCTGGGGACCGGTTTCAGATCTGTTGGACTTTGGGGATTGGGTCTTTTCTAGATTTCAAGAGTTCTTTAAAGATTTTGTAGCAAGTTGTTGCAGTAATAAATCATAATAAATGCAATTCTGTATTATATTCATAAAATTTCTCTAAAATATTTCTTAATATATACACGAGGAAAGAAGATAGGAGTGAGAATGTCTTGCTTGATGATATATATCCTACATAATTTCTGAGACAAATACCCAGAAACTCCACGTCCCTCATGGCCTCTCAAGAAACAGATCCACACTCAGCAAGCGATACCTCCGTAGTGGCCAAGCGCAACCATCATCGCTCGCTAAGATCAAAACGAATAAGACACGATAGTAGCACTCTACCGGAAATGGATATATAGAGAACCATCAGATTCAAATATTCAAAACAGAAAGTAGCAGGAACATGACCTGCTACAAATTTTTCCTTTAAAGGCATCAAACACAATACTGGAAAGTATTCTAGGTAACTCTGTACATAGAAGTTGAGCTAGTGTTCTCAGGATGTTCAGCTGCCATTCTCTTTAGTTGGTTTATGCAGCTTGAATTTTTTTGTTGATCAGGTAGGCCTACATGTTCGTAAGCACCACTTAATAACAATCACGTCATTGCCTGACAAAATGAAATTTAATCTAATATTCCCTGCTCTTCCTGAAGTCTCTGTGGTGATAAATATACCCGTTGAAGAGTCAATTTTTACTTTCTCTAAAATAATATGTATCATGTCATTACACTAATTTCTATCAATTCTAAAATTTCTTTAAACTGTGTTTGAACCACCAATATTATATTGTGCTTCTGACTTTCAAAACTATTTTACAAAATGTTGGGTTCAAAACATACTAGCCCAAACACAACAAGGCTTTGTTCTGCAAATCACCAAAGTATATAGAACCATATGAATTGAAGCAGCATTAGTTATCACAGGCACTGAACGGTATATTTAACTGGTAAAGCTAAGGCAGAACCAACAGTTCTCTGGAAGGGATATATTTATGATAATCCCATTCTGCAGCTACAAATTGAGAAATCAGAAAATTTTCCTGCAGCACCCCCATCCACAGTAAACTTTGTAAACTTTGATAAATGTCTTAGACATCAAGAGCTCCAAATCTTCACTGACGGATCTAAAATATTCAAAGAAGTAAAATCAGATTAAGTAGGATGTGACTTCATAACCTTCTTAAAAGGTCAAGAGATCCACAACTCTCAGCTGAATGCTCAATAGTCCAAGCTGATTTATTTGCAATTACTGGTAGTAATATGGGCCAAACTTTATGACTGTTTCTGTGTTTATATAGTGATTCTCAGATGGAACTGAAGTGTATAAATAATAGTACCAATCTAAATCCCATGGCAGTAGAAATCAGGAAAATGTTACTGTCATACATGTGACAAATTGGCTTAACATGGGTGAGAGGCCATAATGGAGTTGCCGGTAATGAGGCCAAATCTGCCACACTTTTGAAAGTAAACTATAACTACTCCCTTTGTAACTTACTTATTTCTATGCATGAAGAAAGATGTGGGATCATGTTAAAACTAGGTGGAACAATCAGCGGTTATCAAGTGATAAGGGAATAACTACAAAAGAAATATTTTTTCCAAGAATAGAAACCTGATTTCAGAGCAAAATCGAACTGGAATTTGTATTGACCCAATATTTCTTGTCAGGCCATGGAATATTTGGTTTTTATTTTGAAAGGATTAAAATAATACAGAAAAATGGATATTTATGTGTAGACCATATAATGCTGCAGGTAAGTATCAAAACAAAGAAAATCAGAAACCACTTTCAAACAACCCAAGTGACAAAATCTGAATATACTGATCACCAGAAATTCAGGACAGAACTGCAACAAAACCTGCAAGAGGTAATCCAGCATGAAGAGATGAACACACACAGAACATACACACGACTACAAGAGGTAATAACACAAGCAGCTCAGAAATCCAAGTTAGAGGAGAGAAAAACGAGAAGAAATAAGTTGAAGGAGAGCACACAGAAAGCTCAATACATGGAAATGAACAAACAAGAAACACAAAATAAGAAGATACAATACCACTCTAGTCAATTGGATTATGGAGATATCAAAATCAACAAAATGGTAAAAAAAACACAAAATTGCAGGTAGTCCTTTTTCCATTGTATGCACAATAAAACTTAAACACAAAACAATATAAAATTCACAATGAATATCACTAAAATATTAATATTACGACGTTTCGGCCCAAACCACTAGGCCTTCATCAGGTACATCTAAAATAGAAGGAATGAAAGTTCCAACTGACGAACAAACAAACTCGCGGAGTTTCCTTGGCTACGACTTGCGTTCATGAAGTCGGACACGACCCTGTTAAGAGGAGAATTGTGGAGGCGGTTAACATCATTGGCAACCAAGGGAGTTTGAATAGATATGATGGGGACCTCGGAGACGATTGGTTGAGTCTGATCAAGAGTTTTAAAAACGGTAAGCGCATAGTAACATTTCCCTCGCCTCCTGCTATCATTAGTTTGAACACCATTTTCAACATCCCTGAAGAGTGGATTAAAAGATTTGGGAGAACAATAGGTTTTCAAGTCGATGTCCCGGACGATCCAGAAGGCGGTGGAACCGGCGGTCCGACTTTATGAATGCAAGTCATAGCCAAGGAAACTCCACGAGTTTGTTTGTTCATCAGTTGGAACTTTCATTCCTTCTATTTTAGATGTACCTGATGAAGGCCTAGTGGTTTGGGCCGAAACGTCGTAATATTAATATTTAAGTGATATCCATTGTGAATTTTATATTGTTTTGTGTTTAAGTTTTATGGTAAAAAAAGAACCAACAGAAGGCAAACACTAGACACTGGGAATAAAGGACACCAAGGGAAAAAGAAAAGCTGAGAGGGAAGAGATAACAAGACAAACCACAGAATTTTATAAAGAATAATACTCCAGCTCCAGGGATAGAAATGTGAATGACTCGGTGTTCACCCTATCCGACAAGGAAGAGGGTGAGGTAATGCAAATAATCAATAGGGATTCAGAAATGTCATTAAACAATTAAAGAATAGGAAAAGCCCAGGGGAAAATGGTATTCTCAATGAAAATGGGAGGAGATATCATCCTAACTGCAACCAACAAAGTGTTCAAAAAGATCTTAGAGACAGAGGAATGGAAGAATAGAACTATCATCTTACTACACAAGAAAGGCCCAAGAGACAAGATAAGAAACTACAGACTAATCAGCCTAATGTCAAATCTCTACAAGACATTTATGAAAATAATAACTAAGATAATAAAAAGATCAATAGACGAATAAGAACCAAACGAAAAAGCAGGGTTCAGGAAAGGTTTCAGCACAGTTGATCACCTTCAGACAATAAACCAACTCCTAGTAAAAGCACAAGAATTTAACTAAAAGTTATACATGGGATTTATAAATGGGAACACAAGAGTTATACATGGGGGATGGTCGCTTATCCAGTCCAGTTTCTGAAATTGGTGCTCGAGCACACTTATGAAAAGGTTCAGTGAGAGGGGGTCGCCTTGTCTGACTCCTCTGTTCAATGCGAAGATCTTTCCATTTCTCTCTGTTCGTACTTTTGCTTGGCTGTCATTATAAATCTTAGCAAGAAGTCTGATGTAGGTTTTCGGTACGCCTTGGTTACTCAATCCCTGCCATATGTTGCCATGTTCCATCGAATCAAAAGCCTTATGATAGTCTACAAATCCCATGTACAACTTTCAGTTAAATTCTTGTGCTTTTTCTAGGAGTTTGTTTATTGTCTGTAGGTGCTCAGCTGTGTGTCTGACTGTCTGTCTGTCTGGAACCCTATAGCCCCTATGTTGGGGCGAAGGGGTCTCCAAGTGGAGGTTTCTGTAACCTATATGAATTTTGTTACGCTTATTTTCAGAAGGCAGAGGGACAGGTGGTAAGCCCATTGCCTCTCAACCACCCTCAGGAAACTAAGGTATTACTTGGACGTGAAAGGGCCGAGAAATTTGTCCAGAGGCTCTAATTTAGGATTGGAGTTCTTTTATGTGCCGTAAATCGACACCCCCCCCCCCAGCTTGAAGTCCCTCCCAGAGGACTCCGTGCCCAGGATTTTTACGTCCTGAAAACCCCACTGACCGCAGCCGGGTTTGATCCTGCAACCTTTGGATCTAGAGGCTAGATCTAGATCTACCTCTAGACCACCGCGGCCGACGGTGGTCAATTGTATTGAAACCTTTTAGTCCAGTCACCAGGTACTTTTGCCTGGAAAAAGATCCGAAGTTAATGATTTTTTAATATGTTGTATGTGGGTATTCAGTGGTGTAGAATCCAAGTTTTCCAATTCGAGAACCCTGTGCGAAATTCAGGGCAGCTGAAAAACCCCGAAATTTTGGGGCTTTTTTCTTTTTTTTCCTTATAACTCCTAAAGATACATTTTAGCCTGAAACACTCCATTACAATAGTTAAAGAGCATAAAATTTCCTAATATTTTCATTATTCACACGTTTTCTAAAACCAAATATGTACGGAGATATGGCGCTTCAAAGTTTTGAAACATTTTCAAAATATCGAAAAACTGCGAAAAATGCAGCATTTTCCCTAGTAACTCTCATCTTTAAACATTTCTGCATGAATAACGTTCAAGAACCTACACAATAGAAATCCCATCCTTAATGAGATATTTATTTAAGAATAAAGTACATAATTATCGTTGTACAAAAATGTATTTTATAAAAATTTATACTACATATTTTGATATGTGGATATATTAACTAAGTAGAAAATGTGTAAATTATTACAAATTATCCATTAATATTGATTCATAAAAGCCTTGTTTCAGGCTAAAAGGTACTTTTTAGGAGTTATAAGGAAAACACTGAAAAAAGCCCAAAAATTTCGGGATTTTTCGGCTGCCCTGAAGTTTGCACAGGGTTCTCGAATTGGAAAACTTGGATTCTACACCACAGAATACCCACACACAACATATTAAAAAATCATTAACCTCGGACCTTTTTCCAGGCAAAAGTACCTAGTGACTGGACAACTAATAATGATATAGAAGTTGCGCACAATGTGCATAGACAGTAGAATTGCGTTTTATGATTCACAGAACTTCCTCAGGGAAAGTGTTCTTGATTTGCAATCTAGTACATGGTATCTTTCACATGTATTTCCACATAATTTAAACAAGCTTCTTTCGTCTGGTTCGTGAAAGCTGCCGATATTACATAATCTGTGGTGAAACCCATGGACCGCAGGTCGGACCATCAAATGTCTCAGTTCATAGTTGGACTTCTTCCATTCTTCGTTAATCATGGCATATGTTGAATAAAACGTTTGTCAAATTTCTGCTCTCTTTGATTCCAGCTCCTTAAGTAGGGTCTTGTATGCTGTCGTTGGTCTCAATAGCATCTGATACCTAAGTTCTTCAATATAAAAGGGTTCTTTGGCCAGGATGTACGTAAGCCGTGACGGGGTAAATTTAGACAGGCATAGTATTGTCAAATTTAGACAAATTTAGACAGACTTCATGTAAGTCACTTTGACCTTTTCAATATCAGCTAGATTGCTTTTACTTAAATGTTCCCATTTGATTTCCAAGCCGTACGTTACTATAGGAGTAATTTCAGCGTGAACTGTTTCATGGATGTTGATATTGAAAGCTTGCACAAATTCTTTATCCCATTCATGGCTATTACTGCTGCTGCCATTCTCTCCCTTATATGCATGGTGAATATATTACTGTGCATTTGCAAGGTAATCCCCAGATATTTGATGTGTGATACTCTCGTTAATTGTTCAACGCCATGCTTTATTATGTCCTTTGCTGCTGCTCTGCCTCCCTTCTTAAAGGTCATTGTGACTGTTTTCTGTCTGTTAACATGCAACTCATTTTTGTCTGCCCATTCCGTCAGTTTATCATATGCTATTTGCAGTTGTTCTATGTCTTCGGAGACTAATACTATATCATCTGCATAGGCATAGAATTGGACACTATCTGTTTTAGTGGTGCGGTTATATCCGCTGTTGCTATTATGAACAGTAAGGGGCTGAGTGGATCACCTTGTAAAACTCCGTTTGTTTGCTCCAGAGGTTGCGATTTGGTAATGTTGTCATCAATTTGCACATGATTATTTCCCAGAATATCCCTTAGTAGTCTTGTGATATAGTTCTTCCCAGTTATGGTTTCCAATTTTTCTACCAACATGGTTCTGTTCACAAGTTCAAAGGTTTTCTTATAGTCTACAAACACCGCATGTAATTTACCTTTCGGTTTATTTTAATCCTTTCTTTATTCTCTTTTGTAGGCATTCAATTTCATGCAGAGTGGACTTCCCCTTGGTGAAACCTCTGGTATAGAGAGAGCTGCCACCTTAAATAGCAGTTTAGTTATTAGGCTTGTCAGGACTTTGAGCGGTACACATTCTAGGGCTATGCCCCTGCACAAGTTGGGATCACTAGTACTTCCTTTGCCTTTGTAAAGCACTTTTAAAGTTGCCATTCTCCAGTTTTCTGGTATTCTTCCTTTTTCCAAGCATTTGCTTATAGCTTCCTAATGTAACCCGCATTAGTCTCCTGGTGAAGTAGTTGCTGCCCCTGAACTTGTACGGCGTTACATACATGATAAATCCCCTTATAGCTTCCTAATGCAACCTGCATTACTGTTCTGGTGAAGTAGTTGCTGTCCCTGAACTTGTACGGCGTTACATACATGATAAATCCCCTTATAGCTTCCTAATGCAACTCGCATTACTTTTCTGGTGAAGTAGTTGCTGCCCCTGAACTTGTACGGCGTTACATACGTGATAAATCCCCTTATAGTTTCCTAATGCAACCCGCATTACTCTTTTGGTGAAGTAGTTGCTGCCCCTGAACTTGTACGGCGTTATATACATGATACATCCCCTTATAGCTTCCTAATGCAACCCGCATTACTCTTCTGGTGAAGTAGTTGCTGCCCCTGAACTTGTTCGGCGTTATATACATAATAAATTCCCTTATAGCTTCCTATAGTCCAGTCATCAGGTACTGAAAATTGGGGTTGTCTAGAAAGGGTCCGAAGTTAATAATTTTTTAATATATTATATGTGGGTATTCTGTGGTGTAGAATCCAAGTTTTCCAATTCGAGAACTCTGTGCGAACTTCAGGGCAGCTGAAAAACCCTGAAATTTTGGGGCGTTTTTCAGTGATTTCAGATGTTCATTTAAGAATAAAGTACACAATTATCGTCGTATAAAAATGTATTTTATAAAAATGTAAGGAGTGAATGCTGAAATGGCAGCAAGGAGACATCATCGATAAGATCATTGCTCAGGAGGAATTACTGAGAGATGATGCCAATTTGCCATCTGGAGCAAAGAGGTCAAGGCTTTTATGAATCAATATTAATGGATAATTTATAATAATTTACACATTTTCTACTTAGTTAATATATCCGCATATCATCACATGTAGTATACATTTTTGTAAAATACATTTTTATACAACGATAATTGTGTACTTTATTCTTAAATGAACACCTCATTAAGGATGGGATTTCTATTGTGTAGGTTATTGAACATTATTCATTCAGAGATGTTTAAAGATGAAAGTTACTAGGGAAAATGCTGCATTTTTCGCAGTTTTCCGATATTTTGAAAATGTTTCAAAACTTTGAAGCGCCATATCTCAGTACATATTTGGTTTTAGAAAACGTATAAATAGTGCAAATAATTAATAGGAAATTTTATGCTCTTTAACTTTTGTAATGGAGTGTTTTAGGATAGTATGCATTGTTTAGGTGTAATAAGGAAAACACTGAAAAAAGCCCTAAAATTCCGGGGTTCTTCGGCTGCCCTGAAGTTCGCACAGGGTTCTCGAATTGGAAAACTTGGATTCTACACCAGAGAATACACATATAATATATTAAAAAATTATTAACTTCGGACCTTTTTCCAGGCAACCCCAATTTTCAGTACCTGGTGACTGGACTATTTCCTGAACCCTGTTTGTTCGTTTGGTTTTTGTTTGTCTAGTGATCTTTTTATTCTCTTGGTTATTATTTTCATAAATATTTTGTAGAAATTTGACATTAGGCTGATCAGCAGAGAAGTAGGACTGACCATGAATCAATAAAAAACAAAGGTAATGACTAGACATCGGAATTATATGCACTAAAAACTGTTAAAATATGCATGATTTATGCTGCTAAAATATGTAAAATATGCACCAAAATCTCGAAAATATGAAGTTAAAATGCAATCTACTCATATTCAGCGTGTCCTGCTGACTGTAATTGGATTTGCAGTAGACTATCATCATCTTCTTTAAGTGTTCCTGAGTAAATTTATGTCTCTGTTGGTTAGTATGAGTTTGTACGCTGAGAACGATCTCTCAACGTCCACAGATGTCGTAGGGCAGTATTTGTAAGAACTTACAAGTTCTGATGAAATTTCTTCTGGAAGGTCAACACTGTCACCTTGCAGGTATTTGTTCACAGAGCATAAGATGTTAAATCCAGGATTTCTTTGTAGAACACTGCACAGATTTTCACCCAGTTTTTCCGCATAATTTGCAGGCGCACAACTAAGCTCATCTTTCACTTTTTCAAGGATTAATTGGGCATCATTAAGGGGAAAACCACACTTTTATAATGTCTGAATTGCATCAGGTAAATTTTTTTAATGAGCTTTGATTACATTTAAATCATTTTTGAATAATTCTAGTGAACGCTGAATTGAAGTGCCATCACTTGGATCCAGGCCGCAAACAAATTCTTCAACGGCACTAAAATTATCTGAATAAAATACAGAAGCATTTATTCATGAGTCCAAACGCGAAATAATTGGTTCTGGTGGTAAAGGTCGTTCCGGAAGTGATTCTCTGTAAGCGTTTACTCGCGCGGGATCTTTCAGAAACACCTTCTTAGTAGTTGAAATCAAAGTGTTCACTTCAGAAAATTGTTCCCGTACGGTTTCTGCTACTCTATGTATTCCATGTACAATACAAGTAACCAGTATGGAATGCAAGCCTCTCACCAAAAGCTCATTATGGGTTTCTGAGTAGGAAGCAGACTGCACAAGTATTTCACGACTCTATAAAAATTGTTAATACTTAAAAATAACGTTCCAATCCTTAAAACAGTTTGATATATGCATGGTGCATACTAAAATTGCAAAATATGCAACAACCCCAAAAATATGCTTTTATATGCAATATAAACTGTATATATTCAGTAACCAGTGATGGTAAAACGTACTTAAAGTCTTCTTTCCATATCATCTGTTACAGCAGGTGGAATATGCATCTCCATATAAATCCGATGTCTAGTAATGACAAATGCTGAGGAAGAACCAATACAACTCAATGGTGAACCACTAGAGTATGTACAAGAATACATTTACCCAGGTTAAAGTACAGTGTCTTATTTTTGACTGGTGGCCGGCCGGCGGGAGATAGCTGCTGCCGCGTTGAATAGCGCGCAGCTACCTCCCGCCAGCCACCCGTCAAAAATAAGGCACTGTAGATAATTCAAGGGCAACACGGAAAAGTGGTGAAAACAAGAATCAGCCAGGCCTGGAAGAAATTCTGGAGCTTGAAATACATAGGCCTACTAATAGACAAATTCCAGAAACTAAACTTTAAGATAGAAGTACTAGATAAATCCGTAAAACCAGTGCTATTGTATGGTTGCCAAACTTGGGCATTTACATCAAAGCAGAGGAAGGCATTACAGATATGCCAACATAAAATGGAACAGAAAATCTTCTTCATCTCCATAAAAGATAGAATAAGGAACGAGGAGGTAAAGAAGAAAACAGGCATGTACAATGTAATTCGCAGGGCATTAGGCTGAAATGGCAACGGGGAGGATACGCAGCAAGTATGGACCTATAGGACAACCATGTGGGATCCCGGGATTGGAAAACAAAATGTAGGAAGGGAACCAACCAGATGGGCTTACGCATTCAAGAAGACAGAAGGAGACAATGGTCAAGGAGAGCACGAGATCACCAGTAGTGGAAAGAGCTCATCAGCGGAATCAACAAAGAGTGAAAAGACAGTGTGAAAGTGATAACAAACACACTAACAGATCTTAACATGTAAGGGTCAACCGTGCTCAAACACAAAAAATGAACACATCAACAGCACAAAAGCAGAATCTGTAGGACACCGTAACACCTCCTTAGGAATAGCACCCCTAAGGAACTTTTATAGTTATCCCTGCATCGCAGGAGGTCTTGGTCTTTGATGGGGTGTTATAGGTTTATTTTATTTTAGAGAAAAACAAACTGCAGATAATCTATTTTTTTTACTGCCCTCTCTTTGAAAGGTAAATATTTTTTCTTAATAGGGCACTTAAACCTTCGTTCTGTAACATGTGATGATAAACTACTATTCAAAAATTTTAGCAAGGAATTTAGTAGAGAATTTCTCAATTTCGTATGTTCTATATTTAAGAAATTGAAATTACTTAATTTAAACTTTAGCAAAACAGGCTACACTACAGTAAAATTCAGCCCAGGAAGTTACTGTGTATTTGGAATAGGGAACCGTGTTGCCTTTTAACAGTAGTTTTAAGGGAAAATCCTTACATAAACCTGAAATTTGCAACACAGCAGGTGCATAGATGTCTAATCTGCAATCCCAGCCACCCCCTCTTTAAGAAAAACCAGATGTGGAAACCAGTCACCACTTGTCACAGATCTGGTGCTGTTCTATATTACCCTGTGTGAAAGTGTCGCCTCTCTTGTGTCGTATGATTTAATACTGCATTTGTACGTTTTATGTTATTCTACAATAGTTATATTTCTTTTACATTTATCCTTCGTTATAGTTTATAGTTTTTGTGTTTATTTTGTTGTATTATCTTTAGTTTAAATCTAATAGGAATAAATTAGTGTAATTATTTCAGTTATTGAGTTGAAACAATGGAAATGTCCCCGGAATGCTACAAAAAATTGAGTAACCGGAAAAGAATTTTGCGTTCCGATGAAAGAACGATGGTTTTGAATGTCTATTTGTACTTTCGAAGTATATTTTCATTCAGTGTGACGGAAGCTGCCAAGCATACCGCAGCAGCCACTAAAATTTCCTACAAACTAGTGATGACAATAAGGAAAGAACTTAAAATGAAGGGAACTGTTTCAACACCCGTTAAAAAGAAGAGCCCTGGAATACAAAAGACAAGAATGCAAAAATACGATTCTCACACTCTGTCTGCAATAAGGCGTCGTGTTCACATGTTTTATAAGGGAAACACACTACCGACGCTGAAAACTGTGAAATCAGCCCTTGATGAAGACCCTGATATGCCTACTGTATCTATTTCCACATTAAGAAGGATAATGCTGGATATAGGCTTTCAGTTCACGAAAAGAAGTAAGAACTCTATGTTGATCGACAGAAGTGACATTATTGCTTGGAGACATAGATACTTGAGGGCTATGAGACGTCACAGGGCAAACAATAGAAACATTGTTTATACCGATGAAACCTGGTTAAATGCAGGCTGCACCACCTCTAAATCTTGGGTGGACACAAGAATTCGATCTGCATCAGAAGCCTGGAAGCAAGGTCTAACTACAGGGAATAAAATGCCCTCAGGCAAAGGTGGGCGTATAATATTAGTCCATGCAGGGAATGAAAATGGTTTCATTCCTGAAGCTAAGTTAATTTATCATGGAAAGACTATCATGATGAAATGACTGGACCCATGTATGAAAAGTATTTTTCAGAGAAATTGCTTCCAAATATACCAGCTAATAGCGTCATAGTGCTAGACAATGCTTCTGTACATTCCAGGAAGAATGAAAAAATCCCTACAAAGAGTAACACGAAGGGAGTTATTAAATCGTGGCTAATCTCCAAAGGTATCCACATCGATGATGAAATGCATAAGACGGAGCTTGTGGAGATATTGGAATCTGTTCGAACTCGATACGAACCTAAATGTATTGTCGACGAAATGGCTCGACAACATGGACATGAGGTATTGCGACTCCCACCTTATCATTGTGAATTAAATCCCATTGAAGAGGTGTGGAGTCAAATTAAGAGGAAAGTGTCACAAGAGAACACTACTTTCAATATAAATAAGGTTCGGGAACTCTTGGAATCTAGTATTAATGAAGTGACACAACAACAGTGGTCTAATTATGTGCGACACATAGAAGATGTTGAACTACGCATGTGGGAAACGGACGGCCTGCTGGATCTGATACACGATAATGTTGTGATAAATCTTGAAGAATCTGAAGAAAATAGCAGCGACGAAAGTGGGAACGAATATGAAGATTTAGGAGTAGCTCCTCTTCCCGATTAATGGTGAGTTTATCATCTACTTAAATTCCTTGTTTTACTTGTACTTACTGACACTAACATCATTTTCAAAGCAGTTGCGTAGGGTAAAAGGAAAATATTTTTAGAATAGGTATTACATGGGGATAGAGCAGATTCTGCTAGCCCGTGACCTTCCCCCATCCCCCTACTCAAAGTACCGTTACTGTTAGTTTGGCAACATCACCCTGGTCCAGTGGTGTGAGTTGATTCCTGCCCCATAAGACCTGTAGTAACTTGCTGGGCTGAATTTTAGTGTAGTTTGTAAGGGGGAAAAAAAAAAAAAAAAAACATTGTAATTGGCATCAAACTACAGCCCTAATGTACCTTAGGCTAAAATAAGGGCGATAGAAACTGTATATTAAATTATTAAATTAATAAATTGTGTCATAAAGTTTAGTTTGTAAAGCTGCCACTAAGATGCACATTATGGAGAAATATCCTAACCCAAAGTGTTCTCATATATAGGAAACTTTCAAAATTCCATACACTCCCATAGAGTGGAAACTGCAGCTTAAATAAAATATCAAAATTGCAAGTCACTTTAAGAAATTTCAACATAACATAAATTCACGCAACTGCATGAACAGCAACCAGCTGGACTCTTTTCTTCATGGTTAATAGTATGCTTAAGTTAGAAACATGTAGCATTAGCTGCAAAGGAAGCTAACTCAAGTAGTATCCCCAACAAATTGGAATTTTATTAGCAAGTTACTGTTGCATATGGAAGTGGATTCGCAGGTATTTATTATCAATTAAGTTGAGACTTTTCAGGAGACAAAAAGACTTTTAATTCTTACTTCATTCAATAATTGCATTTTCCAAGAGTTCACAATGCACCCAATCGATGATTGTTCACATATGAAACATAGAGCTGTTTTTCTTAATATCTCACAACTATAACCTAAAAATTGCTTCCCGGAGATATGAGGTATCTTTTCTTAACTTACGTTATAACAGCATTTCAGTAATATAGAAAACATTATTCCAAATACAACAGCTGAACCATACAAAGTTTATTATAATAACGAATATCTTAGAATACTATAGACGATGAGATTAAACAAAGGACAAGAAAAATATCAGTACTATACAAACAGCGAATATGAACCTAGTACAGAACACAAGCTGGATAGAACAAACTTTATAACTTTTACAGTGAAATAAAACATGATCTACAAAAAAAGTCTCTAAAACTGGAGGTAACAATTCCTCATCAGAGAAGCTTTGAAATAAAGAAGAAAAACCAATGAAAACCAGGGGTGGATCCACCGGAGGGGGGGGGGGGAGATTCCTCCCCCCCCCCCCAAAATTTGTAACATTAAGCACAAATTATTCAAACGGTCAGCCTTCTAATAAATTTTGTAAAGACAACATAACCCAAATACTTAAATTAAAGCAACAACATTCATTATTTTGGAATACATTCGTAATAAAATGCCGAAATGTTCATTTTGATTTCAATTGTGTACTGGGAATAATTAATTTTTATGAGTAAAAACTTCTCTCTCTACTTTGGTTCCCCCCCCCCCCAAAATGTCTCTCTGGATTCGCCCCTGGTGAAAACTAGGCTGTCTTCAGTTGTTAACTTAGTTTTCATTCACTATAAAGTTACTTTAAAGGAATTATAGATTTCCAGCAACAGCTCAATAGATATATAAACAAAAAACTGGTAGAAAAAGAAAATACTGGTGTTCAAGTGTTAAAATAATGAATTGAAGTAATATATATAGTAGAGCATGTTGTAAAACTTGTACAGAGTCAACATTTAAAAAACAAATTTAACCTGAGGAACATGCTCAACCATCCATTAAACAATAGTACTCCAAAAACAGAATTATCAGAGATATATCAAATGGAATGCTCGGACTGTCACAAAGTGTATATAGGTCAAAGCAGAAGGAACCTGGATACAAGAATGAAAGAGCATCTCAGGAACATCAGATTAGTACATACAGAAAAATCTGCTTTAGCCCACCATGCCTACTTCAATGATCACCATATCAAAAAAGAGATCAAACTTTTGAAACATCAAAAATCCATCTGAGTTAGGAGTTTGGGAGAAGATATTCATCATTAAGAACAAAAACAAGATCTTGAATTGAAATATGTAAAGTATGGCATGTAGTACTGCGTACTGCAATGGGGCATGCCAGCTAAAGCCAAGACCAAAAAAAAAAGATCTTGAATTTTGATGTTGTTCAGCTATAGCTATTTTCATCAGTAATCTGCTTAAAAACTGTCTGACAGGTCAATTCCTTGTATTATGATGGGTAAAATTTTGTAGTTAACACACAAAATCCTGTTATTATGTTATTATTATTGTCCTGCTCATGGCCAAGTTCTTATAACTTAGTCTGCAAATTCAGCTCTCCATTTCCTCCTATCCTTGGCTTTTTCTTTCAATAACATTATTTCCTTTTTTCCTTTAAATCGTATAACAGCTGGATTCTTTTTCTTCCCTGACCAGGAGTTCCCTCCAACTTTCCTTCAATGATGTCATGCAGTAGATAATTTATTCTCACGATGTGACCTTTTCCTTTTGCTTTCCTATGAAGAACATTTCAAGAACACTTCTCCCATCCTCAGCCAATCTCGACCAATGTTCAATGCTGCAAGAAGTAAGAATATGGATTTCTTTTGGTAGGAGGAGGGGGCTATGGAGAAGAGGTCATCAAAATATCTGTGCAACACTTTAAACATCCATGTGAAGCACTTGGTGAAATTTATTTATAAATTGCTCATTAAAAATTTGACGAAATGAGGAGAGGGTTCCTGAAGTTTGTTCACAGATTTTGCTCTGATAGCAGAAAGTTTAGTCAACACACAATTATTCAATTATTTCAAACCAGTGAGAATAACAATTTCTCTGAAACTGGGGTAACAATTCTTCTTCTGGAATGCTTTGAAATAAAGAAGAAACATCAATCGAAGCTAAGGAGTTTTCAATTTTTATGTCTTTTGAGATTTTGGTTGACTATATAGATGCTTCAAAAGAATTACAGAGTTCCAGCAACAACTCCTGAATATGTTCCACAGTATTAAGCCACATATAAAGGTGTTTGGATGTTAAATGTAAAATTTTATCAATTATTTTGTGACCCTAGATTTTCAATATTGGTACACTTGTGTTATGTTAAACATCAAAATTACTCATCACAATCCATTAAATGTACCGGTGCCAATTATACAACTGTATACCTACTTATGCCCTGGATAATGAAACAGTGAATGTGTTCAAGTATGTGTTAATCAATTTGTCCCTTTCTTTGTATTTCCCAATTACAATATTAACATGTCAATAGAAACCTAGGGCATGAAATTTCTGTTGCCAGATCACCATTGGTTCACCAGAATTCTGAGGCAGGCGACAAAGGTTCAATTTTTAAAAATTCTGTCTCATTTAGGTTACTTTATTAATGGCTGGTTTCTTTGAATCTCTTTGAATGAATAGCAACCTTTAAAGCCAGTTTGAAACTAGTTCTAATAATCTTAATGGGACTGTTAAGCTTTAAGGTAGGTGGAAGAAACTGGTCCCACTCCTTGCTAGGAAGAGGAAACAATATTACCAACCCACCAAAACTTAAGGCTAGTATCTTGGAAGTCATTTTCTGTAGAGGAGTCTGATTCTGACCCTGAACAGCTCACATGTCGTTGGCCTGATGCAGTGGCTAATATTGGATATTGCTGATGAACACTGAAAACAAAAATACTAATTTTACAATCTTCATAACGTGAGATACAAAGCAAGTTAAAAATATGAGATAATTACATGTAGGTGAGGTCCTGAAATAATTGAAAAAATGAAAAGAAAATTGAAAGGAGGACCAAGTGTGATACCACTATATGGAGGTGAACTGTAGGAGGCATGACATCAGTGATCAAAGTATAACTGCATGTAAAATCAAAATATCTCCGGAAGTCTAAGAAAACTTTATTAAAACAACAGACATGATAAATTGGATTAATGAGGATAATACACCACTAGAGAAATATTGAATCTTTGCGAGTTATTCATTTCTCGCCATTCGGATGCAATATGATGCAATGATGGGGCACATGTTTGAAACATAGTTATATGACTTGTAACAAGCAGTAATAGAAATTATTAGCAAAAGTAAAGTAAACGTAAAAGTAAAGTGTTCCCTATTACAGGCCATGGAGGCCCAGAGGGTTCCAGGAGG
This sequence comes from Ectobius pallidus, assembly GCA_964059195.1. Taxonomy (NCBI): domain Eukaryota; kingdom Metazoa; phylum Arthropoda; class Insecta; order Blattodea; family Ectobiidae; genus Ectobius; species Ectobius pallidus. Next base: position 60,491,190 of record CAXKWD010000005.1, read on the forward strand.
TTGAGGCTCCCAGATTTTTAGACATCGGCACATGAAGGTGGTAAGGTTGTCAGCCTCACGCACCGGCCGCCTTTACCCCCAGGATTGCTCCTGGTACTCATTTCCGTTAGAGGCTGAGTCGACCCCAGGGCCATAGTGCCACCAGAAGGATTAGGCCAATTGAAAAACTCCAACGACCTCATCGGGGATCGAACCCACGACCGGTTAGTAGCGCAGCGCCTCAACCACTACGCTACGGCGTACCCCTAATAGAAATTATTACACTAATAGAAATGTTTCATCACAATGAATGTAATAATATGAGATTTGCAGAGCTGAATGCAGAAATGCACTGTATGGACACATAAATGCATCTCGGTTGCAGACGCTAGAACAGATTTTTCAACTGGCTGAAACTCAGCTAATTCTTGATGTAAAGCTTTCAAAATCAACTCAAATTGATGCTAGCACTTCATACGAGGGGTATTCCGAAAGTAAGTTTCGTCAGTTTGTCACACGGACACTTTATTGACCCAAAAGCAATACAGCATGGCAGCATGACCTATACACCGTGCACTATTTTTCGACATAGTCGCCAGCGACATTGAGACATTTGTCGTAGCGTGCGATCAGTTTGAAGAACCCACTGTGGTAAAACTCGGTGCCCTGCGATGCAAGGAATTGGCGCACAGCCTGCTCCACCTCAGCTTCCTGACATTACTAAAGGTTCCATACAGACCATTTTGAGTGACAAATTGATGTTCCATAAGGTTTGTGCGAGATGGGTTCGTGGAGGCTGCACTTTGCGGGGACGGAAATCGGGAGATCAATTTCAAACAGCTCTATCTCGGACAATAAAAGGTTCAGCGGCTGCAGCAATGGCTCGTTTGAAAGAGGGGAGATAGTGGTACATGGCAGTGGCGCCAAATCTCTCGTGCCATCGTGAGCGGTACACTAATACCCGCGGGCACGCCAGTCTGCTGCGACTCGCTCTTCTACGGCGCAGTGCACACGCACTGCGCCATGCCTCCTCCGCTGACGCCACTTCCGTCGTGGCTGTGGGGATTCGTCTGGCGTTTGTTTGGTTCCCCTGGTGAACACGCCGCTCCTGCCATACATTGACGAAACTTACTTTCGGAATACCCCTCGTATGTAGGCATCATGAAATGATATCATTACATTCTGTCGGTAAACGGTGGAAAATGCAGTCTTATCAGGAGTCGGTAAACGCACTACTGGGATAAGCTGATGCTGAGACAATACTGGCAAGACACAAAGAGAGGAAGACGCTTGCAAGCCACATGCGGAAATCACCATATTTATACTAAAGTGGCAGAGAGAAACTGATTTTCTACCCTCCTAGCGTGACACCGTCTTGGCGCGCACTATGAATATTTCAATAATTAGACATTAAATAATTAGGAGGGTTTGACCCGACAATTACATAACACATGTGTTTACTAGCCAAAAGAAACTTAAAATATCTGTAGAGAATCTAACTATTTGACATTACTAACTTATTAATAGAGCCCGGAAGTTCAGGCATTTTAGTTAAAACAGGTAAACAAAAAGGCACTGAATATATAATAAATATATATCAAATTATTCTCAATTTATAACATAGCTAAAGTACAATCTTTGAACTTGAAAAATTAGTGCTCTTGCTGTAACATAACTCCAAGATTATACCATGGTTACATAAATAACTATTATATAACTATAGCTCATATGGACATTCCTATGTTTAATCCTCTTGGTGCCAAGCTCTTTAAACAGTTTCTACTCGTAAAATGAAGTATATTGATACAGTCGACTGCAGAGTGAAGAGTGCCAGCATCAATCTCATTGACATAGTGTTTGTAAGACAGCAAACCTATTTTTGAAACACCTTATAGGGGTGTGCATTATGCCACTGAGAAGAGGAAACCTTCTTCTTTCAGACAATATGTTTCAAGGACATTCAGAGGGTTCTTTTGTTATTTGAAGGACAGTATTTACAACTCTTACCAATTTTGTTTGACCTGGTCTCAATGCATTGCTTGTCCAATTCAGTTCAGATTTTACTGTGTAAAAGTAAACTTGCTAGTTGTTGCTTGGATGTATTTGTGGCGGGGAAAGATGACAAATTTTTGGCACATGACGAGTGTGATTTTAATGCAATTAATCTAACAAGGGGATGGTACGAACCTTCATGTCGAAACCCACCCTCAAATTTTGTACACATGTAGGTCATCCTAAAATGGAATAGTACACAAAAAATTAGCTGCCAGTTTGAACTGTGAGACCATTAAATTGAAGCTTGAAGTTTGGAAGCGATCTAGTTGGTTACTCCTGTATCTTTGTAGCGACTACTGCAACTTACGTTGACTCATTCACCGGTTTATCAAACAAGGGCTTCCTTCTTGTTATCGCAGTATAAACAACGACCGTAGTGATGAATTGTGATCAGTGTGTCTATCAGTTAATAGAAGGAAGTCACCATGAGTGTCTCTACAGATGTGTTGAATCCTATTAATGTGCTTTCAGTTGCTATAAACTATCGAACCAACACAAGTGTGAAGAAGCAGAATGTGATATGGGAATACTTCTTCGATGTGCATTTTTGTGCTTTTCCCATTCTATCGACACTAGGCACTTCTGTTTCACATTTATTGAATAGTAAAGTTTAAAACAAGCTGTTCTGTGCATGGGGAAGAGATCATGCAACTGTATACTGTGACTACAGTGTTGTGTTGCGCCGACTGCCCGCATGCCTCGCTCAAGACCTTGTACCTCAGCTACAGACCGCATCCCTGCTAGACGGGATGAGGCGCTCTGACAATGCTTTTTTCGCGATATTGTGACGTGATTTTCATAGACTTGCAGTTCGAACTGGCAGCTAATTTTTTGTGTACTGTTCCATTTTAGGATGACCTACATGTGTACAAAATTTGAGGGTGGGTTTCGACATGAAGGTTCGTACTATCCCCTTGTAAGGGACTGTAAAATCTTGTGATTTCAGACCATTATGTGCTTGACTTTAATTTCTGAACATGCCCTGCCATGATATATGTAACCTTGGTTTGTATTCAGATACTCTGATATTTCGATAAGTATCGATATACAGGGTGCGGCAAAACATCCTATTTTAAAGTTAAAATAAAAACAGATGGATCAAAATAACGAAGCTGTATTAACATGAATGATTCTACACAGTGGGAAGTTTCATGTTTTGAACAATAACGTCACTCAAGTGGTGTCCTTCACTATCAGTGCATTGTTGAATGTGACTTCGGAAATTCTCTATCGTTCTAACCAACATTTCTTGAGGAATAAGACCAATCTCTTCCTGTATTGCATTTCTTAGGGCTGGCAAAGTCCTCGGCCGATGTTTAAACACCTCAGCCATAAGATATTCCCACAGAAAGTAATCGCAGGGTGTAAGGTCTGGTGATCGTGCTGGCCAGGGAATGTCGCCATGTAAAGAAATTAAGCGTCAGGGAAACATCTGTCTCAGCACTTGGAGAGAAATCCGAGCTGTGTGAGCGTTGGCTCCGTCCTTTTGAAACCATACCTCTTCAGTCGGCAGTGAATTGGGTCTTGGCGAAAAAAATGTATTGATCATGTGAGTGTATCTTTCAGAGTTTACTGTCACAGTAGCACCATTCTCTTCAAAAAAGTAAGGACCAATTATCCCGATTCTTCCAACTGCGCACCATACAGTAACATGGTCGCTATGCAGAGGTTTTTCATGAAGCTCACGAGGATTCTGTCCACTCCAATTACGGAAATTTTGCTTCTTTACATCCAGATAAGTGAAAATGTGCTTCATTACTAAAAAGCACCACAGCATCTTCTGGTACAGCTTCAAGGATGTTTGCACATGACCTCACACGATTTTCATAATCACGTTGACGCAATTGATATGGTGAACCTTGCTATAAGAGCACGGAGACAGTATTAAGGTCTACTTACACTTAGCATTGAGGTGAACTAATGGAATATACTGAAAACCTTAAATTCCCACTGTGTAGATATCATTAATATTAAAACAGTTTCTTTATTTTGATCCATTTGTTTTTTATTTGAAATTTAAAATAGGGAGGTTGTTTTGTCGCACCCTTTATTATATTACATTTACCAGGGTGAAACAAATATTTTACCACGCTTTACCAATGTTTGATACATCGAAACAATATTAAACACTATTTAAAACTCAATATTTGTTAAAGAACAAGTATTCACATTGTGTATTCTAGTATTACAGGTAAATGTGTGCCTATATCAACCTAAGAAAACCAAGGTATTGCAATAGAAGAAAGTAGAAGTTTCCAGAAAATTCTTACTACAACTGAAGAATTTCTGAATGTTTTCATGTAATTTGTAGTGGGGATGCGTTCACGTTTTGTATGGACAAATATGACTGCTTCAGTTCTGCTTAGTCAGTCTCCGCCGTGTGAACAGTACATACTCAGTCTCCAAGCGAAAGCATTGAGCATTCACTCTCAGCAGCGAGAACATTGCACATGCAGTCTCCGCCGTGTGAACATTACTCAGTCATTCTCCACAGCGAGAACTTTGCTCATGCCGTCTCCGCAGCTTCGTTCACCGAAGCCTACAGCTACAGGCCGCCGAGGCGACAGTAAGGGCCGCCTACTCGAAGCCTACCAGCCATGCACGATTGGAGGTAGCATTCCGCTGCCACAGTGTCAGCAGCTAATCCAGGATTTCATCGGAGTTATGCAAGCAAGAGCACAACCAGCATTCACCGAGGCCTACTGCATCATCTCCGATGCATATCTACACTACAGTCTATTGCATGAGCCGATATCTGAGACAACATTTCAGGCACACTCCAAAATGAGAACCCAACTGCCACTTAAAAGTTAAGTAACTGTTTTCAGTCAGGCTGAGGCCAGGAATTTCTATAAGCTCAAAGAATGAGCTCACTCATATTGAAATTCACTTTTGTAATTTCTGTGCTAGTCACTTTTGAGGATTTTGGGCAATCTGCCGGTCCTCCTTGTCTTAATTACTGAAGCATGTAAAACTTAGTAATTGTTAAAGATTTATTAAGTTCCAAAGGGAACAGCATTATTTGCATCTTTCTATTAAGTCATTTTTCATTATTTCATGTATTTGAGAAATTTGGGCTATTTGCCATTTCTCCTTGATTTGAGTTTTGATAATACAGGAAATAAGAAATATCAAATCACTTAAAGAATAAGCTTTAATACTTATTACTAAATATGACATATCTTCAATAACATTAATGTATTGACTGTTTGATACTAAAAATAAATTTGTTATTAATTTATTGTTAAACATTTGTATGTGTATCTTGGTAACTTGTGGGAAGTGCAAACCCTCGATTACAGTATCCACTCAATCCAGAATCTCCTTGATCCTCCGTATTATATGACATCAACATATTCATATGTAGTCAGAAAACCCTACGGGGACAGTGACAGTGATAAGACATCTCACATACAGTGTGCGTAAAATGTGGGAAGGGATTACAACCTAATTGCAATAATTTGTATAAGCGCTTTAAATAAAGGCATAACTAGTTATTCACAACTAAATAGTATCATTATAATATATTTGAGTTTTGTAATAAATGCAATGTAGTTTTTTCCATGGCTTATGATATTTATTCTTGTTCAGTAGTGTTTTATTTTTAATTATCTGATGAGCAGACACGATCAATTATAATTAATATTTTGTGTACACACGCAAATTGAGAGTTAGAAGAACCATGGTGTAGTGCTAAAACTAGTGCGGTAAAACCACAACCATAACTGAAGGGGTTATATTTTTTATGCAAAACACACGCCAATAACTGATAATGGTGAGTTATATTTTGAATATTTTCATGTGAAGGGTACAGGGGAAGGAGGAAGATTAACCAAAATCAGAAATTTAGTTATCAAGCCCATCTGGTAGGTGACTGAGCACTCTTTTAGTGTTGCTTATGAAACTGGTAAAGAAAGCATAAGGTAAGGAGAAAATAGAAGTTTAAATTTCAATGTACAGGGAATGAAGGCAGAATGTCCATGCTTCACAGGGAATGAAAGCTGAGAGTCAAGTGACAATGGCACTCACTGTCCTCTATTAACACTATCCTTGTCCGAGGCACTGCACCGGTGCGGTCTTTGAATGTTGTTTCTTTCATGCAAGAAGGATATACTCGTCAATAGTCACATGCTGAAGTATATTTACAAATGTTGCCATGTGTCAGTTGGAAATGAAAGCAAAGAAATGTTGAAATTTTGTAATTCATTACTATTGTTATTAGATTAATTTGGCAACAGAGTCTGCTATCTGCTTGGATTTGAAAGTGCAAACTACTATAAACAATAATATAATCTGGTGGACCGCAAATGGAAATGCCAACAGGAAAATAATGTGACAGTTTGGCACATTAATTTCTAGGTGGTGTGATGTTACGTTTATCAAGATTTTGTTGACTGTTGTCTGAAAATGGTAAAAAAAACTGAAATTAGACTATTTCAATATGTTTAAAAAAAAAACTAAAACAGGGTTTATAAAAACCTAAAACTCCGTTCTTAGTAATATTAAAAATTAATCATTGTCTTCGATTTTATGCGCCTAAGTGTTTCTATTTTACTATCGACACAACCTATAGTTCGTTTGCTTACATGTGGAATTTTTTTTTTTAATTTCTTACTCCACAAAAAATCAGTAATGAAAATGGTAATAGTGATAATTATTAAGGCATCTTTCCTTTACTTCCAAAATATGCTTCGCCTCGCATATTTTCCGCCGAATGCGATCGCTCTCATTTTTTATTATTCTAAAATCGCCAATCCTGTGGTTTTCACTAATTAAATGTTGACATAACCCTGTACTTCCTTTCCCATTCCTAAAGTCTCTTTCATGTTCACGTAACCTTATACCGAATGATCTTCCCGTTTCACCAATGTATATGTCCTCACAATCCATTCATGAAATGGCATAGACGCCCATACCTTTCATTTTATCACTATTCTTACCCAAGTGTGATATTGAATTTATTACATAGAAAGTGATTTTTGATGGTAATAATGATTAAGTACAGTAGATTAAATGAATTAGTTGAATATTGAAAAGTAAAGGTAATTGCTTTATTATAAAATGGTGATGGGTATGAATAAGTCTTGGTAAATACGCAGGTATTATGAAAAAGCACGTTCTTGGAAAACCAAATTTCTTAAAGAGGATTTCAAAGCGAGGGTCTATTTTCCCAGGTAGACTGAACGTGACTTTAAATAATAGACAGAGGATTTGGTAGTAGAAGGAACTAATTATGTTACAGAAAAGAAGCGCAATCAATGTAAAAGGTATATTATGATCTAAGGAAAAGGAGATGATAATCAGTAGTACTTAAATTTAAAGATTAGCAAGAAGGCACGTTTCATGAAAGTTTAGGGAAACACATTGTAAATAAAATTGCAAGAAACTGTAGACAATTTTAGAATAGGGAATACAGAATTAAATCAGAAAGTGGAAAAATCAGAAGTGGAAACAAAAGAACGTGAGAAGAAATTGGAAATAGAGATAATGAATAAGGGGCAGGAATTAGCTGGGAAGTTTAATCAGAAAGTAGACTCCGTAAATAAAGAAATTGGTATGCATTAATTTAAGAGGGTTACAATATTCATGTTGTTAAGAAGCCATAAGATAGTTAAGAAAATGGATACCCAGGGCAGTGAACTTGGAGGTGGGCAGTCGTTTTTTAGCCAGGAGCTAGAAGTAAATAACATAAATGATAGTGATAGTCAGGTGGACAGCGAGAATATGAATGACATGCTTTCAGTTCAATTATCGGAGCAGCCTGTGATGAATTTACAAAAGGTGAGTGAGAAAAGTGAGGATTTTGTGAATAATAGTGCTGTCCATGCTGAGGTAGTAAACATTATTGATGAGCCTGAAAGAAATGATACCCAAAGTAACTTAGATGTAAATGTACCAGCCTTGTTAGCTAATCTGTTAGGGGAGATGAAAAAAAATAATGCTAGTTTATTCAGGGAAATGAGTAAGAAAATAGACGATTCTAATCAGAAAATGAAAAACACTATACATGATACTTTAAATAAGAAAATAGGCGAAACAAATGATACAATTAGGAAGAATCATGACGATTTAAATAAAAAGATTGAGGCTACTAATAAGAAAATAGAGGATACGAATAGGCAATTAAGAGAAAACAATGAAAGGATAGAACGTAGAATTGATCAGAATCGGGAGGAGACAGATAGGAAAATAAACAAAATGGTAAATGAAATGAGTGAAAAAGTGACCATTCAGGATAAGAAGTGGAGAGAGCGACTCCACCATGAAATAAATTCCTTTGAAAATAAATTAAATGAAACAGAGAAGAGGTGCAATGGGGTAACAGAGAAGGAGGTAAATTACCTTAGAGGGGAAATAGTTAGTTGTTTATCAGAGATGACTTCAACTGTAGACAATTTTAGAATAGGGAATACAGAATTAAATCAGAAAGTGGAAAAATCAGAAGTGGAAACAAAAGAACGTGAGAAGAAATTGGAAATAGAGATTATGAATAAGGTGCAGGAATTAGCTGGGAAGTTTAATCAGAAAGTAGACTCCGTAAATAAAAAATTTCATGCATAGTAAATGAAATAGCAGAGGTTAAGTCAAGGGACGGAAGTGAAAATAGTGATGTCACTCAACGACCAGTAGTAATTGACGGTGATAAAGAGAGTGGTAATATGTTGAAACCAGCTGATATCTGTTAAGAGGGAACATGTCTGTAACTTGTCAAAGCCCTGACATAATGGTAACAAATAATACAAGTGCAACATCGCAGATTTGTGTAAGCGACTCTAGTTGTGTAAGCTTAGCTAGTCTAATTGGAAACGAGGTATCACTGCCAAATTATTGCGAAGCAGGTACTGTTAGCCCGCAGGCCTATTTGAGAAATCTTGATGAGTATTATATATTACGCTCCATTCCAGAGAAATATAAGATGTTAATTGTCGCGAAATCACAAACGATAAAGCTAGAGACTGGTTCGACCTTACAATCTATTCTAATTGTAGATATGATCAGTTCAAACAGTTATTTTTGAATAGGTATTGGGGAGAGTCTCGCAGGACGGAGATAAGAATTCAGCTGTACAATGGAAAATATACGCGAAAAGGAAATATGTCATTTTCAGAATACTTCTTGAGCATGGCGAGTAAGGCAAGAATGCTAGAGCCGCATTTAGATGAAAAATCGATTATTTCGATAATTATAAGACATTATCCGCCTGAGGTAGCAAACATTTTAATTGCGTCAGATCCAGGAACGTATAGCAGAGTGCTGGAATTGTTGTCAAATTTTAAGATATGCGCTCAAAGGGAGCCATTTGAAGGGAGAGATGACAGACAGTCAGATACAGTATCAGGAAGATATCAGAATGAAAATGGTAATAGTGATAATAGGCCTAATGGTTATTGGAACCGAGGTAACGGCAATAGAAACCGCGATTCGGGAGGTCAGTACAGAAATAATGCAAGGGGAAGTCATAACAATTACGCAAGTAGACCACCTGATAGAAATACGCAAACTCAGGTAAACAATGTTCGGTTTAGTGGGACATTGCCCGACAGGAGATTTGGAAATCTTTATAATGGCGGTCAGAATAGAGGTAGTCAACCCAGTAACACACAGAGGGGAGAATATTACACCGGAAATTCTAGGAATTTTACAAATAGCCAGGAAGGGAGAAATACTCTAAACCAGTGGCGGATCGTGGGTGTAGGAACAGGGTGTTGCACTATTTTACGGGAATTATAATTCCTTTATTGCAACCAATGGCCATAGTATGATGAATAGAGCTTTGATGGAATATGAGGCAGGGGAAACAGAAGTACCCCGAGAAAACCTGCCCCGACCCCATTTTGTCCACCACAAATTCCACATGGATCCACCAAGATTCGATCCCGGGTCCCAGCGGTGAAGGCGAGCAATCTAACCACTCAGTCATGGGGGGGGGGTGGTTTTACAGGAATTAAATACATAACCTGATAATATATAAATAGTCGCTTTGCTCTTCGGGGCTCTACCTCCAAACTCCCAGTGGGGCTCTGCCTCTCTGTGTGGTTCTAAGAGAAAGTAACTGACACTTTATCGAAGATACATTGATTGTATTTAGACTGCCGTAGCCCATAATAACTACTTAGCCATACTAAACCTTAAAAAAATCTGCGGAACGACTTTAAGATTTTTCTGGGGTAAACGTTTAAAATTTAGAACATTCTGGAATTTTCTCATCGGTTACACACTAAAAACTATAAGTCTGTCAAATTTCAGATTTCTAGCTCATGTGGAAGTGGGTCAACATTAATGCCTGTAAAAATTTTCGAAGTTTCTTTTTGGAGGGTAAAAAATAAAATTTTGAACTTTTTGGAATTTTCCGTCGGTTGTAGGCTAAAAGCTGCCAAATTTCAAGTTTCTAGCTCATGGGTAAGTGGGTAAATATTAGGTTGGGTTCGTTCCCCGGTACTTAATCGATTTTTTCTGAAGTAGGGAGGTCTGGAATGGGGTGTACTCAGCCTCCTGATACAAATTGAAGAGATACTTGATTGAGCAGTAGGATGTCGGATAGTAGGCCTAGTCCCTCTAGGGATGTAGAGCCAGGGAGTTTAGTTTAGTGTCTAATAGATCGATGAAATTAGCAATATAGGTTTCGCCACAAAGTGACTACATTGGCAATTAGCATCTGTGAGGGACTTCATAGTTCAAAGCTCGCACTCTTACTTGCTTGCACACAGCAGCCGACACAACGTGCTCTAGCGGTGAAGGCAAGAATCATGCCTTGTTCGCAGATTGAAAGCGACTCCCAAAACCTTTAAACCCCGGGAGTATTACCACGCAGTCAAGCATCTTGCACGCGCTCTTGCCCGCAGAATGAGGCAGGAAGTCGTTACTTTCGGAGAGCTACGACCCCGCGCATTTAAATGTTTAAATGATTTAAAATTGTTAAATATCGCGTGAAGCGTGTTTATAGATAATAAAAACCTACCACAAGGATGATTTCGAAGTAATTTAATAGTAGGCATATGCAGTACTATAATAAAAAAAATCTAAATATTCTTTACATTAAAAACTGGTTGTTGTGCAACACTGCGACATGATCAGAGGCCGCCACTGCTCTAAACCCAAGAGCAGGTGATTTTACGCCTGAGAATACGATCATGAATGAAAGTGGTCAGGACAGGAGAGGTGAGGAAGATTAAATCTAATAACAGTAAATATGTTACAAATGTACCCTGTAAAACATAAAGCCCAATGGATTCATTTGCCGTAGAGATGAGGAAGATGAAAATTCGAAACTAAATAAATGCACAGCAGAAAATAAGAGAAATTAAATATTTTAATGCAAAGATTATTGAAAAAAAAGTCATTAAAAATAAGCAAAAGTAGGAGGTATAAATGTACTTTATAGGATTGATAACCAAACAATGCTAAATCTGGACATAGGAAATAAAAATGCCAATGTATATTTTCTGCCAGTTAAATTTCAGTATACAATCTGATACTAGAATGCGATTTCTTGCTAATCTGAAAGCGGAATTAAGTTTGAAGAAAAGGATATCACATTGATGAACAAAGAAGGAATTATAATACGTGTACCGTTTGTGAAGGAGAATTATGCAGTCAAAGGTAATAGAAGCTCTGAGAAAGCAGTTACCATGTTATACGATGAAGTTATTATTGAGGGCGTAGAGGCAGCGGAATGCACCCACGCGAAGGTTTATTCAGGCAGCGGAGTCAGAGAACGCACTGGCCAAGATAAAATGAAGTTTATTTAGACAGTGAAGTCATAGAGCTCGCTAGTCGTTTTGAAGAAGTAGTGGAGATAAATAATCTCGGAGATAATGGAGGAAGAAGTAATAGTCAAATGAGCGACTTTTAGATGAAAGCATCGTTAACTTGAACACGGTATGGTACCGTAGAAATATTGAATTTAGAGGGAATAAATGTGATAAATTGGAAATAAACATTGAGGAAGTTTTATGAAATCGCGTATCAGACATTACATTAAATAGCTAGTCATAAGAATTTATCTAGATTGCTATTGAAGAAAGAGGCGATTTTGAAATAAGCAAGTTGGTTTATCAATCAGTCTACAAATCAGACGTGAAATGTAGTACGTAAATGCAGGATAGTACATTCAAGATATGGATAATTAGCATACTTATAAAAATAAAGCACTAAACAGTAAGAGATGGGAAAATAAAGTATTTTGAAGAGTTTTACAGAATTTGAAATAAAAACAAAAATATAAAGTTACGAGTCATTGTGGAAGAATAGGATAAGAGGTATTGCTTATTATGCATGGCGGCGTTTGAAGAAAGAATATTTTGTAAGAAATAAATGTTTTGGAAGAAAATATTAGATTAAAGTAATGATTTACGGCAAATGTTTTCATGATGGTCAGTGGGTTACACGCGACATTACAGATGATTCGTAACAATAAATTGATCAGATATGTGTCAAAAGAAAGTGAGAAATGAGGAATTATTAAATGATAATCAGAAAAGAGATAAGAGGGTGATTAAAGTTTAATGATAAATAAATGATTAGTATACAAAAAAAAGTATCCATGATAGAATAATTATTCATGAAACGCATGATGAAGAAGATGTAGTAACATTAAGCTACGAGAAGAATTGGATACGCAAAGTGAAGAAAAGAAGGAACATTTAAAAAAATGATAAATCTTGTATTCAATAATTCTATGAGAAGGGTACAGGAGGAGATGACTTATATAAATAACATGTTTATCAACTAGAATAAATGTTGAATTCATCATATGAATATGTGTCAGAAATAAATAAATTGATATGAACGGTTAAGTTTTTGCGTCAAAATATATGAATTAAAGTTAATTGCAAGTCATGATTTACACAAATAAAGTCGTAAATTTTGAAGTGTTGCAAAACTTTTAGGTAGTATATGATTTACTAGTATGTAAGAGTGAAAAATATTAAGTAAACCAGTGATTATGTGAGATAATGTGAGACCGTAGGAACTTCAGGTTTTGATTACTAAGTGTACGGTCCATATTAAAAGTAAATATTGCATTTTAATTCGTGTGAAGAGAGCAAAACTATAGCCTCTGAAAAGTGAATAAAGTTGCGGGAATTGAACCCAGTACTTAAAGTAAAATCAGTGAGTGTGTAGTTCTGTCAAATGAACAAGAGGAGGAGATGATGTTCTAAATATTAAGGAGGGTGAGAGATAAACGATTGTTTTATGATTACCATGTTAGAAAAGAAAATAACAGTGCTGTGTGTTTATTGTACTATGTTAGTTTCTAAAGAGAAGGTCGAAGTTTACTCAGGTACGAGATACCTGTCCAGTAAAGGAATGTCAGGTAGAAAAGAAGACAAGAGTTCATCTTGTAAACACAAGAACAGTGTTCTGAAAATTCTTTAAATGGAAAGCACTATTAACTATTTTATTTGGAGGTTGAGATACATCTGTCCACAAAGATCATTTAAATATAAACAATATAGTTTAAAGATTTCATGTACACCTGATCTGGGTATATGATATGGAATTCATTAGATAGAAAGCGATTTTTTATGGTAATAATGATTAAGTACAGTAGATTAAATGAATTAGTTGAATATTGAAAAGTAAAGGTAATTGCTTTATTATAAAATGGTGATGGGTACGAATAAGTCTTGGTAAATACGCAGGTATTATGAAAAAGCACGTTCTTGGAAAACCAAATTTCTTAAAGAGGATTTCAAAGCGAGGGTGTATTTTCCCAGGTAGACTGAACATGACTTTAAATAATAGACAGAGGGTTTGGTAGTAGAAGGAACTAATTATGTTATAGAAAAGAAGCGCAATCAATGTAAAAGGTATATTATGATCTAAGGAAAAGGAGATGATAATCAGTAGTACTTAAATTTAAAGATTAGCAAGAAGGCACATTTCATGAAAGTTTAGGGAAACACATTGTAAATAAAATTGCAAGAAAATAAGTGGTAAAACCTGCAAATTCTGCACATTTATGAAAAGACATATTTTGGGTATTTGGGAAGTCACACTACAGACTTAAATCTGTGTGATAATTATGTAGGGGAATTCTATCTCAAGAAATCATCCTATTGGTTGGATGCTAATATTTCATCAACCAATAGAATGATGGCAATAGGCTATGGACAAAAGTTTTATTATTAAATAAACGCTTAGTGGGCGTATCGTCCTGTGTAGAAATTTCACTAAGTTTTAGATTTTGAGTGATTCAAGTCATCTGTGTATCTTCAACCCCCAACAAGTGCGGTTTAAAGTTATATCTGTGTAACTCCAACCCCCTACGAGGGCGGTTTAAAGTAATATTTTTATCTTCAAACCCTGACGAGGGTGGTGTAAAAGTGATCACTGTACCTTAGATGTATAACCGGCATGTGAAGTTTTGGTTAGATTGTTCTATAAATTGCATAAGCGTTTTACCACTTAGAAATCTCGAACAAACATAAATTAGTGAAGATCACATAGATTGTATTGGTGTGAAACTGTGACTGTGTTAAAACTTGTACAGTCAACATTTATTTAATATTTACACTTCTTGCTCCACTTACATTTAATATTAGTGTAAATATTAAATAAATGTTGACTCTGTACAAGTTTTACAACATGCTCTACTGTATATGTTACTTCAATTAATTATTTTAACACTTGTGTCTGTGTTGTTTAAATACTCAAATAATTACAATAAAATATCGTTTAGAGAATTTGAACAAAATCAATGGGACTTTTATTAGACAGTTTGTAACTTCACAATGCAATCCCATTTGTCGCCCTGAAATGGAGTTGAGTACTTGATGACCGACCGACAGCCAGGGAAGGCGAGGATTTATAAATGTGGACACGATCGTGATCCTGGCGCCCAGAACCTCGCTGGAAATCGTAAGTAAACATGGGTCTCATGTGCACAATTGAAGAACCTAGAATCCTTTCGGCGCAAGTGCTTATATTGCGTGAATATACTTCCTATTGTTCTTTTGGGGCGTTAAGCTGGGGTCACATCGTATTTCTTTAAAACTTTCCCAATTTTTTCACTTTGGCCTGGGACATATATCACTGACACATACTTACTACTTTAATCCCGTTTTTCTTTTTCCTTTTTGTTTGTGTTTTCAACTTTTTGGTTCACTTCCAAAATATTCCTCATACCCTCGTTCCAACCAACATGTTGGGCCGCTAAGTTGCAATTACATCTAATGGTTTAAGTTATTTGACAGTCAGCCAAACACTATGTGACACGTTTGTTATTGTGGGGGAATTGTTATCGTGAGTACATTTCGTTGCATTTAGCAATGGCATCCTCTGTAACATAAAAACTGAAATAGTGGGTGACAATCGACGACACTTATACCACGGATGGCAAAGTAGTGGTGTGCCAAGTGTGCGACAAAAAAGTGGGTTGTTTTATGAAATCCCAGTTGGAACAACACATTAAAATAGCTCTTCACCAAAAAAACAAGGAGCTACAGTGTCCCAAAAAGCAAGTGCTTCTGACCCAAATGCAACCAGCCTCTGAAAACCTAAGTGAATTTTTCAAAGATCTTTCCAGAGCATTCATAGCCGCAGATAAACCATGGTAGTCACTGGGCTCCTTAAACTTATTAAGGTATAAGGACGGCAATACTAGAAACACAGGAAGAAAACCGCACAATAAACCTTACGTTTCAGTGTGGGCAGGATGGGGAAGGTTCCTCCTGATTATCTTTCCTGTAAGATCTAATCTAATCTAATCTAATCTAACCATGGTACAGACTGCAAGTCCCAGAACTTTCGTCCTTCTTGGAAAATTATTGTATTTGGAAGATTCCCTCCACAAGAAATATTTGGATGTGTGCTACGAAGATCCAATCAGACGTATCCGGGATGAAGTTGGTGTTTCTCACATATGGCTGGCAGTAGATGAAACAACCGACATGTTGGGCCGCTAAGTTGCAAACCTGGTGGTAGGATAACTTGACCTCAATTCACCTTGTAGTACGTACTGGTACGGCCCATTTTTTACTTCTTTCAGAAATTCTATTTTGTGGAAATTTTTATTAAATGTGCATTCTATTTTCCACCAGACAATTAATTTTCTTTGTTCAATGAGAATATTCTTGTGTACTGTGAAAACTTAAAACCATCTGTTGTGATGAAAAATATCTGGCCACAATAAACTACTGAATTGTGACCAAAACTGCTGTCAACCATGTTAACAAATTATCTCGATCATTAAATTTTCAATCTTAATTACCACATTTCAATTTTGTTATTTCAAAATGACTTCTTAGTAAAAAAAAAGTGTGTGTGTGTGTGTCTGAGAGAGAGAGAGAGAGAGAGAGAGAGAGAGAGAGAGAGAGAGAGGGGAGAGAGAGGGAGGTAGAGAGAGAGAGAGAGAGAAATTTATTGAGTATAACTGTATTTTTACCATCAGAAACTTCAAAAATAGCACAGGAACAGAGAAAATGATTGAAAACTATGAAAAATATTGCATTACATACATCAATATACTTACATATTTTTTACATATTTTTACATATTTCAGTGACTTTTTCTACATATTTATGTACATATTTCGCATGTATTGACTACATAAAAATCTGGTCCTTAGTTATAATTGCAATTATGATATGCAGAAAATAAGTTTAAAAAAAATTGATTTCCAAGTTAAGCTCCAAATTAATTAATTAAGCAGGGCTTACGGAAGAACAAAGGTCTGGTTTTTTTTTTAATCGGATTAAAATCAGCAGAACTTTACAGATTTGTGACATCTTGACAATCACACACTCACAAAAAAATACAAACAAACAAAAAATGTCAAATTGGCCGGCTTTGGGATTTGAACCAGGGACCTCCAGAATGCGAGTACAAGATGTTACCATCTCGGGCACCTTGCTCAGTTTAATCTAGTTTGATAAGCGTACTTAGAGGGATAGGTTATTCGGCATAGCTAACTGTATTACAACTACGCTTTATCAGATATTCATGAAACCTGGTGTACACATTTATAACATCTATGGAAAGAAGCCTATTGATATTGGACCAAATTGGTTGATCAGTACCGGAGTAATGCCCAATTTAGTGACTAACTAAACTAAACTCCATGGCGCTACATCCCTGGAGGGACTTGGCCTACCACCCGACCGCTGCGTCATCTCCCGTAGGCAGATGGCAGGATTGGGGGGCATGTGGTCAGCATGCCGACACCCACGGCCGTTAATGGTGGTTTTCTTGACCGGAGCCGCTACTTCTCTATCAAGTAGCTCCTCAATTTTGAATCACGAGGCTGAGTGCTCCCCTACCAGACCTCCCTACCTCAGAAAAATCCGAGGAGGTACCGGGAATTGAACCCGGGCCAATGGATCTGTAGTCAGCGACGCTAACCACAAGACCACGCCGGCGGACACTAGTGACTACTATCGGCCAAGCACGAGAAAAACTCTGAGCAGCATGAGGAGCGGTACGTGACGTCATACCATGCTACTATTCACTAAGAAAGCACTGCCACCTTGCAGCTTGGAACACACTGCACACTCGAGGCTAATGTTTACAACGCGCTTACAACAGAGAGGCTCGTCTTTTCTCTGCCCAATCAGAACACTAGTATCCACCTGCTTGTGAACCAACCCCTCTCACCGCACTCCGCTAACAGAGATTTACTCGTGCTTGGCCGATAGTACTTATGGTAGTCATTTAGTGACTACTTATGGTAATATATTAGAAAGAATTTATCATATGCAAATCAGTTCTCATGACAACATACAGTGTGTCCGGCTTAAACGTATAACATTTCATTATTTTAATACTTGACAAGTATTGATGATATTTACATCCGGTTTGCTTCTACAGGTAGAGTGACTCAAAATGTTTTTTTACTAACCTAATAAACCTTGATATGAGCACCATTAGTGGCGCGGCAGACGTCCAATCTGTATTCCACCTCTCTCCATGTGTTTTGCAGCATTGCAGGTGTAACATTTGCAACAGCTGCAGCGATGTGATGGCGCAGATCTGGTAGATTACGAACTGGTGTCTGGTAAACTTGATTCTTAATGAACCCCCACAGAAAAAATCGAGTGGCGTAATGTCTGGGCTCCTAGGAGGCCAAGCAATCGAAGGACTACCTCGCCCAATCCAGTGTTGAGGGAACTCATTATCCAAGAACTCTCTCACAGTATCCGCATAATGGCAGGGTGCCCCATCTTGTTGGAAGATCACGTTAGGAGGAAGTTGTGGCACAGCGTACAACTGCAACATGTCTAGGTATGTTCTTGCATTAACAGTAGGCTCCGCGAAAAAGAATGGGCCTATGATTCTGTCCTTCATCAGTGCACACCACACATTGAGTTTCGGGGAGTTTCGTTCATACTCTACCACTGTGTGGGGGTGTTCCGTCCCCCATATGCGGCAATTGTATTTGTTAACCTTCCCGGAAGTGTGGAATGTAGCCTCGTCCGAGAAACAAACCATATCGAGGAATGCCTCATTTTCATCAATTTTTGCCAGAATTTTCTTGGCAAATGTCCTCCGTCACTGCTTGTCTTCAGGTTTGATTTGGTGACGAAGTTGAAGTTTGTATGCCCGTAGGCGCAACCTTTTATGGACGACATCGTGTACTGTCGAACGAGGTAAATTTAGCTCTCTACTTGCTCGTCAGATGGATTTAAGACGTACGGATTAATTCGACATCAGCCACTGGAACAGCGCGCTTGGTGTGGTGACCGACTTTGAAATCAAACTCCCAGTTTCATGAAGGCATCTGTCCCATTTCATGATTGTTATGTACATTGGAACATTGTCAGTTGGTCGCAGTTGATATTCACGCCAAAATCGACGTTGTACCTGCATAACAGATTTCAACTCCGCGACAGCAAACACACAGAATGCCTTTTGCTGTGAAGTCCACATGGCTACTGACGCTAATTGGCTATGTCCACGTTTTGCACATGCGCGCATGCGATGTACACTCCTGCCATGCATACACAAGAAACATTTTGAGTTACCTAACCCGTAGAAGCAAACCGGATGTAAATATCAACAATACTTGACAAGTAATAAAATAATGAAACGTTATACATTTAAGCCGGACACACTGTATTGTTTCACAGTCTTCATATACGGCTTTGAAAGTTGCAATACAGGTTGCTTTTATAAAAAATCAGGTAAACTGATGTAATGAAGTGCCAGAATGCTTTTGTTTAATCAGTTATATTTGAAATTATGATATGGAGAAAATAAGATTTTAAAAAATTGATTTCCAAGTTAAGCTATAGATTAATTCATTAAGGACTTATGGAAGAACAAAGATCTAGCTTTTTAAAAAATCAGATTAAAATCATCCAGGATCAGCTGAACTATACGGATCTGTGATATCTTGACAATTGCAGACTCACATAAAAATACAACAAAAAAAAGTCAAATTTGCCGGTTTCGGGATCTGAACCAGGGATCTCCATAATTCGAGTCCAACTCAGCCACCTCGCTCAGTTTAACTGTCTAGTTCAATAAGTGTATGCAAAGGAATAGTATTATTTTTCATAGCTAACTGTATTGCAAATTCCAAAGCCATATATGATCACAGTAAAACAATATGTTGTCCTGATAACTGATTTGCATTTCATAAATTCTTTCTAATATACTACCATAAAATAAGCACTAAATTGGGCATTATTCCGGTACCGGTCAACCGATTTGGTCCAATATCAATAGGCTTCTTCCCATGGACGTTATAAATGTGTGTACTAAGTTTTAAGAAAATCCGACAAAGTGTATTTGAGTTATTGCACGTACAGACACATGGACGGATGGTCAGACAGACATTTTACCATATTGGCACTTAATAACTTAAAAGTTATGTCAAAATGTAGGCGATGACTACATAAAACATGACTAAACTGTTTCATCTACTACCTCAAAAGGTTTGTGCATTTCATTGCATTTAACTTTTTTTTTTTTTTACACGTTTCATTTAATTTAAGAACTTTGTATTCACACCACAAGTACAGAACACATTGTTGTCACTATAGAATTAAAATGTATTCATAACTGATTTCATACATCTGAGTATAGAGTTCTCAAACTTTAAAAATCCTTTTTTGCAAAACTTTGATTTATTGACATTCCTCCTTCTTCCTCTGTACCATTGGACATTTTATTGAATTTTACGATTTTTTTTTACATATCTGAGTCAATTTCAGAACTTTATATTCATACCACATGTATAAAACATATTATTGTTACTATTGAATGAAAATGTATTCATTATAGATTTCATAAATCTGCGTTAAGTGAGCATTCACACTGAAGTTGCATAGGATGCGAATCGCACTACCTGGATGCAGGCTGCACATCGAGTTGCATGGTTCACAGTTTTGCATTCATCCTGAAGTAGCAAATGCGATCTGCAGTTTAATGTACAATATATATTTTCACTTGAATGATTGAGAAACCCATTTAAAGTAATGTAATTTATCTAAAGAGGATATAGTTTCAGCAATTTTAATCCAGGCTTCTTTCATACTAGTTTTGATTACCATATTGTATAGTCTATGCATGTACAAATTGTATGTTAAATAGCTCTCTTTCCAGCAGTTTTCATGACATCTTTGCCATAATCTACCGCTACACAAGCAAATATGTGTTGAATTTTCTTAACAATTAGAAAACAGCTGAAAAGGCAACTGTACACATGAAATAAGTCCAGATCTATCTGAAGAAATGAATGTCGCACTCTGCGAGCTGCACTATTGCCACGCTACTTCGGTGTGAAGACTTGAACTTGTTTATTTGGGATTTAAAATGAGTAACGTGCAGCGTGCATCTAGGTAGCACGTCGCAAGTGACATGCTACTTTGGTGTGAATGCTCCCTTAGAGTACTCAAACTTTAAAAATCGTTTCCTGCAAAACTTTGATTTATTGACATTCCGCCTTCTTCCCCTGTACCCTTCATATAACATAACACAGTTTTAAAGAAATGTTTATACTTATTTTATTTGTAATTGAATATATTTTTATAGAGTTAAATTGCTGTTCTTGTCATTTCAATAAAAATGCCCGGTATATGATCTCAAATTATGATGCAAAAATTATTTTTTGTTATTGTAGTTAGATATGTGCTAGATATTGATTTGCTATTGGAAATTTTTTCTTCTTAATGTACTATTGATCAGAAATTAATCTGTAAAAATCCGTTTTTTAGACTACAAATCTAGCTTTAAAATTAGATTTTTAACTGTTTATTTTCTAAAAGCTAGTATTTCAAGGTGTAGAAGTCCGGCATTTTTCACCCCTACTGCCAAGTTTGAACTTGGCATTTAAACACCGACCTGATGGACTTGCGGCAGCAAGAGGGTTAATATTTACCAAAATAAAACACCCACTCGCTATAGGATTAATATTATTAATTCAATAATTTAATTAATGATTTATTAAATGATAATCCTACCTGACTCCATTCACACAGTCACTATGAGCAGTGATGGGAAAACACTGTGACAAAGTTGGCTCTCCTATTATTGTACAAGAGACTTCTTGCAACGTATCCCATACAGACACTTTGCCATTAGTATTACCTACAAAATAAATCATTTTAAGCCATAACTCATTAAAAATACACTTAGAAACACTTTGTATGCATGCATTCTTTAAATGGCAATACTTGGATATGTTTCCAGCATACCTTATATGAGTAGTTACACCTTCTGCAGGATTAAATATGACGACTGTACAGAGTGAAAGGGAATGACTGTGCTCATTCAAGGGGGCAACAGATAACATTAAAATAAAATATAAAACCTATTCTGTGTTTTGTGATTATGTCAATAATTATTGCGACTATTTAGCTTATATGTATTTCTTTGGAATTGGACCAATAACATATAAGAATGAGTCTGAAATCAGTCAATCACAGATCTGACTCACTCAATATTTATCAAATATCCTTTATCACCTCCTACAAAAAAGTGATAAAGACACATCCTGTTTTCTTTATACAGAGTGTTTCAAAAATACTTTTACAAGCTTTGGGCATGGGTTCCTTACCAAAAGAAGGAAAAAAGTTCATATGAACATATGTCCCATTATCCTTGTTTTCTCGTTAGAATCTGTTCAACACATTGGTACACTCATAACACGTCAACACACCAAACTCATAACAAATGCTCGAAATGTCCTCCTCTTGCTTCTAGACATGCATGCACTCATTGAATCATGAACTGTCGCACCCTTTCAAAACCCCTGGATGGCGTCGAATGGTTTCACAGGCTTCCTTGACACGTCGATGAAAAGTTTCTTCATCCGGGGTGTCTGCTTCATAAACCAATAGTTTAAGGTGCCCCCAGAGATAAAAATCCAAAGGATTGAGGTCAGGTTAACATGCAGGTCATGGAACTGGTCCTCCTCTGCCTATCCATCTGTCATGGTAGATACCAGTCGGTGCATCTCAAACAATGAGACTAAAATGTGCTGGAGCCCCATCACGCATAAACCACATGTTTTGTCTTATTTGCAGGGGCACATCTTCATGAAGTAATTCTGGAAGAGTGTTCTGGATAAAGTCCCTGCAGACAGTACCTGTAAGACGTACTGGTAGAACGTATGGACCTACAGGACAGCCACCTACAATTCCAGCCCACACATTAATCCTAAACTGTTGCTGATGTCTAGCCTGAACTACAGCATGAGGATTATGATCTGCCCATACGTGTTTGTTGTGGAAATTTGTAATTCCATCTCTCCCAAACGTTGCTTCGTCTGTAAACAAAACTGATGAGACAAACAATGGATTGGCTGTTTGTGCTAGATCGGCAAAAGTTCTCCTGTGGTGGATAATTGGCAGGCAAAAGGCCCTGCACACATTGAATGTGATACGGATACAGGAGCAGCTCGTGCAGTACCCTCCATGGTGTACTGTGAGATGTACAAAATGTCACAGCCAATTGTCTTGTACTGATACTTGGATCGTCTTCGACACACTGTAAAATTTGTTCTTCGTGGTCTGGTGTGCGAACAACTCTTGGTCTTCCTCGATCGATAGTCTGTGGTGCAACGGTTCCTGTTTCAGCAATGCAGTGATAAACAGCAACAAAGATTGGATGACTCAGTTGTCTTCGGTCTGAAAATGCCATCTGATACAACCATGAAGCCTCGCATCCATTACCATTCGTGCGACCATACATAAAAATCATGTCTGCCTGCTGACGAAATGAATATCCTGCCATGGTTGAACGAAACATGTGAAGTTAACTCACTACATGTACACAATTAAAGCGCTGAAGACACACTAATGACAAATGTAAACAAGTCTCTATGGCTACACTTCGCCATCTACTGTACAGTATATAAGATACAATGAGTCAAAGCCTTCTATGAATGAGTGCATAGAGAAATGAAGTTGCGAGGTCGGACCTTGAGGGTCGTTGAAAGCAAACTTTCATTAATAAATGAATAACGAAAAAACAAAGCTTATGGGACATATGTTCATACAAACTTTTTTCCTTCTTTTGGTGTAAGGAACCCATGCCCGAAGTTTGTAAACGTATTTTTGAAACACCCTGTATTCTAAAAAGGTCAGAGACTCTTTAGACAGTGACTAACGCATGTCACCAATGTTGCGATACGCTAAGACTTATTCTCCAAATACAGTGAATATTATGCAAACATTGGTTCAGGATCTGTATTATAATATTTTACAGGTAACATACTCCATAGTTGATCAACTTTGGCATTTAATAATTGTAAACACCTCCTGAAAACATTATAAACACATAACCTTTAACAGCCAAGTGAATGGAAATGCCTTTGAGA
The DNA here is from genome assembly GCA_964059195.1 of Ectobius pallidus. Lineage (NCBI taxonomy): Eukaryota > Metazoa > Arthropoda > Insecta > Blattodea > Ectobiidae > Ectobius > Ectobius pallidus. The sequence continues at coordinate 60,514,990 of CAXKWD010000005.1, forward strand.
GGTGGGAGATGAATGCAGAGAGACAAGCAAATCATTCTCCCACTCTTGATTAGACTAAAAAAAATCATCCAGCTGAGCATCTGCATCTATTGATATGTGCATAATATTATATTTAAACAGTACTTATCAGTATGTGTCATTAGGAACTATAACATAATATAAATAAAATCAGGTAAACTGATGTAACAAAGTGCCAGAATGCTTTTGTTCAATCAATGATAATTTCAATTATGAAATGCAGAAAATAAGTTATTTTTGTAATCAATTTCCGAGTTAAACTCCAGATCAATTCATTAAGCAGAGCTAACGGAAGAACAAAGTTCTAAGTATGATAAGCATGTGTGAAGGAATACGTGTTATTTGTAGAGACCGGATTTTAAAGGGAAAATTTTCACCCAAAAAGGGACGAAAAAAGGGAAAATTATTGCCAAAAAAGGGTGGGGAAAAAAGGTATATACACGTATAAGAGAGTGTAAAAATTCAACAGAGATTGTTTTATGATTGTTTTAAACAAACATGATTGTTTTATGTTTTACTTTACTTCATTAGAAAAGAGTTGAACTTGATAACGTTTAATAACATTTCCACATTCTTGAATGCCAGATTCTATTTCTTTGAGGGTAAAATATCTTTGTACAAAGAAAATGACCTCTCAATGTTGACGAAAACCAATGACGAATACTTTGTTCAAATTCGGAATTCCAAGTCAGTGGACTTTACAAGTTTTTCAATGTCTGGATTTTTACACAAACTCTGCTTGAGCTTCTTTTTGGCAAATCCCTCGAGCATGTTGAAGACTTCTTCTACCACTCCCCACTGTGACTCCTTAGATAAACACTCCTCCTCCAGTCGCATGATAGCCCCTGGTAGAAATCTGAACGTATGAGTGGCATACAGTTCAGACTCCAAATTCGGGTTTCTAAGTAAAGCCTTTGCTTGCTCTACAGCTGCTGATTCTGTATCATCTAGTGACAGAAGAAATTCCTTGATCTTGTTGGAATTTTCACAGAGGAAAACAGCACACGCAATCCATGTTCCCCACGTTGTTATAATGGGAAACTTAGGCAATGGCAAGCCTGTGATTTCCCTGTAACACTCTATTCTGCTGGGAGCCTTAATCAGAGCCTTCTTAAGTTCAGAGATGAAGGCATTTGCTGTGCCGTATTCAACTCTGATGGCCTCGCATACTCTGTGCAGGGCATGAGCAATGCAGGTTATGTGGTGGAGATTGGAATACATGGGTTTCATTGGTTTAGATGGTTCTCCTGCCACAGGTGTCACGAGTATATTAAGAACAGCTCTTGAAAGAGAATCAGATGTTTCATCTAAAATAAAACAAACAGGATGGTCTCCAACAACCTCTTTAACTTGTTTTATGTTGGCTTAATATATTGGCTGCAAGTAATTCTTTCGAAGAGTGCTTTCATCTGGAACAGATCTTTGAGTGTACTTTTCTAAGAAACTCTTCATTGCAGGTATATTAACTTTATGGAGATGAATTCCACATTGTACAAAGGTAGCTGTGATGTCTGTGAAAAAAGCATTCTGTTCCTTGCTTTTTGCTTCAGCTTTCTGCAATAATTCCTGAATGAATGACTGCTTCGTAGCTGTTGAGACTTTTCCCAAAGTTGGCTGCCCTGCGCTGTAGTGTATTTAGTGCTACATGTTGGTATGCTAGGGACTTTGTGGGGAAGAAGGACAGAGATTCCAATATGGTGCGCAGCTCTCCAGGCGTGTTTAATAGCACTCTTGTTTTGTAATTATTTGAACAGCTTCACAGGAACTGAGAATCTTGCAAACATGTTAAATAGTGTTTATGTTTTAAGTAATAAATGTTACCGAAGGACTTGTTTGTTTTGCTGCATTTGTGTTGTGTTTGACTTGTGTAATGAAAGTCACCTCCTTGCATCATCTTGGGCCGACGTTACAAACACTGAATACAGTCCACTAGCATTTGAAATTTGTTTTCAAACACAACATAAATTTTGGTTCTCCGGCCGTGATGGGAATTTGTGCAACTTGGAACATTAATTGTGAATGTGAACAGTTGCATAGTATGAATTAGATCGTACTGAAATATTTCAACATTGTGTTGCAACCTGTGAAGCATTGCCGCCAGCTAGCGTCTATCTTGGTTTGAGGCGCGAATTAACTGTAAACAGTCATTGTGATTGAACACTGATATTACATGTGTGTAATATAAACAATTACAAGAAGATATTGCACTTGAAAATTCTTGTATTATTTGTGTATAAGACAGACAATTACGAACAATTACTGATACATTGAACTGTAACGTGTTGAAGTGTTGGATCATCCTCGCATTGTTAAAACGTGTCGAAGCACAGAAGGTTAGCAAACTGTGGAACTGTACCCCGTTGAATAATAACTTCAAACTTTGTGAGCTGTAACATCAGTGATTGCAGTTGAATTATTATCGGTACTGTGAAGGCTAATTTGGAAACATATTCAGTAGCATTACATCGCAGACGACGTCACGCTGTGAATTTTGCCAGACATTTTGGACAAAGTCGACGACTTCGTGGAGCTGTCTGATGTTACCATTTGTGATACAATAGCTCAACCGACTGTAAGTTTGTTCCATTTTTGTCTCATTTGTCCTAACTTGACTAGGGTAGACATCCTGTCTAAAATCCTAAAACCTACCCCTAACCTGAAACAAAAGAACTACTGACTTGTTTATTGATCTTGTTTGATGGGCTTGAAATCACTTAATATTCAATTGTTCGCCATTGTGCTGTTGTATAGTTTATCGAACATAAGTAAATTACTTTCACGAATTGTTTGCTTGAATAATGACACATTGTTGCTTCAAACATTCTCTCAAAATGTGTAAATGAATAATAGTGCAGATCTTATTATTGTACACTTTATAGAAGTTTAATTTGTTTTTTCATTGAAATTAATTAAGTGTCGTAGTATTCATCATATTGTTTGAATCGGAAGCAAAGGTTATTAAAAAACTAACTTACTAAAAAGGTCACTAACTCATCTTGAAAAGTTCTTGAAACGTGAGAATATATCTACCTACGAACTGATACCCAGGGAAAATGCATTGTCAGAAACTTGGAAAGAATTCAATAATGTTAGGGAATATTTAGAATGTCAGATAGATTGAAAGGCTAGTGAAGCTCATTTTGAAGAACACGAGGAATTTGAAGATAGATATTATGCAATATTCGGTAGGATTCAAGAACTGATTGACGCTAGGGAAAGACCCATAAGTCCTAGTAATGCATCTGTCATTTCGAATAACTCCACTCGAAGCAGTAGTGATTTGAAACTTCCACCCATTGAATTACCTATTTTTAAGGGGGATTTGACAAGGTACTTGACATGTAAGAACACATTTGAAAGTTATCAACAACGCTTGCATTGATAACGTACAAAGATTGCATTATTTGTTGTGGGAGCACACAGGAAAAAATAGGTTGAAATTAAAAGGGATCTAGCCTCTGGAAACTAGAATGGAGGACCAGATACGATTTTTAACAAAGGGTTGAAAGCATTGGAACAAAGGTACCCTGGAATAAAGGGATCCACGAATCTTATATGGAAAAACAATTTATAACATGTCCTAAAAATATGTAAACTTTATTCACATGTGATGCAATATAGAAATGAATGAAAATATATTGAATAACAACTGAATTAGCCAATATGCAGAATTGGCACGAAATTATTAGCACATGGATTAAATGTAGGTAATTGACAATGTATATTGAATTATACACTGAAACAATTGTAATAGTTGATACTGTAAGTTAATAGATAATAATTGCTTGTAATATCAATATTAGGCGTAACAGAATTATGATAGGATGATGCACTGTGAACTACGGATAGCACAATAGCACTCAAGCCTAGAACGTGCGTAACACAAAGATATGTTAGCTGAAATGATTGAAACACTGTAGCGAATGCTGATGAGCAAAATGCGAGTGTAGAACAAAACTTAATAATTGTAGTTTTGTAAGAAATTCGGTGTTTAAGAGCACTGATACATGTTACACAATGATTTGAAATCCCGCAAATATGGAGCATAGCTTCGAACGTCGGAACTGGACGAGAGCTAGCTTAAGGCTGACTTGATGTGACGCTAATGGCTGGGCACGAGGCATGGACGCTAGCTTGCAGCTATCGCTTGCATCATATAATGAAATCAATTAAAATTGCTGATTCAGTAGCGGGAATAACTAAGCGGGTATTTGAATGGAATAAACCACTATTCATGTCGCTTGCACGAACATTTGCTGTCTTCACTTCAAGGTGAACCCAAGGATTTATTAGGTAACTTGGCCATTTGTGATAGAAACTTATCGGTTGCTTGGAATTCGATTGATGAAAGATACAACAACAAACGGTTGATTGTTTCGCAGCATGTGAAACAGTTGCTCAATCTTCATAGTTGCAGTAGTGGTACTTCGAGTGACTACCGCAAATTAATAAATGACGTAAAATCCAATCTTAGTGTCATTTAGAATTTGGTAGCGGAAATTCCACTTCATGAAATTTTGTTGCAGGAATTGATTTTAAATCAAGTCAAAGTTAATCATAGAAGTGAAAGGGAAAATAAATTTGCCTCCTCTGATATTCGAAGATTAGACAATTTAATTGATTTCTTGGAAAGGAAATGTCAGACATTGGAACTAACAGAATCTAACAAATCTGTTGTTGAGCACAAACGAGAGTTCAAACCCAAACTAAAGGCACTTCACATTGCTAACAATAGTACCTGGGCCTCCTAAGATAATCGTTACAGATAACGCTACGCAGTTCACAGCCCATACTTTTCATAGATTTTGTTTTGAACATGGGATTACTCGAGTAAATATTACCCCATATTACCTGAATCCATCACAGGCCAAAAGGGTTAATCGCAATATTGAGTCAGCTCTGATAGCTTACCATTTTGCTGATCATTCTGATTGGGATTCTAATTTGGAATGGCTCCAATAGGCGTTCAACACTTCTACATATACAGGAATCTCACAATACCACTCCTTTCAGTTCGCTTTTGGGTTTCCAGCCCAATTGTCCGTTTTCCAATTTGTGGTCACTTAATGACCTTCTGCCTGATGACATTGATCCCGCCGAAATTAAGAAAAGGTGGAAAAGGGCCTACAACAATCTCAAAAAGACTCATGAGGTTGAAGAGCGGAAATACAACAGCTGTAGGGTTCCGTCTCCATTTAAGGTGGGTGATGTGGTCTTTTGGAAAAACCATTCCCAAAGTAATGCCGCTAGTAGATTTTCGGCTAAACGGGTTCCTAGATTCTTAGGTCCTTTTCGAATTCACAAATTTACCAACCCAGTTTCTGTAGTGTTACGTGATGATCAAGGAAATTCATCTAGGGCCCACTTGAGTCAGCTTAAACTTCAGTAATTTCGTTTTGTGTTTGCATTATACTCATTTCCTTCATTTTTTGTTTGTTTTGTTTTCCGTCAGGGGCTTCTGTTGTGGGAACAGAAGTATGGGAGTTTGCGTTCCCAGGGTCCTGAGCTCTAGGGTTTTGGTCATGTAAAAAAAAAAAGCAAAAACATATATACAAATAAGGGGTATAATTTTGAGCATCCAATGAACAAGGGTTAAAAAGGAAAACTAAATAAAGTTATAAAACATTTATTGTGACATATTATATGCTCTATTTAAATGTAAAGCTAATAGCACACTTTATTAAAATTATAAAAGTATTCAGTAAAATTTGTATAGCTGCTTTCTCAAAGTTTGCTTCAATAATAATTATAGTGACCAAAAAGTAATACAATAAAAGTTTCAACTATTTCTTGTTTATTCAAGACTAAAATATTTTTTCTCTTTGCCCCACGGTTGTTCTAACTCGAACACGCGATTGGTATTTTTCTTTTCAAAATTTTCATTGTTGAGATATTTTTGGCTCATTTATTAAATTGTAGTATGTTTTGGTCCCTGTATTGTGGGTAAACGTGCGCGTTTTTGAGTTCGTTCGACCTTTGTTTTGTTGCAATTCAGTTTAGCTTGTTTTGGATTTTCAATATTCTTATTATTTTCTTAGTTTGTTTGTTTTGGTTCTTTCTTTGGTTTCTTGTTTTTTGTTATCCTGGTTTCGTTTTGCTTGTTTTATTATTAAGAATCTTTATTATCTTGTTCCACCAATTCAGACCTACCTGTGGATTATGCTCTACATAAATTGGGCAAGAAAAAAAATTCTTAGGCCTTCGTCAAGTTAACTTCACTTCTTCTCTCTTCATTATTATAAAACATTTTTGTTATTTTCGGGGATTGTTAGTTGTTGTTCCCCAGAATAATTGTTTTATTAATTGTTAATTATGGACGATGTTACTGTTGAAATTAATGGCTATTGTTGTTGTAATTGTAAATAAAATTGTTACCTAATTCATTATTTAAATTATTAATTAATTTATTGCTTAAATTATTAATTGATTAATTGTTTAAATTATTAATTAACTTATTCAGATCTATATAACTAAAGTAATGGGAGAGATTAATGTCACATGCTATTATTACCCATTTTGAAATTTCTTAATTAGCTATGAATTAGCTGTCTTTTAATAATTGAAATAATAACAATATATGCTAACATTATCAAATACAATACCTTTATAGTCAAAAAACTGTCCTATGGAACATGTAAATGCTTCCTCGGAGATCTTAAAAAAAAAGCGCATTCATCAATTAAAAAAAAGCTTATAAAAATATAAAAGTGTTACCATAAAATCTATATTGAGCATATATATATATATATATATATAGCTCCATCTATTACTTCATTTATTAAAACATTTTTAGGCACACATTAAATAAAATATTTAGGCCTATAGTAAATTTGGCCATGTTAATTTGTAAAGTTTGTTGGTGTTTATTTTATTCCATTCTAAATAATTAAATTAATAAACGTGTATTTTGCTTCAACTCAAGTATATTGTACAATATTAAATGGGATTTTCTTGCGGATTATTTGGGCCGTCTCTTACCCGTATTAATTTCAGTTCGCGGCTCTGAGTTTGTCTGCTAATTTCAAATTTGGGGTTGAGTTTTTTATATCTGTCTGCGAACCGTTCTGGACGGGGTTCGGGTACGTCCACTAGCGGGACGTAGACATCTGTTTTCGTTCTGAGACGTGTATCTAAGATTTTTTTAGTTTCCTTATTCTTGACGCCCCTGTCTAATTAATTAATTGGTAAATAATAATTCCGCTGATGTTGCCCTATATTTGACAATGATAATACAATTTATTGGATTAATATAATAATTATATAAATGTAATTTTGCGATTTTGTAGCCTATTTGCATTGTCTCAGAAAATTAATGCTTATATTAGTCTTTTGCTTTGTCTGAGTAATTTTTTTCTTATTGAATATTAGTATTTTGAAATTTTGGTTTTCCTTGAGATTTAACACAATGTTTTGTAATTGACTACCACCAACTATCATTTTGCATTTAAATTATTAAACGAAAATATTATGGGAATTAACATACTGTATTGAGGGGGTAGTGAAAATTGTGTGTATCAGAATACTGCCGCTGGTTTCTATTTTTCAGTTTGGCCAGTGTTGAATTAATGATGTCTCGTACAGCAATCTGTAATTGTGAGGATTGCCTCGCAGCAGTATGAATGAGGTGTACGTGATACGCCTGGGAACTCACATACTATTCGTCGCTTCTACTTCTGTGGTATGTCTGAGACGTCGGGCGATTCTTCTTGACTGTGTGTTAACGCAGTCCGACTCCAGTCTGCTAGAAGCAAATTCTTCTGTTTAGCCGCTCCGCACTCTATATATTCTTCATGAACTCTCCGCATCATAGGCCTATATGATGACCATCCATGGACATGCCATCAATAACAGTATAGTTTGCATACTATATTATGTGTTCTAGCAAATCCTATATTCAACGCTATAGCACCTTAGTGTAATCAGTGAACAATTCTGGTTGCTACATATACTTTTCTTCCGTATATTTGCATATGGACTTTGCATATATCTCCTACTCCGTTATATTTATAGTAATTCTGCAAATTTTAAGTTTGGACTGCATGGTGCTTACACAATTAAGACTGTGAATTTCTGCAGCATTGTGATGTTGGATTATAGACTTGATCAACCTATACCAACCTAGTATGCCTTACACCTATGTCCATCTTTAATTATTTTGCTTTCCATTCAGTCATTGTTCCATCCTTGGGCTATCCATCGTTCCGGTTGATATATTCATATAGACTGTGGCCTATATTCAATTAAAATAATATAGGGTTCTGTCCTTTCTACTACACACTATTAAAACTATAAAACAATGTCACTGATATATCCACTATTATAAATCAGTGACATTGTTTTATATTATGTTTTAAGACTGTGGCCTGATATGAGATTATTTTATGAATATAGACAATTCGTAATACAGAATTTTGGGATAGTGTGGCGGCTGAAATTTATCTAATGATGTGGTATATGATATTCTACATAGTGACTTCTTCCAGTGTGTTTTTGGACCTCCCAAATTGTATGTGGCTTGTGTTATTACTTTAACTTTAGATTGTGCGTGCGATGGCTTTTCCATTCATATTATATCACACCCTGCTTATAGGACTTCGTCAGAAGAAGCAAGAAAACTTTAAAATTTTGGGTGTTATAAATTTTCCAAGTGTTAAAACAAAATTTTGTGTGTGTATAAAAAAATCTTTCAGATTTTGGTTTTGCGAGGCTGTACGAGGCTGAACCATTGGTATATGGTTCCTAATTGAATAATTCATCATTTATTTTATACATATTTATTTTGCAGTACTTTTTGCGTTTTCTATCTAATATTTACTTGCAATGTATCAATTTTGCTGTTTATTTCCATTGTGGCACTGTACTTCCGGTTTTTTATTATTCAAGTCTAATATTCACTTAAATTATTATCTAATCCAGCTATACATTCTAATTAAGTATTTTTTGTATTATTTATTTATTTACTAATTAATTCTTTATTTATTGTTTTCATATATATTTATTTATTTTCATTTTTCATTTGTTTTTTTAATTCTATGCATGTTTTATGGTTCCGCCGTAGTATGGCGCTACTGTTTTGTCATGTGCTGGTGGTCTGATGCATTCGCTTGGATCAGATCGCCGGTTACTCTCTGGAAGCAAACATGTAAGACGAGTGTTGCGCTCCACAGTGTTACATGTAGAAATGTAACTGCAGATCAGTCAACTCATTCCAACTGGCTGTGTGGCCATTCTTATCAAGGTATGGTCTGAATTGGGTTTTCTAATTATGCATCAGTCTTAAGCCTTTCGTTTCTTTGCCATTCTTTTTCGTTTGCTTATAAATTTATTTTGTGCTTCACGCAATGTAAATTACTTGTATTCTTGGTTACTCTTTAGTTCAGGTTCCTGTCATATAATCTTATTAATTTTGCTTTTACGTTCCATTCTTATTGCCGTCGTTTCAGTTTTATAACCTTTTCAGTCTATAAATCCGTTCTTTTGTCAAGCTTCAGTTAGTTTTGTTTCGTATTTTTGTTTTTCAGTTTCGTTCCATTGTTTGTTACTTCTTGGAAATGAACATAAAGCACTAAAACACGCATAGAATTGAATTAAACACTCCGTCTCTATAGGCCTTTGAGGTCATTGCTACGAGCTATATATAGCTGTTCCTCCTTCTTATGCAAACATCATAAATCGCGCCATCATATAACTGAATTATCTATTGCTAGTGACTTACTAAATTGTGTGCTAGTTTTGAAAAGTTGTTTACTGTTGTTGCCATCTTGTGCCAATCTTTAATACATTTTAATTGATTCAGTAATGCTGCATATTATGCTTTAATTGTGTCACAATTTCATGTGATTTATTCAAATTTTAATATGGTTGTTGAGAATAAATATGGCAAACCTTTGATGAAACTTTAAATTTTGAATTTTTATTTCTATGTTATAATTATTTTCTGTACTCCTCTCTACGGATCTGGGACATTTACCAAAAAGATTATTGGGTGAAAATTATCCAGTACAGTGTTTGCAACTGCTTTGAGAGGACTAACTAAAATGGAAATGTATGCTTTCATAACTGAACTAGAAATTTCTGGTGTATTTTATTGTGTTGCAAAGTTTAGGCACTATATTTTCAATGAGAAAGTAATACTGTATGCTGATCACATTTCACTTGCATTTATGCAAAAATGTATACTGTCAAGCAGCCGTACATCGATCCATGTGCGAGATTATGGCCTATGATATTGAAGTGAGACATGTTCCAGAAAAGCTAACCATTTTCAGTGATCTGCAAATAGATCTAAATTTTGATGAAGCACCTGAGAATGGTGATCCTGAGGATTGTGACTATTTGCACATGGAAACGGGACTAGAAAGACTGTGATGTTGTCCTAGCTCTGAAGTAAAATTCAAGTTGTTGCTTCTATGCACATGTAAAGTGTGTAAATTGTAACTTCAAAATGTGTGCACTTATTGTGTTAACAAGTGATTAATGTTACCCGTGTTATTAATACTAATTTTTCTACAATGTATGCATGGTTATGGCAACGATTTATAAACATATCTTTTGAATCCAATAGATGTTTGACCTCCTCTCTACATTTTACTGTCTACGTGGTTCAGAATGTTTATGTTCTGTAAATCGGTTCAAAACATATTACATGTGAAATTAAAACTAAAATATAACTCTAGTTAATTATAAGCCAATTTCAGTTTGTGAGGATTCTGAAACATTACTCGAACATCTAAAATTTCATATCTTAATTTTTCAGATGTGGCGTAGGTATGTGGCGCCCCCATCGCCCAGTGTTAAACACTGCAATCAGCCAGCCGAGTGTCTGCCGGGATAAGCAGACCACCTTGGTTGCCAGAAGGGCATTCAAGAAAGGTATTCTTACACCTTGGGAAACTAAGAAGTCCCAAAAGGAAGGCCCATGCCTGGGGTAACAGGGGTAAAGACCTCAATAGCAGAATGATGGAAGAGGCAGCCCTGCTTATGGGGTTAGTACATGAGCAAACAAGTCTGGAGGTTTTGAGGAAGCAGCCCCTCCACCAGAATACTCAACGTGGGGTTGGTAACCCTGCTTGGGGAAATGTATACATACTAGAATTCTTCACAGTAGTGAGCCGGATGGATTAATAAGACGAAGACTACAGCATGCTAAGGACAAGAGATTTGGTATAACGGAGAAGTAAGAATAGCTACCTGGAATGTTAGAGGGTTAACTAGTAAAGAGGAAGAACTTGGTGAATTAAAGAAAAAATGTATTGAAATGGCTGTAATAACTGAGACTAAAAAGAAACTGAAGGGTACAAAAGAATTAAAAAATTATACAATGATATATAGTGGTGTCCCCCAAAATGTGCGTGCGTGGAGTAGCAAATTTGGTAAATAATAGATGGAAGAACAAAATAGTAAGTTATAGTTTCATAAATGAAAGGATAGCCACATGTAAACTTAAAATTGAAAGAGGCTTTTTAAGTATAATAGGTGTTTACGCTCCTGAAGAAGGGAAGAAGGAAGACACTAAGATATTTTATGACGAACTGCAGAGAGAACTGAATAAAGTGAACAAGACAGACTATGTACTTATATGCGGTGATTTAAACGCAAGAGTTGGTAATCATCCAATAAAAGAAGTGCTTGGGACTTTTGGCGAAAGTCATATTAATAATAATGGGCAAGAGTTAAGACAGTTTACAACATACAATAAAATGAAGATAGCAAATACATTCTTCAGGAAAAAAGATACACATAAGTTTACATGGGCGGCGAGAGGACAGCGATCACTCATTGATTACATTATTGCAAATGAGAAAATTAGAAGTCAAATACAAGATGTTTCAGTCCATAGAGGCAGTGACATTGGATCAGATCACTATTTAGTTATTGCAATTGTGTCTTTAATAGCTAAATGGAAGAAGAAAAAAGAACAAAAACACCCAAAAGTTCCAGAAATATTTAAAGTTTATCTTTTACAGCAGGAAAGTGTTAAAGATCTATATCAGCTTAGACTACAAAATTACTTAATGAAAACACCAACTTGTAATAATTTAGAAGAAGAATGGAATAGTATTAAAGGATGCATAGAAAGAGCAGCACTCGAAGTAATAGGAAAAAAATAAAACAAAGAGGAGAAAATATCTAAAAATATGGGACGAAAATATTAAAAATGCAATCTCAGAGAAACGGAAAGCATACATGAATTTCCTACAAAAGAAAACAGAAGAATCTAGAGAAGAATATAAAGAAAAACGAAACTATGCTAAACAAATAACAAGAAAAGCTCACAGCGACTACTGGGAACGTTTCATTGCAACTTTAGAAAATAACGTTCACGGCAGACAGACTGTAGCCATTAAAACTATGAAATATCTTAATCAGTCAGAGAAGGACTCAGCAAGTATAAACACAATTGCTTTGGAACAATGGGAACACTATTATAAAAGCCTATGGTACAATGAGGATATAATTGAAGAAAACATAGGAAATGAATATGACATAATGATTGATTTAATTACACTAGAAGAACTCCAGAAAGCTTTGAGAGATATGAAAAACAGGAAAGCATGTGGTCCTGATGGGATAAATACAGAACTGCTTAAATATGGAGGTATATTGTTACAGTTCAGATTATTACACTTATATAATATACGCTGGCGAGATTGCAGAGTACCTGAAACATGGGGAGTATCAGAAGTAATTTCATTGTTTAAGAAAGGTGATCGTGGAAATTGTGAAAACTACAGAGGCATAAGTCTGCTAAATACTGTATATAAAATATACGCTAAAATAATTAACAATAGATTAAAAACTACAGTGAGTCTCAGTCAGATTGGTTCCGATTGTCGCGCGCCGTGTTTCTCTTGTGATGACTCAACACTACCCGCATCGCGGCCAGCTGTGTCCCCGCAGGTAAGTAAACAATTCTTGCATAGCCTGCAGTTGAGCATTGTTCTCGTGTTGTACAGACGTGAAAGTGTTATTCGGTAGTTGTCACAACAAAAGAAAACATTAGGATAGAGATAAACTCAATAATAACGGAAGAACAATTAATGCGTATTAATCGGAATTTCCTATCACGATGCCAAAAATGTGTGGATGTAGGAGGAGGACACTTCCAGCATCTCCTGTAATAAGGTAGGTGCCTATTTTCGTTATTTTCAAACTTATTTCATTTATTTTCATTGTCACGCACGGACAAGTCAGTCAACTGCCGGGGAGTTCCTTTGCCGCATACCGGGGATAGGAGCGTCATCTGGGGGGAACCCAACACGCGGCGCGGCGGAACCAATCTGACTGAGACAACTCACTGTATATCTGAAGTGCTGCTTAAAGTAGAGCAATCAGGTTTCAGAAAAGGACGCTCCTGTAGTGAAAATGTTTTTAGTGTTAAGAGAATTTTAGAGCCCCCCAAAATCCAACCTCAGTAGTCCTCGTCGCGGGGGGTGGGCAACGAGAAGTAGGGGATTGCCTGAGGAGGTGAGGTACGATGGGGACTTCGTGTGCCCCGAGCCGCCACGGTAGTCGTGAAGGCTTCTCAGGAACCCTGAAAATCGGCGAATGAGGCAATGGTCTGGTCCTCCAGGTTGGGGGTTGTGTGCTGGGCTGGAAACCCGCCACGTAAAAGCGTATTTCTCAGAAGTCTCACGAGATTAAGCTGGATGGATCATTTGGAAAACGACCTAGGCTACGTAAAAAGGATAAGCGATTAGGAAGGAAAGATACACTACGTATTGGTACTTGGAACGTCAGAGGAATACAAAACAAAGAACAGGAACTTATAGAGGAATTAAAACAAAGAAATATAAATGTAATGGTGACCACGGAAACTAAAAAGAAATTGAAAGGCACTAAAGAAATTGGAGACTATGTAATGATCTACTCAGGAGTAGAAGAAAAAGAAAGAGCAGCTAAAGGAGTAGCTGTATGGGTAGACCAAAGATGGAAAAAAAAGAATTGTAAGCTACGAATTCGAAAATGAGAGAATTATAGTAGTAAGATTTAAAATAGAAAGAGGAAACCTGGCAATAATAGGAACATATGCACCAGAAGAGGGAAAAAAGAAGAAACCCGTCTTTTTTATAATAGCCTGCAGAAATTCATAGATAAATATAATAAAACAGATAATATAATAATTGCAGGAGATTTAAATGCCAGAGTGGGAAATACACCTATCCCGAAAGTTTGTGGTATATATGGAGAAGAGACCTGCAATGAAAATGGTTCAATCCTGAGAAATTTTGCAACGTTTAATGGACTAAAGATCACAAATACTTTCTTTAAAAAGAAAGATATACACAAATATACCTGGGCAGCTAGGGGCACAAAGTCATTGATTGATTATATAATAGTTAATGATAAAACGGCAGAATTAGTCAAAGATACGAAAGTATGTAGAGGAGCTGAATTATATACAGATCACTTTTTAGTAGTATCTGAAATTTACCTCTTAGCAAGATGGGTAAACAAATCTAAAAAAAAAGACCCAGATAAATAGAGAAAAAAAGGAAGTATATAAAGTTGAATTGTTGCAGGATCAAGGTATAAGGGACCTCTTTCAATACTGAATGACACACTATTTAGCAGAGACTCAAGCAGAAGACGGGCTAGAGAAGGAATATGAAAATATTAAAGGCGTTATTGTAAAACTATGAGAGAAGTACTAGGCACCAAACGACAATTCAAAAGAAATAAACGTCTTAAACACTGGAACGAAGACCTACAACAAGTAATAAATGACAAAAAGCAAGCTTACTTAAGATACCTACAAATGCCCAATGATGAAAATAAAGATGACTATAAATCTAAAAGAAACATAGCGAAAAACAAAACAAGAGAAGCTAACTTAGATTCATGGAATAGGTTTCTAGCAACCTTAGAACATGATGTTTACAGAAGACAGACTATAGCATGGAAAGTAATGAGACACCTAAAAAAGGAAGAGCGAGATACACCCAGACTAATGAGCATATCTGATGCTGAATGGGAAAAACATTACACAGACTTACTATATAATGAAACAGTAGAACCATTTAGCGACGAAGGTATTGAAGAAAGGACAGTAGATTTAATTACATTAGACGAGGTGCATAATGAAATAAAAGGAATGAAAAACAGGAAAGCACCTGGAGTAGACAATATACCTGCAGAGGTGTTTAAATATGGAGGACTGATTCTAGAACTACGATTGCTACATCTGCGAAATATGTGCTGGAGACTAAAAAAGATCCCAGAAGAGTGGAAAATAGCTAAGGTAATTTCTATTTTTAAAAAGGGGCAGAGAAATCAATGTACAAACTATAGAGGAATAAGCTTGCTAAATGTAATGTATAAAATTTATGCACAGATAATAACCAGTAGAGTGAAAATATTGAGTGAGGTGCAGTTGGGTGAAGAGCAGAATGGATTCCGACCAGGACGATCATGTGTAGATAATGTATTCACCATAAAGCAAATAATAGAAAAAAGGAGAGAATACAACTTGGAAACCCATATGGCATTTATTGATTTCGAAAAAGCCTTCGATAGAGTAGATCGACAAATACTGTGGAAGATTTTGTACAACAGAGGATACCCATTACATTTGCAGAAAGTCATTCAGAGTTTGTACAGTAATACAAGAGTAGTAATTGAAAATGACGGGAGAATAACGAAGGCAATTATAACAAATCAAGGTTTAAAACAAGGATGCAGTCTATCCCCAGTGCTTTTTAATATTTATCTTGACAACATTCTTCAAGAATGGAAAACTTTAGTACATGGGGGGATTAAAATAGGACAAAATGAGATTTTAAATCATTTGGCATTTGCGGATGACGTAGTGCTGATGTTTGACAATGAGGATAGACTACAAATGGGCACACATCAACTCAACAATATTTGTAAAATGAATAATATGATCATCTCCAAAATTAAAACAAAGACAATGGCGTTCAAAGGTAAATTCCAGAAAAGAACAAAAATAGTCATAGACGGCATTCCAATTGAACAAACAAGGCACTTCCAATACCTAGGCTGTGATGTGACGTATGAAGAAGATCGAGATATAGATAAAAAGATACAAAAATTTCAAGCAATCTGCGGCACAATATATCGAACATGTAAAAATAAAACTAGAAAAGAGACAAAATTGAGATTCTATTCAGTCATGGCTCTACCAGTAATTCTCTACGGAAGCGAAGCATGGACTCTTAAAGCTAAAGAAAGAAAAAAAATCCAAGCAGCAGAAAGGGGATTTCTACGCGCAGTTAAGGGATGTTCAAGAGAGGAACATATTCGCAATGAAGAAATAAGAGAAGAGTTAGGAGTTACGCCTTTATGCCAACTAATACAAGACTACAGGCAAAAATGGATAGACCACCTCTTACGAATGACTGACAGAAGAATCCCTAAACAAGTTTTAAACTACAAGCCTAGAGGATATAGATCGGAAGGAAGGCCAAGAAAGAGATGGAGAGAGCAGATGTGAGACCGGAACGGGTATAGCCCAATCCATGCAGGAAGAAGAAGAAGAAGAGAATTTTAGAAAAAAGACGTGAAGTCAATTTAGAAATGCATATTACATTCATTGACTTCGAAAAGACCTTTGATTCTGTAGATAGGAACAAATTATGGGAAATAATGTACAGAAATAACTATCCTAAACATCTTGTTGAAACTATTAATAGTCTATACAAAAACACAAGAATAATAATAAACACAGGGACAATAAAATCAGAACCCATAACAATAAACCAGGGAGTAAGACAGGGTTGCAGCCTGTCACCTACACTGTTCTGTATTTATATTGATGATATAATGGACAAATGGAAGAATGAAGTAGCTCCAGGCATACCAATTACTAGAAATAAATATTTAAACACACTTTTATACGCAGATGATATAGTCGCCTAATAATACAGAACAGAGAAGAGAATCTGCAATGGTCAGTATATAAGTTGAGTCAAATTGGGAAAGAATATAATCTAAAAATAGCCTATCCATAAGGAAATCAAAAGTCATAGCCCATCGAGGAAAATATCCAGTACGTTCAAAGATAGTAATAGACAGTGGCGTAGCTTGACATTGGGTTCTGGGTAAACTGGATTTTAAAATATGAATTTATACCTGTTCAAATGATACACGAATTCCCAGTGTTTAAAATAATAAAATAATGTTAATATAATGCACATGGATTCGATTTGTACCTATATAAGTATATTATTATTACTAGTACTACTATTACTACTATTACTAGTTGGCTAGTAGTAGTATTAGTACCACAATCTTTATTAATTATTATCGAATTTTAGTGGATTTGGAATTTAAACAAAATTACGTTACATAGATTTTAAAAAATAAAGTATAAGATTCAATTTTAGAAAAACGCCTAAGTCAAGCTTAGAAGTTGGTTTTTACCCTTTAGTTCATACGATAGAGTCGAAAACGGTGTTATCCACACCTATTATATTAAAACGTGCTACATGGAAATAATCACAATTTTAAGATAAACTAACTCTGCACTCAGTCCAATGACTGAGGAATGTAATGTTTATGTTACCGTATCCTTCCCTTTATTCAATCTATTGTCTGGCTTCATACTCGAGCGCTCTTCAAGTCCGGCTTCATACTCAAGCGCTCTTCAAGAAAGCTGGTATCTGAAGAGACTACTTATGGCATAATTTCTTTCCTTCTTTCAATATTACTTAACTTTACATAATATTATCTCTACACAGTCAATTATTTAACAAGGTTATAAAGTCATGCGAGAGTTGTCAGGTATGGAATAAGCCGTGAAAAGATAGTAATTTCTATGCTTAACTTAGAGAAAGTTGTGCGAGTGTTCTAAGAGGTGAAATAAGTCACGACAAAATTGTAATTTCAGTGCTTAAGTTAGACAAAATTACGTGACTATTCTAATAGGTGAAATAAGTCGCGAGAAAATAGTTACCGGCACTTTGTTGCTTAAGATACAGATCGTTGTGTGAGTTTCCAAAGAGGAAGAATAAGACGAAAGAAAATGACAAATAAATTATTAGGGTAAAGTAAGTCGTGTAAGAGCTCCCTGAGATGGAATAAGACATGAGAAAATAGTAATCTTAATGCTTCTGTTAGAGAAAGTGTGTGAGTCTTTAAAGAGCTGGAATAAGACGAGAGAAAATAGAAAAAAAAAATAGGAAAGAGTAAGTCGTGTGAGAGCTCCCTGAGATGGAAGAAGACGCGAGAAAATAGTTATTTTAATTCTTATGGCACAAAACGTTCCGTGAGTTTTTCAAGAGGTAGAATAAGGCTAGAGAAAATAGCAACACTTTTATTACGGTAGGAAAAGTCGCGTGAGAATTCCCAGAGATGGAGTGAGAAAACTGTAATTTTAACGTTTAAGGTAGAGAACATTGTGTTGTGTTTTCTAAGAGCTAGAATCAGACGAGAGAAAATGGTAACAACTTTATTAAGGTAGAGAAAGTCGCGTGATTATTTCAAGATCGGCAGTACACATGCTGGGGGTTGTGAAATCCGTTTTCGTGAATTTAACATTCAAATTTGGCGGCGTGATGCAGGAGGTGACGTCACAGCCCAGTGCTGCGGAAGCAACTCTTCGCCGTTTTAGAAGAGACTAGCGTTCTCAAATATCTCTTAATTTTCTTTGGTGGTGACTTTATGCCGCTCTTGTAAAACAAATTGGCCTGTCTTTGCAACGAGTAAGTTAACGTTTAGTGGGAGAAGTCATATAACTCGCACTTGATGAAACTGGACTGGCTTGAAGCATCGCTAGTCTCAGCTCGCCCGTCTTTACTGCCGCATCATGAGATTTTGAGGCTGCCTAAGCACGCGGCACCACAAATTGACGCTTTATGCATTGTTATTGGGGAATGCAACGGCGAAAAATATTTTGATGACACGGCTAATGAGTTTATAATGATTAATAGCTTGGTTGTTGCTGCCTTCATTAATTTTTTTATGAATCCACTATTTCCTTATATTATTTAGGTAGACTCTATCTCAAAGTCTACCCTTACGCTACGCCACTGGTAATAGAAAGTAAAATTCTAGAACAGGTTTCTAATTTTGAATATCTGGGATGCAATGTAAGTTATGATAGAGATAGAGACATTGAAAATAAACTGAATAAATTCCAATTAGTATGTGGGACAATAAATAGAACTTTGCAAAATAAAACCCGAAAAGACACAAAGTTAAAATTTTATAAGATTATGGCTGTACCAGTATTAATGTTTGGAAGCGAATCCTGGATAGTACATGAAAGCGATAGAAGTAAGATTCAATCAGCGGAAATGAGATTTCTCCGTAGAGTGAAAGGTTGTAAAAGGATGGATAAGATCCGGAATGAGGATATAAGGGAAGAATTAAATATATACAGCATAAATGAGAAAATAGAAGAATATAAAGATAATTGGAGAGCCCACTTACGCCGTATGAATAACGGAAGAATCCCAGTCCTAGTAAATACATATAAACCTCAAGGAAGGAGAGATGTTGGACGTCCGAGGAAAAGATGGGCATAAAACTGTGAAGACGGAACAGGCATTAATGCCTAATCCCTGCAAGGATGATGATGATGATGATGATTTTTTCAGATATACTTCGTGGTTAGGAAGTAAATCGATTTTCCTTTTTCCTGAAAAATGTTTAGTTGTGCACTTAATTCGTTTTGAAATTATGCTTCTCAAATGAATTAGATTATTTGTGCAGCTCATGATAAAAGAGCTTGAGCCTAGAAATAATAATTCTAACATTTGGATTATCCATGTTTTTCGATTATTCTTGCAAGTCACAGTCCCAATTAGTATGGATGATTGGGAATTTGCTTTTATATAACATGCAATAAAATCAGATTTAGCCTCCTTGGAATAAAGCATATAGAAAATAACAGTAACAAGACAAGAAAAAACACAAAGTAATTGAAAGCACAGATAATAATTTCTTGTACTGAAGTTAATAGTGTAACACAATTTTCTTCAATTGAGAATCAATAAGCTTTTGGCTGAAATTGGTAGTGTGGATTATCAGAACACATTGCTGGTCACACTGCCTTCATCGTATGCCACATGGCTAAGTTATGAAGACCTTGACCTCCAGAAACCTCAACAACTGAAATAATATAAAATTTAACTACATCTGGCAGAGTTGCATTATTTTGATAACCATTAATCAGAAATGATTTTAACAAAAAAATATAAATGAGATATTTATACACAGAAACTTCTCTACAGTTCATAATTAACTAATTAATAATAAAATCAGGTAAACTGATGTAACAAAGTGTCAGAATGCTTTGTTTAATCAGTTAAAATTGCAATTATGATATGCAAAAAATAAGTTTTTTAAAATCGATTTCCGAGTTAAGCTCCAGATGGATTCATTAAGCAGGGCTTAAGGAAGAATAAAGGTATAGTCTTTTTTTTTTAAATCAGATTAAAATCATCCAGCATCAGCAGAACTATACAGATTTGTGATATTTTGACAATCGCACACTCACATAAAAATACCCCAAAAAAGAAAGAAGAAAAAAAAAACCATGTCAAATTGGCTGGCTAAGGGATTTGAACCAGAGACTTCCAGAATGTGAGTCTAAGATGTTACCATTTCAGCCACTTCAATCAGTTTAACGGTATAGTTTGATAAGCATATATGAAGGAATAGTGTTATTTGTCAAAGCTAAACGTATTGCAACTTCCACTGAACACTGTAAAACAATATGTTGTCATAAGAACTGATTTGCATTACCATAAAATAGACAATAAATTGGGCTTTACTCTGGTACCGATCAACCGATTTGGTCCATTATCAATAGGCTTCTTCCCATGGACGTTATAAATGGGTACACAAGTTTCATGAAAATCCAATAAAGCGTATTTGAGTTACCATGCATACAGGCACATGGACAGACATTTTCCCGCCCCCCACACAATCTTATAAAGTACTATTCTGGCACTTAATAACTTGTTAACATTATTAATGAATTTCATCTTCAGACAGGGTTAATATAGTTTTAAAATAGAGAGATTGTCCACCTTAGAACCCTTGTCGTTGCACTTATCTGGGGTCTTCTATAAAATATAAAATAACATAGAAGGCACAAGCACACGTTAAAAACACTGTTGTCATATTATTAAAACTTCTTCTTGGTCCCAGATGCGTCTATTACTTGAAAATGCATTTCGATGCAAGTTTCATCATCTTCAGTTCAGATTTGGAGACACAATAGTCACAATGTCTGATGATGTAACGTGTGCTTGTGCCTTCTATGTTATTTTATATTTTTAAAAGGCCCCAGATAAGTGCAACGACAAGGGTTCTAAGGTGGACAATCTCTCTATTTTAAAACTTGTTAACATGTTATACAATTATCTAAATCTGAATTTGATTCCATTTACCTGAGATGAAGTAACGAGAATCGGCCGTAATGTCAAAATAAATTCGTTGATTAGTAGTAACTTCCCTTTGAATCGTAAACAAGATATTTCCTGGGTTTCTGAGATCCCAGCAAATTATCTCTGGGTCTTTTCGTCCTCCACTAAACAATTTAGTGCCATCAGGAGAGAACTGCAAATGTGTTACTCCACCACTTTGCCCATGAAGCAGACACAATAGTGTTCCTTCAGGTTCTACATACACACCTGTTCAAACATAAAATCAATACACATAGATTTCCTATTAATAAAATTATTCAAATACTATGCTTCAGACAATAGCAACCTATGAGTGAAGCATTAATCTCTGTTTTGGTTTTCAAACCAGGATCAACTTTTAGTTTTAACAGCTTCTTTTCCACCTCCTTTCTCATGGATCTTACAAACCATTGTTTGTAGGTGAACATCAGAGCACAGACAAGAAGAAGACAATGTTATGGTAGAACTCAGAGAAGTGGTAAGTAAATTCCAAACTGACATTTGCCTTTACAAATGGAAAAACTTCAAACGAAGCTGCTCACATTGATTTTATGTGGAATCTGAACCTGCAATTTCTATAATGCAAGTCATGTAGGCCTAGTCATCATTCAACAGTTGTTGCGTGCGATTGTGTGGTGTAAGAGAATTTTGTGCTTATTAAGTGTGTCAACAACCACTAATACGAGAGCAAAAGGCAGCTGAATCAACAACAATCAGGGAAACTGAAATAACAAAGATGGGAATCTATTTGGTGGTGTTTAGGATTATTGAGAGATTCAACACAAGGAAGAATTGGGCAAGAACAGAAAAAGAAGAAATTATTAACAGAATCATAAACTTATGGTGTTTGGGAATGATAATCAAGGTGCTCTTAGTGAGCGGAGGAGTGGAACTGAATCCAGGACCTGATTCAGTTATCTTGGCTAAAATTACTTTAGTGATACATCAAGAAATGCAAGATAATTTAAAAGAATTTTGGGAAGTGATAATGGAAGTGTGTAGAAGCAATGAAGAAAACCAGAAACTGATAGCTGTGGGTGAGTCGGTAGCACGCCTGCCTTCCACTCCGGCGGCCCGGGTTCGATTCCCGGCCGGGTCGGGGATTTTTCAGTGGTGAAAGATCCCCTCCCCGGGTTCAGGACTGGGTAGTTAAGTCTTAGGTTAAGATAATGCACATTGTGCGCGATTCCTTAATTATATTATAAAAGAACTGAAATAAGAAAATAAAGCAATTAAGTTAAAACTAGAAATCTTGATATTTAACGACAGGAAGAAGAATATAGTAATTTTTGGTTTGAAGGAGGATACGTTCAAAAGGAAATCTGAGATATGGGGAAGAGTGAGAAAAGTTGAAAGAAGCTTTCAACTTGACCTTAATGAGGACTATATTGAAGACATCCACAGGATTGGAAGAGATAGGAACCAGGTGGTACTTGTGAAATTCTCCAGCCTGATAATGAAAGTACTAATGAGTAGATTAAGGGCTTTGAAGGGCACAGGTATAAGAATTGATAATGATTATGATTATGAAACACAGCAAAGAAGAAAATGGTTACTTCCATAACTAAAAGAAGCGAGAAAGAATGGACAATTTGCCATCCTAGTGAAAGACAAATTAAAAATACAAGGCAAAGTGTACGATTTGGATTATTGTGTGAACAAATTCAATTTTTCTAACAGGAATAGAGACAGGCTGTGAGGGAAGAAAAAAGTAGATAGAATTTTTCAAGACAAAACAAGGAAGAAGGGCCAAACACCTAAAACTCTACATGTGGAAAATGGGAATGTGTGGTGCATGAGTAAATTTATTGTTGCAAATAACAGCAAGTCAAATATCAGGACAGACAGCAGGACAGACAGCATAGGTGAACGGTTGGGATGTGTGATGCAAGTTACAGAGCCATGGACACTAACTAGAAATTCTGGAACAGCAAAATCAGAACCTGATGATTTTAACTTCAACAGCTGGAAGCACAGTGGAAATTTGCGATGAAAGGAGAAATGAAACAGGCACTGGCAATTATAACTTACATAGCTTGGTCATCTCAAATGAGGGTCCCAAGTCAGCAAAAAAACCATATGTCTTGGGTTTAATACAGGAAAATGTAATAAATATGTAAATTTATAAATATTGAGAGAATTTTAAATAAAATTAGCAAAGGAGATTTCAAAGCATAATTATTAACCAACTGTCAAATCTCTGGACAAGACAAGACATGATTGGAATAAATCAAGAACTAAATATATCAGGTTATGAATGTATAAATATATTGGGCAGAAACCCAGCTGGGATTATGTTTTTAATTAAGAAATATCAGATGGTCAGAATTAAATTAATAGAATCAGAAATTGATGAGGTAATCTGGGTGGGACTAATGGCTAAAAATAAAAAATAAAAAATAATTATTGGATGTCACTACATCCATTCTAGAAATTCAAAATTTAGAATCAGCATTTCTTTAAAGCAATACAAATGAAATCGAGAATTTGATACAAAGTTATGAAATAGAACAGTTTTTAATTATGGGTAATTTTAATTGTCACGTTGGCAAGAGAAATATTGAGAGATATTTTTCAGAGCGAATGGGTGGAAAGACACAGTAAAGATGGAACAGTAAATAGAGATGTATTAAACTAATAAACATGTGAGAAGAATTAAACTTTGAGATTCTAAATGGGAGATACGGCTCTGATGTTCAGGGCAAGTTTACTTTTGTAAATAATAATGCTCCAGGTGTGATAGATTATATGCTAATATCTTTCAATTTAACGAGTGATATAATAGATTTTAAAATTGAAGATTGTCTTTAAGTAATAATTTATTGTTGAAAATAATGCTAATAGAGATAAATGATTTAGTACAAGGGAATTTGTGCAGTACAATAAAAATAATAAAAGAAGACAAAAAATGGTATGGAAAATAGAGAAAAGAAATAATTTTGTTAAGTTGCTAAAAATGATAACATCAATGAATGAATTACCATATTTGCCGGCGTATAAGACACACCGGCCTATAAGACGCACCCCCTTTTTTATACACATTTTTTGAAGGATAAAACTTTATTACTGATCATTACAATGAATTTACAAATTTTAAATATAACATAATACTGAACTCTACGTAACTGTAATATTCCCACACTTCGCAAGGAAACAAGAAAAAAATCGCATACCTGTATCAGGGTGTGAAAAGCATTAAGTGTTGGAACTTCAGTAAGAACGTGTAGTTCAGACGAAGTAGTTCCAAATTCCCACACCAGGTGTCATAGCGATCGTCACCACTTTAAGAAACTTGAAACCGTTTCATATTTCACTTTAGTTTTGGTATTTACATACCTGTGACTTCTTGATGTTTTCTTGTGGGTGCTGCTCCAGGCTTCTCATGTCGGTAGTTGCACAGACTCGGGAATCAGAGGGATGAACTGTTCTAATATGATTAATGACTTTCACTGATCAGAGGTAATGGAGTTTTATTTTTAAGAGAGAATAATTTTGACTTGTTACACACGCTATTATAAAAGACAAATATAAATCTATGATCTATTTTCACCATTGTGTTAATTTCTGAATAATGTAAGATCTACACATCGAGCACTGAGCACCAACTTCTGACCATATCGAGTGCTGTATCACTACTCTCTACAAAAATCAAATTTAAGATAAATCCTGAAAAGTACATAAGCCTCCTCCCCACGGCACAATATCCAATAGGAATAATATTCTATTATATCTGGATTCTGATTGGTTGCTTTAATTATTCTGCAATCTTATGCTTAAGGAATACTCCATTAAAAGGTTTCTATTTTATGGTATAGTACTTGGCAATTAATATGATCTGTATATATTATTCTTTAATCTAGAGTAGCTATGATTTCAAAGATTGTATTCATATAGTTTATTTCTCTCAATCCGATGGGCTAGCCTTTTAAGTGGTGAACTTTCACAGCTTCCTTAAGTGGTTCCACTTGAGAGTTAATGTACATACACCATGACTCTTTTACTCCTCAGTTGGATACGAAACAAAATATAGTTAATTTTAACACGTCTACTTACTTAATCTAATTACTTATTATAATCTGTGATTTCCTAAAGTCCACTGCTAATAACTCTCTCATATGCCAAACTTCCATATTGAAATTTCTTGAATGAATTTAAGACAATTTCACACATGTAAGTTTATGTCCTCAATGTAAGCTTAGTGCTCAAGTCTACTCATTTTGTTTTGAGAATTTCTAATGTTATAGTACATTCCTTCTAAAGAACATTTTTTTATCTGAAAATTATTTTCTCTACAAGCAGTTATCATAATGTTACCCATACTTCCATCCACTCATTATTTCATGCAAACATACATATCCTATCAACATTTAAAGTACCAAATTGTCTTTATCTTTATCTTTCTTGTCCTGAGTTCATCTCTCACTGTCATTCATTTATTTTTACACATTTTATTAGTATTTTTTTTTTCACTTCAGTCTACACCACAGTGCTTATCGATTTCATTGCATTATGCTATTCACATGCAATCATCTTTTCATCCCATACTCATTCTTTACAATTTTCTTACAGAGTTTTATATTTACCTTTCCAATTATCTCACCTAGTGTTCATCTCAGCATATCAGTAATACATTTTTATTGTACCTTTACAAAATTTTACTGGTATCATTACTGTTTGAATCCCTTCACGGTTAATTATGTATCCCACGAACTTTACCTCGGGTTTTAACAGTGAAATTTTATATGAGTTCACTTTCATGCCGCATTCCTTAAATTTATTTATCACTCTGTCAAGCTGTTTAAGGTGTTCATCAAATGTTTTTGTTTGTAAAAGAAGTTCATCAACGTAGGCCTATGCTGTTACACAATCGTTCGTACTGTTAGGAAACATTATATGTAACGCTCGGAGAAGCGCGCTATTCGACGTCTTTATACCAAATTGGGTTCTTCGGAATTGGTACGTAACTCCATTGAAATTGAAACCTGTGTACATTCTATCCTCTTCTCTTAGGCCTATTTGCCAAAAAACTGGACGTTAAATCAATCCCAGTGAAGTACTCAGCCTCACCCATCTTCGCTAATAACTGGTTTATTGGTTGTGTTCTAAAATTATCAGGAGCCATATATTTATTTGGGAACCTAGCATCGAGGGCCATTCTCAATTTATTAGGCTTCTGAACCACCCAACAAACAGGATTTATGAATTTTGAATTTGACACTTCTATTATGTCATCTTCTATCATTTGTTTAATTGTTTGTTCTGCAAGATCACGTATGGCTAATGGTAAAATTCTCGATTTATATTTAAATTCCGGCATAGGCTGCATGTCAAATGAGTGCTGGTACACTTTACAAAGCCCTGGCCTTCGAGAAAATGATTCCTTGTTCCTCATTAATACTGCTAATAATTCTGCTTTTTGGTCATGGCTTATGGCTTCGATTTCTTGAACTTTCTTTCGTAAAATTTCGATAATTTCCTGAGCTTCTAAGTTTCTATTCTCATTACTTCCTTCATCGAATTCATAGTAGCCGATTCCATTCGGATTCTCCCTTAATGACATATTATTATTATCTGGGTATTCATTATTTTCCCCATATAAATTATATTTCTCCTCCACTATATTCTCCTCTTCCACTACGCTCCATGAATCATTGGGCAAATTACTGTTGTCCTCAATGTTCAAATAATTCGGGTCATCCCCCCGTAAAATATGTGCCTCGTTTAGGTCACTTAATGTTATTTCTTCCACTACAAAGTCTTCCTCTAAGATACTTCTCTCAATATCACTGAGTTTGTAATTTTTATTAAGGGTCTTTTCTTTATGGAATGGTATATGAATTACACCATTATTATTATTAGACAATTCTAATTTATTATCCATAAAATTAATTTTCGAACCATGTTCGTATAGAAAGTTACATCCAAGAATCACGTCATGAGCAAGCCCATTCACCGATAGCATAAATAACTCACATTTATAATTATCGATTTCAGCATTAACCATACACTGATATCCAATTCTGAATTGTTTTGAGGTTACAGCTGTCTTGCAAAATAAACCTGTTGTGTTTAGTATTTGAATATTAATTTTGTTCTTTATCATTTTATCTAAGAATTTTTGAGAACACACTGAGTGCGTGCACCCAGAATCCACAATGGCACAAACATTAATCTTTTCTCCTATTCTCACAGTTATAACGGGTGTTTTTATATCATTCTGATTTTCATTTTCAATGGGTTTTTGAACATTAATGGATTGTATGCTATTTTCATTATTACGCTGTCCTACATTCTCCGGCAAACTATCCTTCAGTACATTGTTGTATAAGACATGTAACAGCAAACGGATTCTCTTTACTGTTATGAATTAGTTTAAATCTTGTTCCTGTCGCGAGGCTTCACAAGCATAATTTCTGTTATGAAATTCCCTCGCTTCGGGGTTCAAATCCTGGTGGTCCTGGTTCTCAGAATTTGTCTCTATAGGATCATCCCTCCTGTTTTGATCATTCACCCTTCTACTAGAATTCCTACTGAACTGGTCCAGTGTATTACGCCTGCGGTTACTTTGATCATCTCTCTGTATTGTTAATGAATTCACTTGCGTATTTCTGTTACTTTGATTCTTTTAATTTCTCTACTAAGGTTTTCTATTTGATTACAAGTTTCCTCCCTGCTCTTATTTATTTCACTTTTTGTTTCTTCCCTACTTTTACTGATTTCATTTAGCAAAGTGGCTAACATCATATCAATCTGATTAGACTGTTTACTATGAACTACTTGTGTAGGTTCCATGACTGTATTTGACTCCTCACTTACATGCACTTTTACAGTGGGATTATTTTCCTCACTTCTATCCTCAATAGTAGTACTTTCCATTATGCTATCCTCATTACAATTATTCTCTGGTTCATTTATATTACTCTCCCTATCATTAAGAATTTCTATGGGTTGTGAAAAGAATTGTTGTGCATGTTCTTCACTATCCATTGTGGTAACCTTTTTCCCACTTCTTAAAAACATATGTTAACGTGTCAATAATTTAGTTTTATTATTTATATTACTATTTGGGCACTTTTAATTTTATAGTTATTCTATTATTGATTTTCTTTGATATTAACGAGTTTTAATTTTAACCTAATGTTCATAAATTAATGTCCTTTTAATTAATTCTTAATCACACTTGACTTAGCTTGTACTGGAGTGATCCAACGATGTCTTGACTGTCCAACGTTGTTTCCCTCGATGGCAAGATGATCACGGCGATGTCCAGTTCCATCAGTGGTTTCCCGTTGCCTTCATTGGTTCCATCCATCCCAGCTTTCCTCTGCGTTGTTCCATATCGTCTCTCGTGCCAGTCCTCAATCCCGTTAGTCGTCTCTGCCAGTCCTCAAAGTCTGTGATTCGTAGTCCATGTGGGTATAAATTCATCAATGTCTCCCTTCAATTTCAAATATTCAGAGATTTTCTCGAGCCACCACTTGGGACGCCAAATATGAAACCGTTTCATATTTCACTTTAGTTTTGGTATTTACATACCTGTGACTTCTTGATGTTTTCTTGTGGGTGCTGCTCCAGGCTTCTCATGTCGGTAGTTGCACAGACTCGGGAATCAGAGGGATGAACTGTTCTAATATGATTAATGACTTTCACTGATCAGAGGTAATGGAGTTTTATTTTTAAGAGAGAATAATTTTGACTTGTTACACACGCTATTATAAAAGACAAATATAAATCTATGATCTATTTTCACCATTGTGTTAATTTCTGAATAATGTAAGATCTACACATCGAGCACTGAGCACCAACTTCTGACCATATCGAGTGCTGTATCACTACTCTCTACAAAAATCAAATTTAAGATAAATCCTGAAAAGTACATAAGCCTCCTCCCCACGGCACAATATCCAATAGGAATAATATTCTATTATATCTGGATTCTGATTGGTTGCTTTAATTATTCTGCAATCTTATGCTTAAGGAATACTCCATTAAAAGGTTTCTATTTTATGGTATAGTACTTGGCAATTAATATGATCTGTATATATTATTCTTTAATCTAGAGTAGCTATGATTTCAAAGATTGTATTCATATAGTTTATTTCTCTCAATCCGATGGGCTAGCCTTTTAAGTGGTGAACTTTCACAGCTTCCTTAAGTGGTTCCACTTGAGAGTTAATGTACATACACCATGACTCTTTTACTCCTCAGTTGGATACGAAACAAAATATAGTTAATTTTAACACGTCTACTTACTTAATCTAATTACTTATTATAATCTGTGATTTCCTAAAGTCCACTGCTAATAACTCTCTCAAACTCACGAGCATAGAGAGCTGTGTATTGTGAAGTTATCATGCCTAGTTGTTTAGTGTATCTGACAATTGTGTTGAATGTAATAATGGAATTTCCTTATAAACGTAAATTACAGCTGCACTTCAAAATAGACTAAATTAAATATATTTGTTAATTTTGAAATCTTACAAGAAAATTTTGACAGTTTCCTTGAGGATTTTGCGGTCGCTCTACATCTCTTCTCTATTCAAATCTCTTTTGCACGGAAAATGAAGCGACATTTTATATAATGAAATACTAGTTGAGGCAGTAATGATCCCATGAAAATCATAAGCTAGAAAAACTGACAGTTCACACATAGTCTGAAAATATATCGCCCCAAACTGCATCTTCTTTAATCAGTTTTCCTTCAATGATATTGTCTACTTTTTTAGCGATGTCTTAAAATTACACAGAAGGATATTTGAGGAATTAACACCTGTCTCCAAAGTCCGATGTGTTACAGAGAGTTTGACTATCTATAAAATCGTGGGTAGGTCCATGTTCTCATGATGCTAAACATTCCTTGTAACTAATGTATCTTTCTCCTCCCGTACGAAGCAAGTAGCCACAAAGGTAATAACCTAATAAATAATATTATTACCTGACATTGTTGAGTAATTATCTTTAAGTAACATATCTAAAGGGAATAGGTTCGGTTAAGTAACCATTATAGAAATTTTCTCTCTTATTTGTCTCTGTAAATTTTCCTTTACCTGCCTCTATTTCACTACTTCTTTTCTTGCCATTGATCGCATTTATTGAGTGTAGGAAGTCTGCTTACTATCAAATGCATCTCCACAGTTTGCTTTAGAAGAGTGGATTTATTTTACAGGTACATATATACACTAAAGCAAATGTAAATTTTAAAAGTCTATTAAGGTTGGATGATATTTAAGACCAAAATTCCTTTCAGCCGTATCTTGGCTTAATTTGGTTGTTAAAACATACTTGTAGCCTGATGCCCAAAGATATTCAGCCAAATGAAGGTCGATATGATTTTTATATAAAAATGGGACAATTTTTAAAATACTGAAAAAGAAAACTGGAACAATTCAAGGGAACAAAAATTTTGACTACAAAATTTAGTGAAAAAAAATAAATTATTTTGTCTCGTGCATACAAATGATCTCAAATGGCTTAATTTTTTTCTGTAGACTGCTATAGATAGTAATTTATACCACAGAAGTATATGCCTCGTTGCCACTTAGGCCTATTTTTTTAATGATATTTTATTATAAAAGTCAGCACAAGATACACCATTGAAGTCCGTTTTCACTATCAGCAAGGACTTCACTGTTGCAATTTTCATTTTGTTTTTTCTTATCTGACCACAACGGATTTACTAGAGAGAAAACATGTTCCACAGCAGCATATGACCCAGGAACTGAAGACAAATCTCTACCAAACAAATAATATTTTTATGTTAATGTTTCTACCAATGAAATAGGCAAACGTTTTACAGAATTTTTCAAAAATAGTTACATAGTTTCTTGCAACACTGTCTACAGTTTTGCTTCTTTAAGTATTATTATTAGTTCTGTACCATAAAAGCTTGTTTCGTCTTCATCAGCAGAAAAATTTGATAGCCTACAAGACCACAACAATCCTAAATATTCTTCCATTTAACCTGCTACTTTAAAAAAATCACCTAATCATATACTATAAAGGGTGTGAGAAATGAAATACCGGTACACCATTAATATACTCAATGCAAATTAAGAACAAAGATATGTAGCATAAAATGCAGTGGCCAAGTGGACTCACAAAAAATTGGAAAGTTTGAGCTTCCCCATGAAACTTTCGAGACAGCTGGACATTTTGCCAAAAAATGGGACTCTCCCAGGAAGAATGGGCCGAATGGACACCCTAATGTATTGTCTCATCACATTTAATGTCGCAAAATATGTAGCTAAAACTGATTAGTCTAATACCTATGCATACAGCAAGTGACAGCTTGACCAGTGATATCGGAGCTAACGCCATCATGCGGCGGGAACGGTGAACTACTTAAGTTCCACCACTTAATGCTTTACACGGCCTGCCTGTATGTACCCGAATACTACCTGCACCCAAATTTTTTCGAAAGGAAATTTTGAAAAATCTATAGGCCCAATTATAACATTATTTTGCCAGTTTTATTCTTAATTAAACAGTTATAATTAACATTACATATCAACATTACATTACATATCATAAAATCATATGGTAGGCTAAAATAACGTGCAAGGTAACAGCCAGCTGAAATCTCACCATCTTAGATGCACAGCATAAGATTTTCAACAACAACAACACACTCAATTCAGCTGTTCACCGGGAATCCACACGCAATAAAGCGTGTCTGACCCAAGGTCAAAGTCGCATGGAAATTCACTGAACTTTCTCCGAATTAGTAGTTCTGCTTATACTGCACTGTTTGCTTGGTGTCTGTACGCATAAAGCTTTGTTTCAGACTTTCGGACTATGTGAATAAGAAAGCATCTTCTTTGTCTCATTTTCCTTTCATTCCAGCTTTTCTACTGTTACACTATACTGTGGGGCTACTACAAAGCCGTGTTATATTGAGCCGATATGGAATAAAATCTCAAAATTCAGATGAGAGGAGTCCAGTATTCAAATAAGTTAATACCCGCACCCCAGTTTTTCGTCCGCGATTAAAAAAAAAAAAAAAAAAATATGCGGGTAGTATTTGAGTATATACGGGGTAACTCGAAATAGAGGAAATTTCCAGAAATGAATGTAATAAAAAACTGAGTATCGACGTATAAGACGCACCCTGTTTTTCAGACCTATTTTCAAAGGAAAAAAGTGTGTCTTATACGCCGGCAAATACGGTAGGTTTGGAATAAATGAAACAATAGAGGAACATTTCAAGAAAGTTATTTATTTAGTGTATAATTGTATGGTAAAAGCATACAGCAGGGATATGAAAAGAATGGTAGCTTACCCTACTAGAACTAAAATTATAATTGGTTTAACATAAATGACTTGGAAAAGAAAGCATATTAAAAGTGGAAAAAGACTAATAACAATGGAAAATAAAGGACACCACAGAACTCTCCACTAATGATCATTTGGTCTCATTTGATGTGGTGGCATTATTTCCAAGCATCGAAAAAGGAAAACTGATTGTGTATCTTAGTAAATGGCTAAAATCTACTGAACTAAATGATGAAATTATAAAGGAATACACAGAACTGACATATCTGTGCATAGATCAAACATATTTCTAATTCAATAGCAAATTCTTCCAATAGCAATCAGGCCTAGCCATGGGAAACCCATTATCTCCATTTTTAGCTGAGTTATATCATAGACTACTGGATGTTTAAAGGCCATGACAAAAGTACTAAATGCTTGCACAAAGAGAGGGCCTGCTGTGTTGCTGAAACTTGCCACTAGGATCGTGCTCTTGTTCTGTTCATTCATATGCTCTGTTAGGAAGCACATGGCAAAGCAGTCCATTCGCGCCTTTTTGAGTGATGTGCTTATAATAATTATATGTATTTAGAAAAGTTGCAATGTACATTTTCACGTTTTTACCTAATTATGAAAAGCCTGAGGCTTTGGGTAAGTTAATGAAACTTTAACATAAAAATAAAATAAAATTGCTTCCAGTGGATATTTATTTGTCTTTACAACAAAACACACAACGTTTTGGTCATAACCATAAGACCTTCATCAGGTGACTGTTTATTAAAAGACAAGAGAAGAGAAGAGATTCTCAATTGTCTGTGCCAAAACAACCACTTCCGTTATGAGTGGAATCCGCACAATTAGAATGAAACAAGAAATTGGTATTTCGGAAATGCTTATCAATCCAATCGACAGGTATCTCATACGGGGACTCTTCTATAACATCCATAGGTGGAAGAGGAATGCGTATAACATGTCTATCCTTTTTTGTTCTCTTAATGACACCCAACCACTCATCACCCAAGTCACCGTCAAATCTGTTCAAAACGGAATCTTGATTGCATCCGATATTCCAAGCTTCGCACACTTTTCTCCTAATGACATCGTCCTCAACCTTTAAAATCTTCAAAGCACCCATATGATGATTATTCTCGATCAAGTGTTGGCTAAGACCAGTAGAAGTTTTTCTACACCTAATGTCTCTCTCGTGCTCACGTAGTCTGATTCTAAAAGATCTACCCGTTTCGCCAATGTAAAATTTATCACAATCCAAACATGAGATTGAATATACTCCTGGATATTCTAATCGGTCCTTATTTCTGCCGAACCTTTTATATTCAGAAAGAGACTAAACAACGAACTAAAAAGGGAAACCATGAAGGCGAAGGAAGAATGGTGGAAGCAAAGATGTGAAGAAATAGAGGACTTAGAGAAAAAAGGAAGATATGATCTCATGTACCACGAAGTTAAGTGTTTGGATTATGGAAAGAATACAAGAAAAGAAATATGGCTGATTGAGAATGAAAATAAAGAAGAAATAACAGACAAACAGGGAATATTGAACACATGGCAAAATTATGTAGAAGAATTATACGAGACAAGGAATCGCCCAGCTATCTTGGATGTGGAAAAAGAAACAGATGTATCTGAAGATGAAAAAGGATTTACCATTTTGATAGAAGAAGTTGAGCTAGCAATTAAAGAAATGAAAATTGGAAAAGCAGCAGGAATAGATGGAATCCCCATTGAGATGGTTAAATGCTTAGGTGAAGGGAAGAAAAAAATTCATTCCTTGTGCAACAAGATATATGAAGAAGGTGAATGGCCTGAAGAATTTACAGAGACGGTGCTAATACCAATACCGAAGAAAAATAATGCGAAGAAATGCAAGGAGTACAGGACTATCAGCCTGATACCTCATTCCGCTAAGATTCTCCTGAGAATATTGAACCGACGTTTACGTTCTAAGATGGAAGGTGAATTGGAGGAAGAACAGTTTGGCTTCAGGAAGGGAAAAGGTACGAGAGATGCGATTGGATTGATACGAATAATCGGAGAAAGATATATAGGAAGAGGTAAAGAAGTGTATGTAGCATTTGTTGATCTGGAAAAGGCCTTTGACAGAGTAGATTGGATTAAACTTATAGAGATCCTGAAGAAAATTGGTGTGGACTGGAAGGAGAGGAGACTTTTATGCAATCTATATATGAAACAGCAAATGAAAGTAAGGATAGGAGAAGAAATGACAGAGGGCAGAGTAATGGGAAGAGGGGTAAGGCAAGGATGCCCTTTATCGCCTACTCTCTTCAACATATACTTGGAAGATTTAATAAAGAACTGCTTCCTGAACAAGGGAGGAGCAAACATAGGAGGAAGAAGAATAAAGTGCATAAGATTTGCCGATGATATGGCTTTGCTATCAGAGGATGAAACAACACTGAAAAACATGCTGATGGAGCTAAATGGCAGATGTGAGGACTATGGAATGAAGATAAATATAAATAAGACGAAGACCATGGTTATCGGAAGAGAACCTAAGAGGATAGACACGCGAATCAAAAATGAAGCAGTGAAACAAGTGGATAGTTTTAAATATCTGGGTTGTACTATAAATAGCAACATGAACTGCTGTCAGGAAGTAAAACAGAGGATAGCCATGGCAAAAGAGGCCTTTAATAGAAAAAGAAGAATTTTTTGTGGGCCCATGGCAAAAGATCTTAGGAAGAGGCTAGTAAAGTGCTTTGTGTGGAGTGTAGCACTGTATGGAGCAGAGACTTGGACGCTACGGAAGAGTGAAGAAAAACGACTGGAATCATTTGAGATGTGGATTTGGAGAAGGATGGAGCGTATACAATGGGCAGACAAAATTAAAAACAAAGACGTGCTAGAAAGAGTGGGAGAAAGAAGAACATTGTTGGAGCTCCTAAAGAAGAGGAAAAGAAATTGGCTGGGACATTGGCTAAGAAGAAATTGTCTGCTGAAGGATGCTTTAGAAGGAATAAATGGAAAGAAGGTTCGAGGCAGAAGAAGATATCAGATGATAGATAACATTAAAATAAATGGATTGTATGCCGATACAAAAAGGAAGGCTGAGAGCAGGAAAGAGTGGAGAATGCTTAGTTTGCAGTGAAAGACCTGCCCTTGGGCAGAACACTATGAATGAATGAATGAATGCTCTCAATAATTCTATTGGTTTTGTAAGCAGGAACCAACTCAAACTTTCGAAAAACCCTCTCATAACGCTCGCTCATGACCGGGTGGTAGGCCATACCCACATACTTAGTATTGGGATCCTTAATCACATCATCCCTATCCCTGATATGTCATTCAGCCTCCTTCCATATTACATCCATTCTTCTTTCATCATAACCATTGATCCTAGCTAATCGAAAAATCTCCCTTTTTTCAAAATTTAAATCATCGCAGTTGTTACACAACTGTCATTAGGAGAAAAGTGTGCGAAGCTTGGAATATCGGATGCAATCAAGATTCCGTTTTGAACAGATTTGACGGTGACTTGGGTGATGAGTGATTGGGTGTCATTAAGAGAACAAAAAAGGATAGACATGTTATACGCATTCCTCTTCCAACTATGGATGTTATAGAAGAGTCCCCGTATGAGATACCTGTCGATTGGATTGATAAGCATTTCCAAAATACCAATTTCTTGTTTCATTCTAATTGTGCGGATTCCACTCATAATGGAAGTGGTTGTTTTGGCACAGACAATTGAGAATCTCTTCTCTTCTCTTGTCTTTTAATAAACAGTCACCTGATGAAGGTCTTATGGTTATGACCAAAACGTTGTGTGTTTTGTTGTAAAGACAAATAAATATCCACTGGAAGCAATTTTATTTTATTCTTATGTTAATATATTAATCGGTGGAAATCAGGACCATTATGGCAGAATTAATAAAACTTTGTTTGCTTCTGAAATTTCGAATTGTTTACGTAATAAATTATATGTTCAACACTTCTGCTAGAAAAAAAGTGTGCGTGGAACGCCACGCGACAGAAGCGAAACTTGTTTTTATTTTTTTATTTTTTCAATTTTGGATTGTTGGAATTTTGAATATCGGGTTTTTGGACTTATTTAATTTTTATTCTTTTAATTTTTTGGAATTTTATGTTTTTAAAATTTGAATCTTTGAATTATTTACCTTTTGAATTTTGAATTTTGGATTTTAATTTTTTTAATTTGAGATTTTCAATTTTTTAATTTTGGATTTATCAATTTTTTAAATTTTGGATTTTCGACCTTTTAATTTTGGATTTTTGAATCTTTAAATTTTGTTTTTTTGGATTTACTTGATTTTTAAATTTTGGATTTTCAGATTTCTTTAATTTGGATCTTTGAATTTTTTAATTTCGAAATTTTGGATTTTGTTTTTTTAAATTTTGGTTTATTAGATGTTTAAATTTAAGATTGTTTAATTTTGAACATTTTAAATTTTGGATCTATGAAATTTTTATTTTTTGGACTTTTAATTTTCGATTTTTTAATTTTGGATTTTTAAATTATTTAAATTTGGTTATTTAATTTCTAAATTTTGGATTTTTAAATTTAATTTGGATTTTCATTTTTAAAATTTTGGATTTTTAGATTTCCTTAAATTCGGATCTTTGAATTTTTAATTTGGAAATTTTGGATTTTTTAAATTTTGGATCTTTGAATTTTTTAATTTTTTGGATTTTTAAATTTTGGATTTTGGATTTTCTCAATTTGGGATTTATAGATTTTTTAAATTTTCGACGTTTTAATTTTGGTTTTTTAGATTTTAAATTTTTAAATTTTGGATTTTTAATTTTTTTATTTTTAATTTTTTTAAATATTTGGATCTTTAAAATGTTTATTTTTTGGATTTTTAATTTTGGATTTTGGATTTTTAGATTTGTTAAATATTGGATTTTTATTTTTTTTATTCCTTAAATTTTGGATTTTTTATGTTGGTGAAGGGCTACCACGCCACTAGCTCGAAGCAGTAATAGCACCCCACTCAACACGTGATACCTTTCCCCCGCACACGGCCGTAATTTTTTTTAATCTTTGAATTTTTGGATTCTTTAATTTTGGATATTTTAATTTTGGATTTTTAGATTTTTTCACTTTGGATTTTTTAAATTTTTGATTAACCTAATCACTGTTTTCTGTGCAGTCCGTTCCGTCACAGAGAATAAAAATGGCATAATATAGTGTTGTGTTAATTTACTGTACTGCAGTGGCGTAGCTTGACATTGGGTTCTGGGTAAACTGGATTTTAAAATATGAATTTATACCTGTTCAAATGATACACGAATTCCCAGTGTTTAAAATAATAAAATAATGTTAATATAATGCACATTGATTCGATTTCGTATATACCTATATAAGTATATTATTATTACTAGTACTACTATTATTACTATTACTAGTTGCTAGTAGTAGTATTAGTATTAGTACCACAATCTTTATTAATTATTATCGAATTTTAGTGGATTTGGATTTTAAACTAAACTAAGTTACATAGATTAAAAAAAATAAAGTATAAGATTCAATTTTAGAAAAACGCCTAAATCAAGCTCAGAGGTTGGTTTTTACCCTTTGGTTCATACGATAGAGTCGAAAACGGTGTTATCCATACCTATTATATTAAAACGTGCTAAACGGAAATAATCAAAATTTTAAGATAAACTAACTCTGCACTCAGTCCAATGACTGATGAATGCAATGTTTATGTTACCGTATCCTTCCCTTTATTCAATCTATTGTCCGGATTCATACTCGAGCGCTCTTCAAGAAAGCAGGAATCTGAAGAGACTAAATATGGCATCATTTCTTTCCTTCTTTCAATATTACTTAACTTTACATAATATTATCTCTACACAGTCAATTATTTAACAAGGTTTAACAAGTCATGCAAGAGTTGTCAGGTATGGAATAAGCCGCGAGAAAATAGTAATTTCTATGCTTAACTTAGAGAAAGTTGTGCGAGTGTTCTAAGAGGTGAAGTAAGTCGCGAGAAAATTGTAATTTCAGTGCTTAAGTTAGACAAAATTACGTGACTATTCTAATAGGTGAAATAAGTCGCGAGAAAATAGTTAACGGTACTTTGTTGCTTAAGATACAGATCGTTGTGTGAGTTTCCCAAGAGGAAGAATAAGACGAAGGAAATTACAAATCAATTATTAGGGTAAAGCAAGTCGTGTGAGAGCTCCCTGAGATGGAATAAGACATGAGAAAATAGTAATTTCAATGCTTCTGTTAGAGAAAGTGAGTGAGTCTTTAAAGAGCTGGAATAAGACGAGAGAAAATAGAAAAAAAATAATTAGGAAAGAGTAAGTCGTGTGAGAGCTCCCTGAGATGGAAGAAGACGCGAGAAAGTAGTTATTTTAATTCTTATGGCACAAAACGTTCTGTGAGTTTTGCAAGAGGTAGAATAAGGCTAGAGAAAATAGCAACAATTTTATTACGGTAGAAAAAGTCGCGTGAGAATTCCCAGAGA
Organism: Ectobius pallidus; assembly: GCA_964059195.1. Classification (NCBI taxonomy): domain Eukaryota; kingdom Metazoa; phylum Arthropoda; class Insecta; order Blattodea; family Ectobiidae; genus Ectobius; species Ectobius pallidus. Next base: position 60,554,114 of record CAXKWD010000005.1, read on the forward strand.
TGGAACGAGAAAACTGTAATTTTAACGTTTAAGGTAGAGAACATTGTGTTGTGTTTTCTAAGAGCTGGAATCAGACGAGAGAAAATAGTAAGAATTTTATTAAGGTAGAGAAAGTCGCATCATTATTTCAAGAGTGGCAGAACACATGCTGGGGGTTGTGAAATCCGTTTTCGTGAATTTAACATTCAAATTTGGTGGCGTGATGCAGGAGGTAACGTCACAGCCCAGTGCTGCGGAAGCAACTCTTCGCCGTTTTAGAAGAGACTAGCGTTCTCAAATATCTCTTAATTTTCTTTGGTGGTGACTTTATGCCGCTCTTGTAAAACAAATTGGCCTGTCTTTGCAACGAGTAAGTTAACGTTTAGTGGGAGAAGTCATATAACTCGCACTTGATGAAACTAGACACTCATCGCTTAGTCTTAGCTCGCTCGTCTTTACTGCCGCATCATGTGATTTTGAGGCTGCCTAAGCACGGGGCACCACAAATTGACGATTTATGCGTTGGGATTGGGGAATGCAACGACGAAAAATATTTTGATGACACGGCTAATGAGTTTATAATGATTAATGGCTTGGTTGTTGCTGCCTTTATTTATTTGTTTATGAATCCACTATTTCCTTATATTATTTAGGTAGACTCAGTCTCAAAATCTACCCTTACGCTACGCCACTGCTGTACTGTATCATGAAAGAAGAATTAAATAAAAGGCAAATAGAGAACTTTAGTACAAGATAAAATACTACACAGTAACTCTCAGACTAACAGCTTTCCTCCACAATAATGAAAAATGTGAAGCAATAGACTTTGGAAGTCTTTCACTGTATTCACAAACTTCTCGTATATCTTGAAACGTAACAACAGCTCTCTTCGTTTTAACAATTTTATGATTACCTGTTGTGTAGTGTTTATCACGTGAATGGAAAGTGGACTAAAAGGAGTGAAAGTTTGGAATGTCTTTCTACCTGCTCAACCTTCACACAGGCTGTCTGTCCGACTTCTTAAAATTCCACCACACTACATTTACGCTCACTTCTTGGAAGTGGAGTACAGTATGCTTCTTAAATAATCTTCACACCAGTTTTAAAAGAATTCTGCAACTGAAAGAAATCACTGCAGGCTATATTTTGTAAAAATCTTATCTTATATTTACTGGTACTAAATGAATTGACACAGTAACGAGGTTTCTTAAGAATTTTATATGGGAGAAGATCTGTTCACTGGCATTTATTGGTACAGTGCGAGGGTGACACTGTAATGAGGGGCATTATATCGAGGGTTGACTATAATAATATAATATACTACAAAAAAGAATTTAAAATATTTATTCATAAAATAATACTTAACTGTGAATCATTGAACCACTCATAGGCTAATACAGTAATAGACAGCAAGCAACTATTTTTTCAACCATTAACAAAGTTTTTAATTGTTTTTACTTTCCTTTAGGAGCCCATTAATCAATACTCCATACTCAGTTACAAGTTACAAGTGTTTTTGGAAGATTATAGTGATCTGTGGTGAACACAACATAACAAAACATCTGATACCTGTATGTTCAAGTCTTTTCATTTATCTATCAGTGCAAGTCAACACTGTCATCTTCCTATATCAAAAGCTGCAGCTTAACTGTGGGGTAAAACATATTTTATTGCTTAAAAGAGAATGACTATGTCCCCCTCCAACTGGTCACCCTGTTAACTGGGAACAGAATTGCTACCTCCAGTACAACACAATGCAGTTGAATTAGACACAAAACCCTTAAAAACAAATTTGTAATTACTTACAGTACTTGGAAATAAAGTCGCAAAAAGGAAAATGTGATAACATAAACAGCATTTTTTTCAATGTATCAGTATTAATCCATAATCCATAATCCATAAGGGACTACATAAAAGTGGTAACATTACCCGATTGATAACATTATCTGTGATTACAGTAAGCGGCGTTCACTGTACCAGGATAAAATTAAGTAAATTATATTGGTGCTTTATTGATTTTGAAAAGGCTTTCGATCTCATTGAAAGGGAACAACTTTGGTTTAAAATGGAGAAATTTGGTATTAGTACAAAATTTGTATGGTATGTTAAAGCAATACAGTAGGATATAGGCTTTAAAGTGAAACTGTAAGAAGGAAAGCTTTCTAATTTTATTAAAAACAAGATTGGCTTAAGACAAGGTTGTAAATTAAGCCTGCTCTTATTTAACAGTAGCTTAAAGGACCCGGTGTCTTAAAGGACCCGGTGTCGTCAAGGTTTTGTATTTTGATTTTACTTCAAAGTAAACTTTTGGAGGACTTTTAATTTTCAAAATCTAGATCTTTATATAGTTATTTAAAGTTTGAAAGATCAAGAAAGACTTACCACAATCATATTAAACCCTCAGAAAATGCTAAATATAAATTTTTATCACACATAGAGAACTTCAAATTTTCATTCTTCTACAGACCATGGATAGTAAGGGTTGTAATAAGATGAAACAGAAGTTCCCTTGACATAAAATATTACTTCTTTATAGGATATTTGGAATTGAAGTAAAAAGAAATTCATAATCACCTTCACACTTGGCTCCCAAAAACCTGGGACATAATAATTTACTGTGCTCTTAGGACTAAAAATGTTCCATTTTTTACCTTTCTATATGCTTAGAGCTTATGACAAACTTAGATATTTGCAAAGGGAATATGTTAAAATATATCTTACGGAGAATGAATATGGTTATTTGGCAAAATTTGAAATAGCCCATCTCTGACTGGTAGTCTTGAGGGACGGCATGTCAAACTTGGTGAAAATTGGTCAGAGATTAAAGACTGGTACAGATAATAAGGGGTTGAAAAACACATAGGCCTAACAGGTGGTTTTTTCAGATATTAATTTTTTCTCAAATTTTCTCGTGGTTCTATAGGATCTGTTTATAAAAATGGTTAAAAACAGATTATATACAATAGAAATTTAAAACAGCCAATGGGCAGTTTGTTTAGATATTATTGCCTATAATTTTTCCTGATTCTACAAGGTCCGTTTAAGAAATCTAGTAAAAATCCGTCAAAGAATGCAAATTTGTATAAAGAATGCATAAAAGGGGTAGATAGCAGTTAAAGGGGTGTTATGGGTTTTTTTTTGCCTAGAAATTTCCCCTGATTCTACAGGATCTGTATGTAAAGTCTCATATTAATTGGCCAAAGAATCTAGATTTGTACGAGGGTGTATAAATAAATAACCAGACTAATTTTGTAATTATCACATAATGGCTTTATTTCATTCAAATTTACTTGCAAACTTTTGAACTATTCTCCGGCTGTTGAAATACAACTACTCCAACAATTTACCCATTGTTCGAAACACTCACTGAACCTCTTTTTTGACAGTCTGTTCAGTATACCCATGACAACGTTGTTCAACTCCTTATCACTTTGAAAATGGCGACCACGTAGCTCCTTTTTCACTTTAGGGAAGAGGTGAAAATCGCAAGGCGCGAGATCCGGAGAATAAAGTGGATGAGGTATTATCACAATGCCCAATTCTTTGATGACATCTTGAGTTGCACGCGCTCGATGAAACGGCGCATTGTCTTGGTGCAAGATCCATCCTGTCCTGGCAAGATCTGGTTCCTAAAGACAAATCCATTATATCTGTAACCTTTGCAATTGTTATGCGACAATCTTCTTGCACAGTTGCATCAATTGTGTTGATGTTTACTTCCGTTTTTGCTGTTACAGGTCTTCCAGGGCGCAGAGAATCTTGAAGGTCTTCATAACCATCTTTGAAATGTTTGTGCCACTGCCTAAAGCATGGTCTTTATATGCTTCATTTCTAAGGTTTCTGTAGAAGAACACAAAACTTGCATTGCTGCAGTTTCAGTTCCATGTTGGGTACAGTAAACACCACCTGCGATATTCGGGTATAATTCCTAACTGAATCGTTCTGAATGACTGGGATTCACAGCACTGCTAGACGAAGGATTCACCTTTCCGCGGCTAGCAGCCATTTCGCTCCAGGGCAGTTTATTTAAATACAATTAAATCAGTCCAGTTATTTATTGATACACCCTCTTATAGAGATCATGTAATAGGGGTTGAAGAATTTAAGGGGTGGTTTGTTACAAAATTAATGCCTCCTAAAATTTCATTTAGTTCTATAGGGAATGTGTGTAAAATCTGGTAAAATTTAGTCAAATAATGCAGGTTTAAATAATGGTAATATAATAGAGGTTGCAACATTTCTGGGGTGGTTTCAACCCAAGGCTGGTAAAAGTTACATCTTGCAGTAAAAAATGAGAGAAGACTTGCTGCATTACACCATCCGTATCCCAAATGAGGTGCACCATTTAAATAATATGTGAACTCCGTACACAACCTGCGTTACTACTATGTTAAAAATGAACTACTACAATGAAAACTTACAATGTAACTCCATACAACGATTTCCTTCAATTTATGGGAGATAAATGCACTATAAGCCCTCCATATTCTGGTTCAAAATAGTAAAATTACAAAAGTTCTAGAGTATATAAGGTACAAAATGTAAACAAATGTAGTTCAGGCCCTAAGACTTACTTACTTACTCAACGGCAATAGACAATTCCTAAGCAAACTAAAAAAATATTATCTATTTTATGGAACCCAGAGATTCATTGCCGTACTTACATGAGCCTGCAATTGAACAATATTCTGTTTTAACTCCATCCAACCATCCCTCGCAAATCCTACTTCCCTTAAATCTATCCCAATATTATCCTCCCAACTATGTCTAGGCCTTCCAAGTGGTCTGTTCCCTTTGGGTCTCCCAGTCAATACTTTTGAGATATGTCTTTCCTCCCCGTTGTGTACAACATGTCCAGCCCATTTCAACCTTTGTGATTTAATTACCCTTACTATAGTGACAGTGCATAATTTTGATGTTTCATGACCTTATAGCCTATTTAGTTTTTTCTCTATTAATTTCCAATCCAATATTTCTGCAGGCATCAAAAAGACTTTCTGCATTCCTCTCGATTGTGTTTATGTCATCGCCCAGCACAAAAACATCTTCTCCATAAGCTAAAACTGGATGACTGCCATTTAATTCTAGGCCTACCTTGTTTTCCTGAACTTCTCTAATATAAAGGCATATTCCAAAGGTATTTGCATAATACAGGCAATAGAGCATCTCTTTGCTTCAAGCTGCTTTTAATGGCCAACCTATCTGATATAAATTTTTCTACCCTGACTCTGCTATAGGTTTCATTTAGACACATTTTGATCAGCCTAACTAACTTCTTTGGTATCGCAAACTCAATGAGGATATTGTACAATTTGTCTCGCCTAACTGAATCATGAGCTTTCTTAAAATCTATGTATAGCTGGTGAACAGACTTATTATATTCCCACTTTTTCTCCAAGATTTGACAAATACAAAATATTTTATCAATGGTTGATCTATTTTGCCTAAATCCACATTGGTGATCTCCAATGATTTCGTCCGTATATGGGTTAATCTTCACAGAAGTATATTAGACAAAATTTCATAAGATGTTGATAAGAGAGAAATTTCTCAATAGTTATTACATTCGGCCCTATCTCCATTTTTAAGGACCAGTATAATAATAGATTCTTTCCATTCCTTTGGCAATTCCTCCTTTTTCAAAATCATAAGAATGAGTTTATGAATCTCTGAGTTTTTTCTGTCACCACCTGCCTTAATTAATTCTGCTAGAATTTGGTCAACGCCTGGAGATTTGTCGATATGGTCGACACCGACCCGTGCGTCAGTTAATGTCAATAATGTGGTTTATATGTAAGAATTTTTGTGAGAAATAAATACACTCTACTAAGAAATTTTTCCACCTATTCAAAATATTATTCAGAGCCATGAGCATAGTGCCATCATTGTCCTTAATTATGTTTGTTCTAGGTTTGAAACCTTTCTTGAACTCGTTTATTCCCTTGTAGAGATAACTAACATTTTTGTCCTTACTATTTACTTCTAATTCATTTACTTTGTCTTCAAGATGGTTTCTTTACTTTGTTCTAATGGTTCTAGAGGTTTCTCGTTTAGCATTGTTGAGACTTTTGACAGTAGTTTCATTCGGATTCTGCAACCATTGTAGTTTTGCCTGCTTTCTTGCATTTACTAATTTCATGCACTCATCATCAAACCAGGTTTATTTGGTTTCAGTTCAAGAGGACCCATTTTTCTTATGTGGATACTTTAATATTATTTTTAATGCTTTCCCAGATTTTTCAATATTCATATCATCCCTGGCTTCTAGTTCTGCAGTGTTTTAAATCTATTTAAAATTTTGACTAGGTAAGAGTTTTTAATTTGGTCTTCTTCTAGCCTTTTCAGATTGAATCTCTCTATATCAAAATTTAATTAAAGTTTCTCCTGAACAACCACAACTAACAGATAATGATCCAAATCAGATAGACTCTTGAAATTTATAGATCGTAATGACATTCTTAGCAACTTTCAACATGGATTCCGATCAGGAAAATCTACGAATACTGCAGTTATCTCAGTTTTTAAGAAAATTATTTCTTCTTTAGATTCAGGCACTTGTCCTGTTGGAATTTTCTGTGACCTTAGTAGAGGGTTCGATTGCGTTAATCACAATTTGTTGTTAGAAAAACTTGATAAATATGGCTTTCGCAGAGTAACATATAATTGGTTTGAATCGTACTTGAAACATCGTATACAGTATGTAGAAATGTGTTTTCAGTCCGCAGTCACAGTCATATAGAGTGAATATAGAAATGGGAGTGCCTCAGGGATCTATATTGGGCCCGATATTATTCTTACTTGACATTAATGATTTGCCCGTTTTTTCTTAAGGACTTCTTTTTAGTTTTTTACGCTGACGACACTTCTGCTATAGTATCAGGTGCCAACGCTACTATATTGCATAAGAATTGAAATGATTTAATTTCAGAATTATCTAAATGGTTTAATACCAATAAAATGCATTTGAATATTAGCAAGACAGGATACGTTCATTTTCACAACATACAAAATAAAAATGATGTGAGTGTAAATATTAATTATGAGGATCGGAGTGTTAGTAGACTACACTATATAACATTTCTGGGTGTGACTTTTGATGAGTGCATGTCTTGGAAAGCTCATTGTAAAAAAGTAATTAAGATTAGAATTTTGAGGAGCTTTCTTGGAATTGAAACATTGCTTTCTTTTTATTATGCTCAGGTTGAGTCTGTTCAACATTAATGCAAGGCAGTCATGTAGAGAGAGTTTTAAGAAGTATGGAATTTTAACTGTGTATGGTCTATATATTTTCAGGTTATTGGAATATGTACATGTTAATGGCAGAGATTTTAATACTAATGGTCAGTATCACAAATATTTTACTCGTAACAGAGATCATTTTAATATTGGGAAACATAATTTAACAGTATACAGCAAATCGCCAATGATCGTTGGAGTGAAAATATACAATAGCTTACCTCAATTTATAAAGAATATTGGACAACTGAGAAATTTCAAAAAGGAGGTTAAAAAATGAATAATTGAAATCTGCCCATATTCATTAATTGAATACTGTAAAATTTGTAATACTGTGTAGTTTGTAATTTATTAGTTTCTTTTAGTTTTTATGTGACTTTTGTATCACCATCTAATGTATACTGGCATTTTCCACAGCCAAGGCTCTTATTGGAAATAAATTATTATAATTATTATTGTTATTATTATTATTATTATTATTATTATTATTATTATTAGCACCCCTAAAGTTCAAACATCAATTATACTAGACTGCCTCCTTGCATCTACTAGCACATGGTCAATTTGATTATGAGTCATTCCATCTGGCGAGGTCTATGTGTATTTATGAATATCACGATGTGGGAATTTTGTACTCTTTACAATTAAATTTTTACCAGTGGCGAAATTCATGAATCTAACCCCATTTTTGTTGCTTTGCAAGTAGAGACTTTTGTTCCCAATTGTGGGCTTGAAAATATCCTCCCTTCCTAGTTTCACAATGAAATCGCCTAGTACAATTTTCATATGATAAGCTGGAAATTGGTCAAATGTTTGTTCTATTTCCTCATAGAAACTGTCCTTGTCATCATCATCCTTATCCTCTGTTGGTGCATGGGCAATTCATAGGTACGATGTCCCACCACCGTCCTCTTAGAATACCGTAAGAAAGCCTACCATTAATGAACTCTACTTTCTTAATGGCTGAATTGATATCCTATGTATGAAGAACCTGGTCCCCAATTGATGGTTATCATTTCCTGTCCTACAGAAAAAAGTGTATGCGTCTGTCGGTATTGAACCTTCCCCCTCCCATCTAACTTCCTGTACTGCTACTACATCTAATCTGCACTTTTCTAATTCTCTAGTTGCTGATTTAAGTGCCCCAGGCCTATACACTCTGACTCTGTCCAATATTCCCAGCGTCGGGGTGAAGGGCCTCCAATTGAAGGTTTCTGATACCTATGTGAATTCTGTTATGCTTATTTTCAGAGAGAGGGCAGAGGGACAGGTGGTAAGCCCATCGCCTCACAACCCCCCAGGAAACTAAGGTATTACTTGAACATGAAAGGCCAGGAAATTTTGTCCAGAGGCTCTAATTTAGGCTTGGAGTTCTTTAACGAGCTGAAAATCTACAACACTAGCCCCCAGCTTAAAGTCCCTCCATGCCCGGATCTTTACATCCGGAAAAATCCATCGACCACGGCCAGGTTTATCCCACGACCTGCGGATCTAGAGGCGGGCACGCTACACCTAGACCACTGCGGCCGACTCCAGGCCTATACAAGCTCCTAACATTCCGCATCAGACCCTTAAGACACATACTGAAATTTCATTTTGCACTAATATATAGTGACCAGATGATTCTTTAATAAAACTGTAAAAATTCTGCCATACAGTTACTTAACAACTAAATTCTCTGACCTCTTTCTGGATTAAAAGAAAACTATGAGGTTTCCCTTTTCTGTTCTTAGAATGGTAGTTATAAAACTATGAGGATTTGAAATTTTTCACACATAGCCCTCATAATTTAAAACGCCCGTTGACTCTCTCACTAGCCTATTTCATTAACTATTATATTTTTTTTACCCCTACCTTTAATATTCATAGCCAACCCTCACATATAGAACCCTTCCTGTCTACTCGAACAAATTATAACATGGTATTCCATTCCACTCTCCATACAGGAAATTTCAAAATAAACTGAAATCTGCAAAAAGTAATCAGATTATATGACCAGTATCTTTATAATGCAATAAAGCACAATTAGCTGTAGATTAATTGACAACTTATTAGTTGGGTATTATGCTAGTTATTAAGGTACTTTATGAGATTGTGTGTGGGGGACGGAAAAATGTCTGTCCATCTGTCTGTCTCTCCGTGTGTCTGTATGCACCATAACTCAAATACGCTTTATCGGATTTTCATGAAACTTGGTATACGCATTTATAATGTCCATGGGAAGAACCCTATTGATATTGATCAAAATCGGTCCAGCGGTACCGGCGTCAAACCCATTTTAGTGTTATTATTTAAAAGCGCCATAACTCAAATACGCTTTATCGGATTTTCATGAAACTTGGTATACACATTTATAATGTACATGGGAAGACGGCTGTTGATATTGGACCAAATCGGTTGGCCGGTATCGGAACAATGTCCAATTTAGTGCATTTTTATGGTATTATATAACAAATATGCTTTATCGGATTTTCATGAAACTTGGTATAAGCATTTATAACGTCCATGGCAAGAAGCCTATTAATTTTGGACCTAATCGGTTGACCGGTACCAGAGTAACGACTAATTAAAAGTCACATGTTTTTTTAAATTTTTGTCTACCGGTATAATTTGACAGTTAACACTATTCCTTCACATATGCTTATCAAACAACACCGTCAAACTGACTGAGTTGGCCATATGGTAACATCTTGGACTCGTATTCTGGAGGTCCCCAGATCAAATCCAGGAGCCGGCCGATTTGACATGGATTTTTTTATTTTTATGTGAGTGCGCGATTGTCAAGGTATCACAAATCTGTAGTTCTGCTGACGCTGGTCGATTTTAATCTGATTAGAAAAACTTATTTTCTGCATATCATAATTGCAATTATAATTGATTCAACAAAAACATACGGGCACTTTGCAGTTTACCTGATTTTATTACTTTACTGATTATACTGTTGGCTATATAGGCCAACTTTTTGTTTGTGTTAGATTGGACATTAGAAACCAATGAAAACAAAAGTTTTTTTTTTTTACTACTAATCATGTTATTGATACGTAATGGTGATTCATATTAAGGTTGAGAAGAAAGAAAGAAAGAAAAAAAAACAACTTCCTTACTGCTATCAAATGGGAAAAGGTATTACAAGTATAAAATGCCTGGAGTTTTGAAAGGAATATTTACTTGCATGAAGAACAGATTGTTCTTTATGGCCCAATTAGTTGAAGGTCCGATACTTGAGAGCAAGTGGAAATGTATTTTATGGGGATGGTAGAATTCTTGAAAGTGCAGAAATTCTCTGTTCACAAACCGTGTCTGTCTTATAAACTAGAACTAGGGTATATGGAAAGAGAAATATTATTTATAACTCTCTATGAGTTATGGATTTGAATGGACAATGTAAAGTTTACTATAGACTGTACAATTTGTAAAAAGTCTGCTTAAGTACCATTAGGTTTTATTACTATATTATACAGTTTTAAAGAGGTCAGATGGAATCTCTCCCCTATGTGGAAACGTTCTGAATACTGTGACATTACGTCACAATATTACGTATGTGGAGTGCGTTTTAGTACACTCTTGCGCTCTCTCCCTTGCCTTGTCCTTCTGCGCATGCTCGGTGCGTGTTCCTTGCCTAGTGCTTGGCTGTCGTCAGCCTGGCTGTCAGAACCCGTGTTGTACTCTATTGTGCTGGTAGTGTGGTGACCTGCATTCCCTGCTTGCCGGATTTGTCTCAGAGGTATGTGCTTTGAAGTCGTAAGATGATTAATTCTAATATGTAGCTTCACTATCTTATTCATGTGACCCGGAATCACGCATCTTAAATTTGTATACAGTTTCCAAGCCATCAAGTTGTCTGTTTTTAGAGTCATCGCCATTTTGCGTTGTGTCGTGTGTAGATGTTAGGATGAGAATCACAATTCACGAAGGCCAAACAAAAGGGAGATGTGCCAAACCATGTGTAAGGTCCATACATTGTTAATATTGTTTCTGGGTAAATTATGGGGCACACGTATTGATATTTGTGGGTGGAAATTCATGTAATCTGCTCAGCTTGTAGTAGCGCAAGGTGGTCATATTGTTTGAAGGTCAAGTTAAATTTAGGAAGCTAGGAATGACTAGTTTGCTTATGGAACCAGCTTTCTGGTTTTGTGGCCGAAACTCAAAGTTATTTGTATTCATTAACTCATCTGTATGCTAAAGATTCTGTTAGCGGTTCATGTTTTTGGTAGCAGAGTTAAAAAGGAGAATTTCTACTTGGGGCCATTTTTGGGTTCGAGGGGTTTATTGTGTTCTAGAACCTGTGAGACGGAGTTAAATACTCCGTCTCCTTAATTGCTTCCTCCCTGGATGTGCCGTTCTTTTGTTTCGTAAAGTGCTGCTCTCTGTGGAGTTTTGGGCGTGGGTGTGGCCTGGTGGCTGCTGTGCCAGTGCCTTGCGAGTCCTTGTATTGTGAAGTTGGTTTTTCCGGATCTCCAGCAGACTATGGTAAGTGCTGATCTTTCCGCTCTATCATGCTTAAATTATGTGTGTTTCCATAATGTTTAAAATTCTACGTAAATTCAGAAGCTTTTCCCCTTTCAATCGTCTAAACATGAAACCTTAAAGGACTCAGAATCATAGCATTTTCTATAACCCATGAAATGCGTTATGTTAGCATTTTCCAATAATGAATTCATGTGAATCAGATTTAAATACTGCTTAAAGGTATCCTTTCCTTACATTTGGTAAAGTGATTTGTTTCCATTGAAGAATGTTTTGTGGGCGGTTGATATTAGCAAACATTAATTCAGTTTTTCTGCCGCCATATTGAGCACGTAAATCATGTGATCTCACTGCTTAATCCACATGGTAAATTTCATTGCGTGAGGAACTTGGCTTCTACGCTTTTGATCTTTCCTTAATTTGGAATGATATTTATGCTTAGTCAATAATTATAAAGTGCGTGGGCCCTACTTGCATTATAAATACGGTAGATTCTGCAACTATGTAAAGTAGGCGTTTTATGTTTTCTACAAGCAGGCATTGTCTCATGGTCACTTTCGATTGGTCCACACTTTGCCCCCCCCCCCTTTTCATGTAAGGTATGGTTATAGCCACCCGCTACATTGTGGGGTTAAAGAGTAATTATCTTGCTGTGTAAACTTCAAAAGCAATTATTATGGTTCTTATGCTACCTTGGCTGTTTGACATTTTTCATATTGACTCTCATGTAAAATACTAGGGTGGTTAAAATCATTATTTATTTAATTATAAATTTTCAAATATAATTTCCCATTTATAGTAACTTCAATCCCGCTCTAGTTAAAGGCTGTTTGCCATATTTCATGTTCACTCTCATGTAAAATACTATTCTGGTTAAAACAATTATTTATTTAATTATAAATTTTCAAAAATAATCTGCCACTTATAGTGATTTGATTCTAACCATTACAAAAGGGTGTTTTTCATGTTTGAAATTCCCACTGAAGTAAAACTTAACCGTGGTAAAACTGTTATTTCAGTAATTATAAAAATTTTCAAGTATAGTTTCTGACTTATTATATTTTCATGTCCGCCTAGCTAGAGAGTGTCCTTCGTATTTGATCTAGCCTTAGCCTTTGAAGAGTCCTAATTGGATTTTGACCTTAAAATTGTCAGAGTGCATGACTTCGTTTACTATTTAAATTCTTGGTTTCTGCACTTAAAAAAAAAAATGAATCTGGCATAGGCCTATTGAGTATTTACCTTGAACTAGGTTTCTCCCTTTCGGATGTTTAATATTTAATTGAAATTTATTTTCACGTACTTAACATAAACATTCTTGAGTATTGAGCTGATATTTTCGATTCAAAATAGATCACTCAAGTGTTTTCTGCTGCTGTGCTGATATTTCTACATCCTGTGACATCTAGTGGCTAATATCTGCTTCTCTCTCTGCTCTTCTCTTCCCAACGTATGTTCGCTACGCATCTGACCTCTACCCGCTACTTCTCGTACTTCTGTTTTGGTGCAACTTCGCCGCGACAGATTGCGTCAGTGGTCCGTAATACCAGCCGACCTCATCATATGTTCGCTATGACTTGACAATTCTTGTCGTGCTGCGATGTTTTGACCTCTTTCATTTGTTTACACAACAAAGACGCTGTAATATAATAATCTTTTGTATTGGTCAAGGAAAGTTCATACACCTTCTTGATTGGATAATTATTCCCGCGGCACTCCGTTAATTCACAGGTGAAGCCCCTGGAAAGCTATCTCTTTTTGGACGGCGTCCATCATGTCGGTATGTACTATGCCTTGCTCCGGCAAAAAACGGAGTATGGATATTTTTCTTGGTTTTAGAACTTAACTGCAATCTTGTTTTAGAGCCATTAGCTTGTCTGGTTAGTTTGTGATATAATTTCGCTTCCCTTGTTATCTTAAAAATGAGTAATAAGTAATTTTAATCACTGCCCGTGGAAGCGTGGGCTAGCTTGGTTCGGCTCCATTAGGTTATTTTGTCTTGAGCCGATTATGTAGTCTTTCTATCTCATAGCATATCATTCAAATGATCATGCATCATGGGATAGTAATTTGTATTGGTTGCAATTTGCATTTAATTCCGCTCAGCATGAAGCCCATAAAGAAACACCGTTGAAATTGATGCTTGCCTTTACTCCTAATAATCCTCTTACTAATCTCTGGTCAATAAATGATCTGTTGCCTGAAGCCAAAGATGCGGCCAAAGTTAGAGATCTGTGGCGGAGAGCCTCAGCGAACTTAAGACTGGCGCATGACAAAACGGCTCGGCGTTATAATGCAGACAGAAGACCAGTTGATTTTGACGTTGGTGATCAGGTGTTCGTTAAGAATTTCCCTAAAAGCAATGCAGCTGCGAAATTCTCTGCGAAACTCGCTAAAAG